>CM042170.1:29432174-29437239 GCA_023376005.1 Doryteuthis pealeii | reverse complement strand
AAAGGAGAAGCAAGGAAAATGATAGAAGAAAAGAAGACGAAGAAGTAAATGGAGAAGATGAAGAAGAAATGAAGAAGGAGAAAAGTAGGATAGAAGAAGAAGAAAAGAATAAAGACCGAAGAAGAAAAGAAGAAAGAAAGAAGAAGAAATAGGATATGTAAAAAAGTATAATAATCTTATTAATAGTGACTTAAGCCCGCAACTATAGTGAGCAGCAAACTATCTAGAATGCAATCTTGTGAAACTATGGCAAAAACCATTCCGGACCTAACCCCAACAATGCCACCTCCACAACAGACTTTGATCTGTACAGGAAAGTGGAGCTGATGCTCTTATGTTGGTGCACCCACTCCTCAGACGTGTTGGAGGTGCGTGTATGCTAATGGTTAGAGTCGTAAAAATGACTCGTCGACGCAATAGTTCAATCCTGTACGAAGCTAGAGTTCACATATCGCTAATACCCTTGGGAAAGATATGAATCCAACACTCTCTGTCCTGCTATGGGTGAGATAGTAGGCAGACTGGGCTCTTATACCCTTGGTTAGCAACAAAGTCTTAGGAGAAGAAAACTCTGAATTCAAACCTGCCAAACTTCCTTGGGAGATAGCTTATCCTAATTAGTACTTATTTCAATACTTTTTAGACGCTACAAACGGAAGACAATTTTCCCTACTCATCAAAGCGAGCAACCCTCTTTTTATTAGGCTTTATGTGTGGAGAGTCCTAACCAGTCTATTAGTGAATTACACTCATTGCAATTTCTAAGCCCTCTAAGAAGCATATTACAACCTATGAGATACATACACAGTTTCTTGCCACGTGGGAATGGGCTACAGCTGGTGTCTTAGCTTAATACTGTAGAGATTTCTAAATTTATTGTATGACTCACTATAGTTGCCTTGGGGTAGACTTGGATAACTTATAACTACAGAAAGAATTAATACAAACAATAAAGACGTGATAATGAAAGTCAGATAACTGATTCTTTAAGCATCAACTTAGAGCAAAGAATAAATGTGATAAAAAAGGCTGAATCTCAAAACATTCAACAAAAGGTGAATGTCTGCTGTAAGCTTATTTGGTCGGTTGATTGGTTTTTACAGCATGCCAACCCTTGGTTTATTTTATGCCAAATACATTTTTAAAAAAATTCATTCTTGTAGGGTATTTAATTTTTTAAACTAATTCTTTTAAAAATACATTTCAAAAACTCATTTTTTATCTATAAATATGACCCATAGAGATATTACCACGCCGAGTCAGAGTAGACCTGGAAGTAATGGGATCAAGGGAGCTCCGCAATCCCCAGGGCTCCAGATTCGGAATCTTACTACTAGAGGAAGTTTATCGTCATACCCAGGACACTAAGACCATCAGGCATCGATTTCTAGAACATATATGATAAAAGAGTTGTTGGTTTGTAATAAGAAAAATAGGATCGGAATAATCATATAGAAACTAGGGCTTGACTTGACCAGCCGATTGCTCGGAAGGGGGCCTCTCTGATTGAAGCCTGTTTGGTTTGGTTTCTTTGTTTAATAACATATCAAAAACGTGGGTTTTTCAATGCCATATAATCATTGTAGAAAAACAATAGTGGTACTATTTAACCAAATAGCAGCACCTGTGGATATACCACAGTACGATAATTTAATTATTACAACGTTTGATATGTTTACTTAAGAGCTACTGCAAAATAATCTAATATGTAAAAGATATAATAATGTTGGTTTAACTTTCTCTCTCACTCTCACTCTTTTTCCTTTTTTCCTTCTTTTCATCATTTCATTATGTTTGACTGAAACAGATTAGCGTTATCACTTCCGCGTGCTCAACCTCTCTCTCTATCATTCCCCTACTCAATTTCTTTATTTCTTTGTTTTATTAATTTCTGTGTTGCATGTCCTTTTTCTTCCTTTTCTTTATGATAAAAATGGAATGGTCCATTATTTAGCTGAGGTGACAACACTCTTAAGAAACAAAAATTCGGGGTGTAAGCATGAGCAGATAATCGGATTTTACATTTTTCACATTCATGGACGATTAAACGGTCTCATTTTAATCAGAGGGTGTTTCAAAATGATGACTGTCGTATTATTAAGAAACACGAGTAATAATATATAGATAAAAAAACCCGTAATAAATAATAAAATGGGAAATTGTGAACAGCGCAAGTAGATCAGTTAAATTGCAGGCTTTGTTTAGAAGAAAAATCATGTATTCTGAAAAATAATGATAAAAATTTCCCGGAGTATAAAAGTGAACTACTTTCTAATTGTAACATATCAACAAATTTCTCTTGTGCCATCTACCACTGACTCTAATTAATCCAATATTTCAGGCCCCTCTACTTTCACTACAAAACCAATTATTCTATTAATTTATATTTTATTATATTTCTATTTATTTATTCATTTAATTCATTACTTCATTATTTATTTAATGTTATATTTTATCAATTTTTTAATCTGTATATTCATTTATTTATTTTTTATTCATTTCTTATTATAAATGAAAGCCGCGTGCACTAAACCTAACGCGTCATATTTTCGACTAAAAGTCTAAATGTTGGACGTAATAGAACAATTGGAATTCGAGCTTATTATGATTTTGCATATTAGTCTTTATGTCACCGGCATTTCACCAACGAGACTCCACACCTTTTTTTAGCAGAAAACCTTGCTCTATTCAGCGGTATCATTGTGCTTTCAGTAGATTCCGTGGAAAATACACAGAAGGCAGTGGTGCACCATTGAGAATCGAGCTCGCCAACAATATCCTACTAGCGTAGCTTGCTAACGAGAAAATGACTAGGAGGAAAAGTAGTGTTTTGTAGCTGAAAACCTGCCTATCGAGGGGTGTCATTGTGCTTCAGTAGATTCCGTGGAAATACACAGTAGGCATTGGTGCACCCAGTGAGAACCGATCTCGTTAATAATTACCTACTACCATAGCTTGTCAGCTAGTACATAACTGGGGGTACCCTATGTGGAAAAAAGTAGTGTTTTGTAGCTGAAAACCTGCTCTATCAAAGGTGTTATTGTGCTTTCAGTAGATTCAGTCGAAATGAAAGTTGGTATTGGTGCACCCAGTGAGAATCGAGCTCCTTAATAATTTACCTACTAGCGTAGCTTGTCAGCTAGTACATAAACTGTTGTTACCCTATGTGGAAAAAGTAGTGTTTTGTAGCTGAAAACCTGCTCTATCAAAGGGTGTTATTGTGCTTTCAGTAGATTCAGTCGAAATGAATAGTTGGTATTGGTGCACCCAGTGAGAATCGAGCTCGTCAACAATTACCTACTAGCGTAGCTTGCTAACAAGAACGTAACTGGTCCTGTCCTGTCCTAGGAGGAAAAGTAGTATTTTGTAGCTGAAAACCTGCTCTATACAGGGGTGTCATTGTGCTTTCAATAGATTCAATCAAAATAAATAGTAGACATTGGTGCACCCAGTGAGAATCGAGCTCGTCAAAAATAACATACTAGCGTAGCTTGCTAACGAGAACACAATTGATCTTGTCCTAGGAGGAAAAGTATTTTTTTGTAGCTGAAAACCTGCTCTATCGAGGGTGTTCATTGTGCTTTCAGTAGACTCAGTCGAAATAAATAATTGGCATCGGTACACCCAGTGAGAATCGATCTCGTTAACATAACCTAGAAGCGTAGCTTGCTCACGAGAACACAATTGATCTTGTCCTAGGAGGAAAAGTATTTTTTTGTTAGCTGAAAACCTGCTCTATCGAGGGTGTCATTGTGCTTTCAGTAGACTCAGTCGAAATAAAATAATTGGCATCGGTACACCCAGTGAGAATCGATCTCGTTAACAATAACCTACTAGCGTAGCTTGCTAACGAGAACACAATTGATCTTGTCCTAGGAGGAAAAGTATTTTTTTTGTAGCTGAAAACCTGCTCTATCGAGGGGTGTCATTGTGCTTTCAGTAGACTCAGTCGAAAAAATAATTGGCATCGGTACACCCAGTGAGAATCGATCTCGTTAACAATAACCTACTAGCGTAGCTTGCTAACGAGAACACAATTGATCTTGTCCTAGGAGGAAAAGTATTTTTTTTGTAGCTGAAAACCTGCTCTATCGAGGGTGTCATTGTGCTTTCAGTAGACTCAGTCGAAATAAATAATTGGCATCGGTACACCCAGTGAGAATCGATCTCGTAACAATAACCTAGAAGCGTAGCTTGCTCACGAGAACACAATTGATCTTGTCCTAGGAGGAAAAGTATTTTTTTGTAGCTTGAAAACCTGCTCTATCGAGGGGTGTCATTGTGCTTTCAGTAGACTCAGTCGAAATAAATAATTGGCATCGGTACACCCAGTGAGAATCGATCTCGTTAACAATAACCTACTAGCGTAGCTTGCTAACGAGAACACAATTGATCTTGTCCTAGGAGGAAAGTATTTTTTTTGTAGCTGAAAACCTGCTCTATCGAGGGGTGTCATTGTGCTTTCAGTAGACTCAGTCGAAATAAATAATTGGCATCGGTACACCCCAGTGAGAATCGATCTCGTTAACAATAACCTAGAAGCGTAGCTTGCTCACGAGAACACAATTGATCTTGTCCTAGGAGGAAAAGTATTTTTTTTGTAGCTGAAAACCTGCTCTATCGAGGGGTGTCATTGTGCTTTCAGTAGACTCAGTCGAAATAAATAATTGGCATCGGTACACCCAGTGAGAATCGATCTCGTTAACAATAACCTACTAGCGTAGCTTGCTAACGAGAACACAATTGATCTTGTCCTAGGAGGAAAAGTATTTTTTTTGTAGCTGAAAACCTGCTCTATCGAGGGTGTCATTGTGCTTTCAGTAGACTCAGTCGAAATAAATAATTGGCATCGGTACACCCAGTGAGAATCGATCTCGTTAACAATAACCTAGAAGCGTAGCTTGCTCACGAGAACACAATTGATCTTTCCTAGGAGGAAAAGTATTTTTTTTTTGTAGCTGAAAACCTGCTCTATCGAGGGGTGTCATTGTGCTTTCAGTAGACTCAGTCGAAAATAAATAATTGGCATCGGTACACCAGTGAGAATCGATCTCGTTAACAATAA
>CM042170.1:29417174-29427174 GCA_023376005.1 Doryteuthis pealeii | reverse complement strand
CACAAGGCAAAAAAATGTTCCCAGCACGCAAGCTGGTTTCTAGACTCCAAAGATCCAGGAATTGCCAGCCAACCCACCATCGACTCAGCAACCAGATCCAGCCTCTCCCAATGTAATACCGGTCCAATACAAATATTTCTACTATCAACACATCATCTCTCCTTTTAGAAGAAAGAGCAATAATTTAACAAACGTTGACACGTCCTCTCTCCATTCCGAAAGGAGAGTGTAGGTAACATAACGTGCTGGTACGTTTGTTGTTTTGGGTTTTACGGTATGTCAACCCTTGTTGGTTATTCCTTGCCGAAGACGTTTTGTTTTATTCATTCTTATTGTTTATTCATTTTTAACTTATCTTTTAAACAATTTAAAAAAATTATTTTGATCTATTTAACCCATAGATGAGACCCGAACAGATAATACCACTCCGGGTCAGGCAAGTCCTAGCACCTATATGATTGTCACATTGTTGCATTTCACTTAGCGCTAATACACTTGGGAAAGGTATGAATTCTACTCTCTCTCTCTCTCCAGCTATGGGTAAATAGTAGGCAGACTGGGCTCTTTAACTTTGATTAGGCAACCGGTCTAGGAGAAAGAAAATCTGAATTCAAACCTGTTAAACTCCGCTTAAAAATGGCTTTGTGTCACATCCTGCTCGTGCGGAGGGGTTGGTAAATAATATATGATTGTCACAAACCTTATTGCCCTTATGGCAAACCCCCAACCCTTTTTATCATAGATGTGCTAGCAGGCGTGGGCTGAGAGTATTAGTGTCCTGGACTCTAGGGACTGTGGAGTACGACTTCATTGCCATTGCTCCCAGGTACACTCTGGCTCGAAGTGTAGTACCTGTTCGGGGCCCATCTATGGGTGAAATAGAAAAAAAAAAATGAGTATTAAAAATTGTTTAAAAAAAAAATTGAATACCCAACAAGAAACGAACAAAACACAAATATAAGATTTCTATATGATCAAAAAAATGTCTTCGGCATAAAATAATCCAGCAAGGATTGACATGCCATAAAATCAGACCAACCAACCAACCACCAACCAACCAACTAAACAAACAACCAACGAATCCATTGTGGATAAGCTGGTTAAATACATTCCTACAAGAAGGGAACATTTTATTTTGGTTCACTCAGTGAGAATCGAGTAAATGCACCAAATCGGGAGGTGCCCTATGTACAAAAAGTAATGTTTTGTAGCTGAAAACCTGCTCTATCCAGCGGTATTAATGTGATTTCTGTAGATTCCCTGGAAATAAATAGAAGGCATTAGTTTCGGAATCTTAATCAGTCTATGACATGCAACACTCCACTTTGGCCCTTACTTATGCTAGACGAGTGTTCAGAGAGCCCTCCCCCCCCGATCAATCAGCTGGGCACACCAATCCCTAGAACCTATATGATTGTCCTGGCCTTATTGCCCTTATTGCCCTTATAGCAGACCTCCAATTCTTTTTATCGTATATGTACTCGAAGGTGGTGGATGAGTTTCCTTACTTACCAGTTTGTTCTTACTGCTCCAGCAGTGTCTAGCGTGTCTGGTTCGTCTTATTTTTTTTTTGGGGGGTTGTGTGATAGGGGCCATACAACTGCTTTTTGGGGTGCTGCTTCCAGGGTTTGTTCAATACAATACACAGTATCCTTATGTAGTTCTCATCTATATTTTTATCCAAGCATTTTGTTAAAGTCCAAGTGGTGTAGCCATACACTAGTATTATATGGCTATAGCTTTGAAGAATTTTCATTTTATATTATTAGAGAGATCAGATTTCTATATGATCAATCGTCCTAGAACTTACTGGCCTACGAATGATCCTTCGCCAGCCTACCTAGGTAGTGCGGAAACATGCTCAAGTAAACATTAGCTCAAAATTAACAGAATTCAGCGAAGGGGCCGGGTTAGCTCAGTCGGTAGAGCGTTCAGCTAGAAACCACAAGGTTCCTAGTTCGATACCCGTCCTCGCCAACTCTGTATGAGTAGCACAGAGATCTGTGCGGTAAAGTAAGAAGCTGATAGTAGGTGTCGCTTCACCTCAGATGCTAAATACAATCTCTTTGGTCAAGCGCATTTGAAAAAGGGGATAGACTGACTGGCTGATACCGACTTTAAGCCACCCTGACGACTTTACTTATTATCAAATTCCACTAACGTTGTCTATTTAATAATGGTGATTCGCTTCCGGTTTTTGTTTGTAACAAAAATTACGTCACTGCTTACGTCACATTAACCAAAAATCCATAACATAGAATAAATACACTCAAAATTTGAACATGTAGCATTAGACAGCCCTCATTGTTTTTTTAAAAACAAGTTTTAATAAATACATGACTGGTATTATTACTATATATAGTTTGTTTATTTTAATACATATTTAAAGTTTACATTTCAAATTGTTTTATTTGTAATCCTTTAATGAATTTGATGATTTTACTTATTTGGGGTACACACTCGCTGACATTGAATTTTCTACTCCCACCCCTCAGGCAATATGTTTCAAAATCTATTTTTACATCGCCCGGAGGGTATTTTTTATTTTTACTAGTTCTACTAATGTTGCTAACGCTATTTTATTCATCCGTAGCCCGCGAAGGCATCAATATTTGCTTCGATAGTGTAACGATAAAACTGTATGATAACTTCTTTCTGTGTTGGTTGGAATTTAATTTTAATTATTTATTTAATTATTGAATTTTGATAAAAATTAGCGGTCTGAAGACGCCCATTTTAATAAGATTAGCGGTCTGAGGAAGCCCATATATATGCATATAATATATTTAGGTAGGTCGATTTTTCCTTTTTTTAAAAATAGTAAATTGTCCATCTATGCTAAAGTTGTATGTTTATATACTAAATACTGATATTTAAAAATTAGATATTTTACTAAATAAGATTTAAGAAGAATACATATACCACCCAATAGTGTATTACTAAAAGACACGGTACAGATTCATAGTCCTGACAATGTTAGTTTGATTAAATCTCGTAAAACAACACCACAGATTTACTTCAGGCTTTTTAGCTTTGGTTTGTTTTGGAGACATTTTAGTCTCGGATGTGACCGCTTTCTTATTGATTTTCTTGGAATATTTCGAAACCTTGGGTGTGCCTACTTTCTTAGCGACTTTTGTCGCCTTTGGAGATTTTAAAGCCTTGGTTTTTGACCAACTTAATGGGTTTTTCCGAAGCTGTTTTTGAAGATTTCGAAGACAGGTTTTAACCACCTCATCTGGTTTACTGCTAGCCTTTTTGGTAGATTTTATAGCCTTTGGATTGGACCACCTTATCGATTTATTGATAAGTTTTTGTAGTTTTGGGTTTGACCAACTTGGCTGATTTCTTCGCAGCCGTATTGGACATAGCAATGGCCTTCAGCTTAAATGCTCCTGATGCACCAGTTCCTTCCACTTGGGTAAGGCTACCTTCGGCAACTCCCTTTTTGAGGGCAATTTTCAGTTGGCTGTTCACGAAGATAGAATTATCACCAACATTGTATTTCCCTGTGATATATTTCAGAATCGCCAAACGAGAAGAACCTCCTTTTTCCTTTCAGAACCTCGATTGTAGTGGCAATCATCTCACTGTGATCTACCCATTAACTACCCATTATTTAAACTAGCAAACTACGATTGTTAATCTACACTATCTCACTGTCACAGGCCTGCACGTTAACCACTATACCATGGAGATGACACACCAAGTCGCATTCCTCTGTAGGTAAGAAGTGAATCCCATCTTAATAATAATAATCTATAAATAATGGAGATAGATTGCATTTCTACGTCACGGCTACGTCACAGCTTACGCCACAGATTCCACAATAATCTAAAGAATTTATTAATGAGAACCTAATTTATAATCAATATAGTTTAATTTTGAAATTTAAAGCAGAAATTTTGTTTTATTACAATATGAACTTGTAATTCATAAATTTCTATTTTTTCTATTTTTTCTAATATAAAACTTATATAAAATATAGTTTAATTTTGAAATTTAAAACAGAAAATTAGTTTATATACAATAGGAACTTGTAATTCATAATTTCTATTTTTTCTATTTTTTCTAAATATAAAACTTATATAAAATTTCTGCAAAACTGCTCTAATCTCCGAAATCCTAACCGATCATTTTCTGAATTATCACGATTCTTCTTGGGATTTCAATTCCTCTATAGTGTAATTGTTAATAATAATAATAATCATGATAATTATGAATGTATCATGTATCAGGGTTGCCTTCTTAGCGACAGTCAATGGTTGAAATGTATGCGTTTCGTGGCTGGGGGGATTTTGGTATTACTTCTTTGTGTGCCTGTAATAGACTGATGGATAAGGATATTTGATACTATTTCCTCAAACAATGGGTGAACATTGTTTGAGGAAATAGCATCAAAGATCGTTTACTAAAATGCACTAAAAATCCTTGTTTATACAACATTTAGCCTAGAAATTGGTTAGAATTTTATCAATTTCAGTATTCAACAGAAAGGTTATCATTTTAAACGAAACAAATAAAATATTATAACTAGAATTAAAATTGAAAATATGCTCCTCATCACCACTCTCACCTCCAATATACTGGTTTTTACCTAATAATTTCAGCTGTAACATATATAAAAGATTGAAATCTATTTCCTCAAATGAAGGCAAAGTTTTCGAAAAAAAATATTCTGTGTGATAATTCTTTATGTTAATTTGCGAACTTTCGGCACATGGGAGATGTTACAGTTCCAAAATCGACCAAACCTAATATACATATACATATGGGAAATAAATCTATAACTGCTAAGTTAAAGTCGTATGGGTGGACTAAAGTCGTATCAGCCAGACAACGAGAGTCTATCCCTTTTCACTAGCGCTAGACCAAGAAGAGTATCCCTACTCACTAGCAATAAGACTGAAGAAGAATCTGCCACTGACGACAATGAGTTAAGTCAACAAATAAAATAAACTAAGACAACAGTTCTCAGCATATGGATACTCCCCACTTTATAGATAGCCAGGTAGCTAAAGCTATCTCCATCCCTAGACAAGAAACCCTAAAATCAAAACACAAAAAGAAGACACATCGCATCCCCCTAATAACGACATTTGATAACACCCTCCCACCACTAAATCAAATAATAAAAAACACTGGAAAAAATATCCTGAAAATAAACCCTGAACTAAGAGATTTTCCAAGAACCCGGTATTGTGACCTATCGGCGACTCATAACCTCAGAGAAATGATAGGTGGTAACAACATACTAAACAATAAAAGTCTTTGAGATTTTGGGGTGAGATGATTTGTAGTGAAGGTAGTTGTGGTATGTGTTGGTTTAGTGTGTAGTGTGGTTGAAGTTGTCTGTTTTATATATATTAGAATATCTAGAAATGCTATTGCTTGTTTTTGATTTTTCATGGTCAAATTTAATGGAGTCGTGTGTCATGTTTAGTCGTTTAGAAAGTTATTGAAATTGTCCTCTCCACCCGTTGTATATCATGAATATATCGTCAATATATCTTGCGTAAAAGAGGCAGTCATCTTTAATTTTCGGGTAGATGTGTGTGTTTTTCAAATTTGTCCATGTATATGGTTGCGTATGATGGAGCTGCAATCGTCCCCATAGCACATCCTTTTGTTTGTATGTAGTGTTGACCGTTGAAATTAAAGTTGTTTAGCGTTAGTATGTGTTTCATCAGTGTTAAAATTACTTCCGTATATATATATATATATATATATATAATATATTATATATATAAAAGGAAACGCTCTCGATAAAAAGGAATGGAGCACTCTTGGGCAGTTTTTACATATATACAGATGTGAATCAGTTAAAAATTTTATCAGTTACAACCTTTCCAGTTTGTTGGAGAATATAAGCCGAGTGGTCAAGCAGCCTGACTGATGATGAACTGGATCGGTTTCCATCCTGGATGGAGGTAGCATGCAAATTTCTAACCACACTGGAAGAGACGTAATACGTAGTAACACGGTGTCTGCGGATATATATATATATATATTATATATATATATATATATACTATATATATATATATATATATTATAGGTCTTTGCTGTTTGGCTGGTAGCTATATTAAGCCACCCTCAACTTACTGATGCTACTACAGCAAAAAGTGGGGGATATATATATATTATATATTATATATATATATATATATATATATATATATATATATATATATATATATATATATATATGATTATATATAAGGGAGTAAATTGACTTCTATCTTAGAGCCCTCCGTATCTGCACCCCTAAATACCATAGACGATGATTTAATTATATAGAAAATTCCTTTTTAAATCTCCTTTACCCTAAACCTTTTATACAATCTGCTAAATTCAAAGCTCTCAAAGATCCACAAAAGTAAAAGTCACAAACCTGCGATAAAATTAAATTCATCCTATTTTCGGAACACTTGTTTTTTTTCAAATTTCTTAATATATTATATATATAATATATGAAAATACAAAATGAATAAAGAATGAATGAGATAAAGTATTGACATTATGAATGTGCTCAATGCTAAAAATAGCAGAGGCTGTTTTACAATCAAATATTCATAATATTATGGATTTAATATCCCGTAACCGTAATGAATGATAGAGAAGGTTGCCAAGAGATTGTCATGGATACCGCCGTGCTGCATGCGTGACCATGATGATGATGATGATGACGAATAGTAAATTAATTGACTCGTTCTATATATAATAATTTGGGTCGTTCTATAAACAGTAAATTAACGGAATTATTCTAAATATAATTAAATGATTGCGTTGTCTTATATATAATAAATTGAGTCATTCTATATATAGTAAATTATTTTGGTCCCTTTCTATATATAGTAAATCAATTTAATCGTTCTATTTATAATAAACTGGCAGCGGCTACCTTGGCGTCCGCCTGGGTGGAGGTTTTTTTTAGTTAGTCCCGCAGATCCATTATTACTATGGCTTATTTGCAATCATAAGACGGTCAAAATGTGAAGATTTTAAAAAATGTTAAGATTAAAAAAAAAAACGTTTTAAATAATTTATTTTAAAACGTTTTTTAAATCTTAACATTTTGATCGTCTGATGATTGCAAGTATAACAATGAAACTTTTAGTTATGGGATATTAAATCCATAATAATATATTTAATTACACACACACACACACACACACACACACACATACACACAACATATATATATATATATATATATATATATATATATATGAAAGTACGTAAAATAAACACTGTGTTTTATTTGATATCGCTTTTAGCCGACAATTTTTGGAGGATATGTGCTTAATGGAAGTCATACCTACTTCTTGAAATTAATTAGTTAATAATAAATGAATTTAGGCGGGCATATATGTTCAAAAATGTAAGGCATAAACAGATCGAGAAAATGTCAATCCCTGAATGTCCATTTTCGACCTATTAACCTTGTGCCGATGAGACCTAATAGGTCGAAATGTACATTCAGAGGATTGACATTTTCTCGATCTGTTTAGCCTTAACATTTGAACATATAATGCCCGCCTAAATTCATTTCTTATTAACTAATTAATTTTCAAGAATTAGGTATGACTTCCATTAAGCACATATCCTCCAAAAACATATATATATATATACTATATATATATGTGTGTGTGTGTGTGTGTGTGTGTGTGTGGTGTAATGTATATACATTGCTGTGCGTTGGTGTATGTATGGTGGTGTATTGTGTGTGGTTTGAAAGTGCATCTTTAATTTCATGTATAAATATTTTGCCGCCCTTTTTTATCGATTTGAAAAACTTTCTTCTCTTTTAAATGAATTTAAATTGATGGGTTTTCATTTAAGTGTATCTTGTGCTTATTTGTAAAAATGTAATTACTTCACAACAACCTGACACCATCACTGTTTTTCATTTCATCCTCATTTTACACTACTCGCATACTCCTTTTTTTTAGGGTCCCAGATCACGACACTCTATCCCGTGTCGTTCTAAATACGTAAAACTCCTTGTTGGTGTCCCTCTTTAGAAACGCACACCGCCGCCGTGCCCAAACCAACACACACACACAATCACACTCTGCTCTCTCTCTTATCCTCTCTCCTCTCTCTTCTCGTTTATCGCGTTTTTTCCGCCTTATTTCCGCGTCGCGCCGTCACTACACCATTTCCAACTCGGGCTTTTGACGAACACATGTACTACAATCGCAGACAACCCATGTTTCCATGTCGTTTTTTAGATGAGTGTTGTTTGTTTGTTGTTTGTTGTTGTTCTTCTTCTTACTTCTTGCTTCTTCTTACTGCTTCTTCTTCTTGAGCTTCTTCTTCTTCTCAATGCTTTTCTTCTTCTTCTTCTTTTTGGGGCTATACACCTATTTTCTTCTTCTTCTTCTTCTTCTTCTTTTTGGCTATAAACCCTTGTTCTTCTTCTTCTTTCTTCTTCTTCTTCTTCTTCTTCTTCTTCTTCTTTCTTCTTCTTTCTTCTCTTCTTCTCTCCTTCTTCTTGCCTTCTTCTTTCCGAGATTTCAAGCAAACGAACAACAATAATCCTTTTCAAAACATATACATTCACAAGCTTTTATCAACCTGTAAAAAAGGGCAAAAAGAAGAAAACGTTTAAGCAATGAATTAAAAACGAGAAGCGTTAGTCTATTGTACTTTCTGTAGAAAACACGGAAGTTAAGCACAAAAACATACGTTAAAGTCGAGGGTGGAGGTAGAGTGTGTATGTGTAAAGACAGCCAGACAGACAGACAGAAATAGAGAGGAAGTCACAGAGTGAGCGAGAAAGCAATGAGAGTGAGAGAGAGGGGGAACGAATGAGAGAGAGAGAGAGAGAGAGAGAGGAGAGAAGAGATGAGAGAGAGAGGTACGAAACATGAGAGAGAAAGCGAAAGAGAGAATGAGAAGAGAGGAGAGCGAGAGAGAGAGAGGTAGAAACAGAGAGAGGAGAGGTAGAAAACTAGAAGAGAGTTAGAGAGAGAGAAGAGTGAGAGAGAGAGAGAGAGAGAGAGAGGAGAGAGAGAGAGTGAGAGAGAGAATTCACTTGCCACGAAACAGGCTAGCTCATGCGCGCCATTAGTTTTTCAAATAGAGTTTATCGTCATTCTTCCGGTGAATGTCTGCGACGCAACAAAAACGCAAAAAAAAAACCCCAAAAAAACAAAAACAAAAAGAATAACGACACCTTTCCCCCCCTAAAAAAGGGAGAAAATGGGGAAAAAGGTCTAATGGCCGATTTTTGACGTTCCCAAGTCAATAATGGAAGCCAAGTTGCAATCTCATTTGTAAACATCTCGTAACCCATTTACAGTCAAGCAAAGGACCTAAAACCCGGATTTTAGTTAAGGGTTCTTAATGAGAGAAGTAAAAAGAAGAAATAAACGAAAAGAAATCACGAAAGAAAATATTTAAAGAAATTAAATGAAAAAATATTGTGTAACAGAAATCAGAGTATTTACGTATAGCCGCTTACAAGTAATGTATATCAAACAAATTCTTTTCCTGTCTTGTCCCAGGATTTGAACCTCCTCTCGTCGTTTTCCAATTTCCTACGGCTGTTAACTAATACAGCACGCACCTCTTACAAGTATATATATTAAACTAACTGTTTTTAGCTCTTGTCGCAGGATTTGAAACTCTGTTCTGGTAGTGTCCATTTGCTATGGCTGTAACTAATACACCCACACGCCCTTACAGAAGTATATATATATATTGAATAATCCTTCCTGCCTTTTGGTCCAGGATTTGAACTCTCTTCTCATGGTGTTCATTTCGCTACGGCTTGTAATAATACAGCACGCGCCTCTTACATAGTATATATATATATTATATATATATATATATATAGTAATATATATATATATATATTATATATATATCTATATATTATATTATATATATTATATTATATATATTATATATATATAAAACTAATCTTTCCTGCTTGGTCCAGGATTTGACTCTCTTCTCATGGTGTTAATTTCATAAGGCTTGTAACAAT
>CM042170.1:29397207-29417074 GCA_023376005.1 Doryteuthis pealeii | reverse complement strand
AGGAGAGTGATTGCAGCTATCAAACACACACATACCACATACTACACAACGCCACATGTATATACATACCACACACACACACCCACCACACACACGAACATATATATATATAGTATATATATATAATGTTTTTGGAGGATATTGTGCTTATGGACAGTCGATACCTAATTCTTGAAATTATTAGTTATAAGAAATGAATTTAGGCGGGCATATATGTTCAAGATGTAAGGCTAAACAGATCGGAAAATGTCAATCCTGAATGTACTTTCGACTATTAGGTCTCATTCGGCAAGGTTATAGGTCGAAATGGAATTCAGGGATTGACATTTTCTCGATCTGTTAGCTTAATTTGAACTATATGCCCTGCTAAATTCATTTATTATTAACTAATTAATTTTCAAGATTAGGTATGAACTTCCATTAAGCACATATCTCAAAAAATTTGTCGGCTAAAGCGATATCAAATAAACAGCAGTGTTTATTTACGTACTTTGCATATATATATTATATATTATATATATATATATATATGTGTGTGTGTGTGTGTGTGTGTGTGTGTGTGTGTGTGTAATAATATATATTATGGAATTTAATATCCATAACTAAAGTTTCATGTTTACTTGCAATCACAGACGATCAAAAATGTTAGATTTAAAAACGTTTTAAAATAATTATTTAAAACGTTTTTTTTTTTAATCTTAAATTTTTAAATTTCACATTTTGACCGTCTTATGATTGCAAATAAGCATAGTAATAAGGATCTGCGGGACTAACTTAAAAAAAAACTCCACGGCGACGCAGGTAGCCGCTGCCAGTTTATTATAATAGAAGTAAATTGATTTAACTATATATGAGACCAATTAAATTTACTATATATAGAAGACTCATTTATTATATATAGAAATCGAATCAATTTATTATTTTGAATAATTCGTTAATTTACTGTTTATAGAACGACCAATTTATTATATATAGAAGAGTCAATTAATTTACTATTCGTTCATATCATCAATCATCATGTCACGCATGCACGCCGGGTATCATGACATCTCTTGGCGACCTTTCTATCATTCATCGGTTACGGGATATTAAATATATATATGATATTGTGATTGTAAAAGCTCTGCTTTTTAGCATTGAGCACATTCATATGTCATACTTTCTCATTCATTCTTTATTCATTTTGTATTTCAATATATATATATATATATTTAAGAATTTGAAAAAAACAGTTGTTAGAAATAGGATGATTTATTTTCGCAGGTTTGTGACTTTTACTTTTGTGGATCTTGAGAGCTTTGGAAATTTAGCAGATTGTATAAAAGGTTTAGGGTAAAGGAGATTTAAAAGGAATTTTATAAATTAACTCATCGTCCTAGGTTATTAGGGGTGCAGATCGGAGGGTCTAAGATAGAAGTCAATTTTACTCCCTTATATATATATATTATATATATATATTATATTATTATCTATATATATATATATATACATATATTATATATATATATATATATTTATATTTTCCGCCACTTTGCTGTAGTAGCATCAAGTAAGTTGAGGGGTGGCTTAATTAGCTTACAGCAACAGCAAAGGACCTATATAATATATATATATATTATTATATTATATTATATAATATATAATATATATTCTTATCCGCAGACCCGTGTTACTAGTATTACGTCTCTTCAGTTGTGGTTAGAAATTTGCATGCCTCCTCCATCCAAGAGATGGAAACCGATCATTCTCATCAGTCAGGCTGCTTGACCACTCGCTTATTCTTCCAACAATGGAAAAGGTTGTTTTAATGATAATTTTTAACTGATTACATCTGTATATTGTAAACTGCCCAAGAGTGCTCCATTCCTTTTATCCGAGGAGCGTTTTCCTTTTATATATATATATAATATATATATATATATATATTATATAGTAGGAAGTATTTTAACACTGTGAACACATACTAAGCTAACAACTTTAATTTTCAAACGGTCACACTACATACAAACAAAAGGATGTGCTATGGGAGGATTGCAGCTCATATCGCACTATACATGGACAATCTGGGAAATCAACACATCTACCGAAAATTAAAGATGACTGCCTTTTTACGCAAGATATACTTGACGATATATTATGATGATATCACGGGTGGAGAGGACAAATTCAATAACTCTTCTAACGACCTAAACATGACACACGACTCATTAAAATTTGCACCATGAAAAATCAAAACAAGCAATAGATTTCTAGATATTCTAATTATATAAGTGAAAACAGACAACTTCAAACACACTACACCTAAACCACCATACTCACATATTCCTTTCACTACAATCATCTCACTCCAAACATTAAAAGACTTTATTGTTTAGTATGTTTTACACCTATTCTTCCTTCTTTTGAAAGGTTTTGAGGTCGCGATAGGTCACAATACCGGGTTCTTTGGGAAAATCTCTTAGTTCAGGGTTTATTTTCACCGGTATTTTTTCCAGTGTTTTTTTATTTGATTTATGGGTGGGAGGGTGTTATCAAATGTCGTTAATTTTAGGGGATCGATGTGCTTCTTTTTGTGTTTTGATTTTAGGGTGTTCTTGTTCTAGGGATGGAGATAGCTTTTAGCTACCTGGCTTATCTATTAAGTGTGGAGTATCATATGTGAGAACTTGTTGTCTTAGTTTATTTATTTTGTTGACTTTAATCTATTGTGTCAGTGCAGATTTCTTCTCAGTGCTTATTGCTAAGTGGAGTTAGGGGATACTCTTCTTGGTCTAGAGCTAGTGGAAAGGGGATAGCTTCGTTGTCTGGCTGATACGACTTTAGTCCACCATAGACTTTACTTCAGGCATTATAGATTTCATTTCCCCCATATGTATATGTTATATTAGGTTTGGTCATTTTGGACTGTAACATTATCATGTGCCGAAAGTTCGCAATAACATAAAGAATTATCAAACGAATATTTTTTTCAAAACTTTGCCTTCATTTGAGGAAATAGATTTCAATCTTTTATAATGATTACAGCTGAATTTTAGTAAAAAGTATATTGGAGGTGGAGGTGGTGATGAGGAGCTCATTTATTTTCAATTTTAATTCTATTATAAATATTTTGTTCGTTTAAATGAAACCTTTCTGTTTTGAATACTGAATTGATAAATTTCTAACCATTTCTAGGCTAAATGTTGTAAAACAAGGATTTTTAGTGCTTTTAGAAACGATCTTTGATGCATTCTCAAACAATGTTCACACCCACACAATTGTTCGAGGAAATAGTATCAAATATCCTTATCCAGTCAGTCTCTTACAGGCACACAAAGAAGTAATACCAAATCCCCCAGCCACGGAAACGCTACATTTCACGCATGAACTGTCGCTAAGAAGGCACCCGTGATACATGATACATTCATAATTATATGCATTATTATTATTATTAACATAATATAGGGTTGAAATCCCAAGAGAATCGTGATATTGAAATGATCGTTAGGATTTGGAGATTAGAGCAGTTTTGGCAGAAATTTATATAAGTTTTATATTAAGAAAAAATAGAACAAATAGATTTGAATTACAAGTTCCTATTGTATATAAACACTTTTCTGTTTAAATTTCAAAATTAAAACTAATTTTAAATATAAGTTTTATATTGAAAAATAGAAAAAATAGAAATTATGAATTAACAAGTTCATATTGTATATAACAAAATTTCTGCTTTAAATTTCAAATTAAACTATATTGATTAATAAATTTATAGGTTCTTCTTAATAAATTCTTTAGATTACTTGTGGATCTGTGGCGTAAGCTTGTACGTAGCGTGCGAGGAAATGCAATCTATTCTCCTATTTATAGATTCATTATTATTAAGATGGGCTTCCACTTCTTACCTACAGGGAATGCGACTGGTGTGTCTCTCATGTTAGTGGTTAACGTGAGGCCGTGCCAGTGAGATAGTGTAGATTAACAACTCCGTAGTTTGCTTAGTTTAAATAATGGGTAGTAATGGGTAGATCACAGTGGATGATTGCCCACTACATCGGGTTTTCTGAAGGCAAAAGGAGGTTTTTCTCGTTTGGCGATTCTGAAATATATCACAGGAATACAATGTTGGTGTAATTCTATCTTCGTGAACAGCCAATGAAAGATTGCCCTCAAAAAGGGAGTTGCCGAAGGTAGCCTTACCCAGTGAAGGAACTGGTGCATCAAGGAGCATTTAAGCTGAAGGCCATTGCTATGTCCAATTACGGCCTGCGAAAGAATCAAGCCAAGTTGGTCAACCAAAATAAAACTTATCAATAAATCCGATAAGGTGGTCAATCCAAGGCTATAAAACTACAAAAAGGCTAGGCAGTAAACAGATGGAAAGGTTGGTTAAACCTGTCTTTCGAATCTTCAAAAACAGTTCGAAAAACCCATTAAGTTGGTCAACCCACCAAGGCTTTAAACATCTCAAAGGCGAAAAGTCGCTAAGAAAGTAGGCACACCAGGTTTCGACATATTCAAGAAAATCAATAAGCAAAGCGTCACCATTCCGAGACTAAATGTCTCCGAAAACAACCAAGTAAAGCTCTACCAAGAAGTAAATCTGATGGTGATGCTTGTTTTACGAGATTTAATCAAACTAACTTGTCAGGACTATGAATCTGTACGTGTCTTTAGTAATAACACTATTGGGTGGTATTGTTATTCTTCTTAATCTTATTTAAGTAATATTAATTTTTAAATATCAGTATTTAGTATATAAACTACAACTTAGATAGATGGACAATTTACTATTTTTAAAAAACGGAAATCGCCTACCCTAATATATATATGCCATTATATGGGCTTCCTCAGACGCTAATTTATAAAATGGGCCGTCTTCGACCGCTAATTTTATCAAAATTCAATATTAAATAAATATTAAATTAAATCCAACCAACCACAGAAAGAAGTTATCATACAGTTTATCGTTACCTATCGAGCAAATATTGAATGCCTTCGCGCGCTAGGTGATAAAATAGCGTTAGCACATTAGTAGAACTAGTACAAATAAAAATCCCTCCGGGCGTGTAAAAATAGATTTTGAAACTATTGCCTGGAGGGGTTGGGAGTAGAAAAATTCAAGTCAGCGAGTTGTGTACCCAAATCGTTAAAAATCATCACCAATTCATTAATGGAATTACAAAATAAAAATTTGAAATGTAAAAAACTTTAAATATGTATTAAAATAAAACAATATATATAGATATATAAAGCGCAGTCCAATGTATTTATTTAAACTTGTTTTTAAAAAAATGAGGGCTTCTAATGCTAACATGTCAAATTTTGGAGTGTATTTCTTGTCCTATGTTATGACGATCTTTTGGTTATGTGACGTAAAGCAGTGACGTAATTTTTGTTACAAAAAAAACGGAAGCGAATACCATTATTAATAGACAAGTTAGTGGATTTGATAATAAGTAAGTCGTCAGGGTGGCTTAAGTCGGTAATCACCAGTCAGTCTATCCTTTTCAAATGCGCTTTGACCAAAGAGATTGTATTTGATCTCGAGGTGAAGCGACACTACTATTCACTTCTTACTTTACCGCACAGATCTCTGTGCTACTCATAGCAGAGTTGGCGAGGACGGGTATCGAACTAGGAACCTTGTGGTTTCTAGCTGACACGCTTACCGACTGAGCTAACCGGCCCTTCGCTGAATTCTGTTAATTTTTGAGCTAATGTTTAATTGCGCTGTTTTCCGACTAAACTGAGGTAGGCCTGGCGAAGATCATCGTAGACGATAGTTTTAGGACGATTGATCATATAGAAATTGATCTCTTCTAATATTAATGAAAATTTCTTCAAAGCTTAGCCATACAATACTAGTGTATGGCTACAACACTTGGACTTTAACAAAATGCTTGGATAAAATATGATTGAGAATACAGTAAGGATACTGTTCATTGATACTTGACAAACCTGGAGCAGCACCCCAAAAAGCAGTTTGTATGGCCCTATCACAACAACCCCCAAAAAAAAATAGAACGAACAGACAGCGCCTAGACACTGCTGGAGAAGTAAGAACAACTGGTAAAGTAAGGACAAACTCATCCACCCCTTCGCGTACATATCGATAAAAGAATTGGAGGTCTGCTATAGGGCAATAAGGGCAATAGGCCGGAAATCATATAAGTTCTAGGGATTGGTGGTGGCGAGCTGATTGATCCGGGGGCGGGAGGGCTTCTGAAACTCGTCTAGCATAAGTAAGGGCCAAAGTGGATGTTGCATGTCATGAGACTGATATAAGATTCAAACTAATGCCTTCTATTTTATTTCAGGAGAATCTACAAGAAATCACATTAATACGTGATAGAGGCAGGGTTTTCGCTACAAACAATTACTTTGTACATAGGGCCTCCCGATTTGGTGCATTTACTCGATTCTCACTGAAGTGAACCAAAATAAAAAATGTTTCCTTCTTGTAGGGAATGTATTTAACCGCTATCCATACATGGATTCGTTGGTTGTTTGGGTGTTTATTGGGTTTGGGTGGTGGTGGGGTTGTGTTTGGTGGTGGTTTGGTCTGATTGTTTATTGGAGTGTAATCCGTTGGCTTTGATTATTTATGCCGCAGACATTGTTTTTGTGATCATATAGGGGAGTAATTGCGTTATATTTGTGTTTTTGTTGGGTGTCTGCGGTGTGTTGGGGTAGTTGGGTGTGTGGTCCAATTTGGGTTTGTTTTGTTCAAGTGAGCCGTGTTGGAGTGACGTTGGTGGTCTGCGGCGCTGTGTTTTTGGTTGGTGTTTCTATTTCAACCATAGATGGGCCCGAACAGGTGGTCGTGGACCAACTTCGGGCCAGAGTGTACCTGGGAGCAATGGCAATGAAGTCGTACTCACAGTCCCTAGAGTCCCCAGGACAAACTTTATACTCTCCCGCCGCTTGTGAGGTGAGTTCTGTGGTGGAGTGGGGAATGAATGGTTGGGTTGGGGGTTGGCTCTGATTACGGTGCAATGGTGAGGAGGTTGTGACAATCCATATATATCTTTACCAACCCCTCCGCAGAGCCAGGATTGACCAAAGCATTTTTAAGGCGGAGTTTACCAGGGTTTGAATTCTCAGAATTTTCGTTTGCCTCCTGAGGAGCGGGGTTGCGGCTAGAGTTGGCAAAGTTAGAGCCTTCATCGTGGCCGCTACTATTTAACCTAGCTGGAGAGGAGGAGAGGAGTAGTGGATTATACCTTTCCAAGTGTATTAAGCGCTAAGTGAAATGCAACAATGTGACAATCATAATAGGTGCTAGGACTTGCCTGACCGGAGTGGTATTATCTGTTCGGGTCTCATATGGGTTATAATCGATCAATTAATTTTTTTAAAATTGTTTTAAAGCATAAGTTTAAAAATGAATAAACATAAGAGAGAATATAAACAAAACGTCTTCGGCAAGGAATAACCCAACAAGGGTTGACATACCGTAAAACCACCACAACAAACGTACGCAGCACGTTATGTTACCATAACTCTCCTTTCGGAATGGAGAGAGGAGTGTCCACGTTTGTTAAATTATTGTCCTTTCTTCTAAAAAGGAGAGATGATGTGTTTGATAGTAGAAATATTTGTATTGGAACGGTATTACATAGGGAGAGGCTTGGATCCCTGTGGTGGTGGTGCTTGGTGGTGAGGTTTCGATGGTGGGGGGTTGGCTGGCAATTGCTCCTGGTGATTTTGGAGTCTAGAACCAGCTTGCGTGCTGGTAAATTTTTTTGCCTTGTGCCATTTAAAGTTTTTTTTTGTATATCCAGGGAACTTCTTTTTTCTCCATGAGATTCTTATTTCTCAATCACAACAGTCCGAGAGCACAAAGCCAGTCTTCTTACTCTTATATAGCACATAATTCAACTCAATTCATATCTGGCTCTCACTTCTCCTGTCTCCCATTTCGCCACGTCATCGTAGCCAATGAAATATCAATCTGTGGCAATTGATGAATCATCCTAAAACACTTTTTATTCTCATCTAACCATAATTCTTGCTAAAAAACTTTTCCATGCTAATTTACAACTCAGTGTATGGTTTTACCCCCTCATTAATGTTACACGCTACCACTAGCCACCGTAGGACTTCTCCAAGATATTTACTCTGGAGAATCGTGTAAGATGATTTTACCATAGTCTAATCGTAGAAGATGAAGGGTGCTGAATAATCAGGAATTATGGGCAAAATGTGGATGTTATAAATAATGCATATAATGTCTGTCGATTTCCGTCCCACTCGTAAAGCCAAACGTTCTTCTACGTAAACAAATTTGTCTTCTCATTAATAGATGTTTAATGAGCGTAGAATGAGTAATCAAACCGTTATTACTGATAACAACCCAACTGTGGCGCTGGGGAATTGTTGTAGAAAAGAGAAATTGTTTCAGCAAACAGAAAACATACGGCTAAAGAAACACGATAAGACGTTTAGAAACTACATCACCATCATCAAAATCGTTAGGGCTGCAACAAAAACATGATACATTCGCCGCAGAGTTATAAAAATGGCAATGAATCCGTTCCAACACTCCGAAAATACCTTATTTTTTGTGGGAGGCGGTATAAGAAAAATTTGCAGTCTAATGCAAAAACAATAATAAAATCTTATTTCTCTGAAATGTTTGAGATGAGCTTGATGATTAACTATTATCTGCGTTATTCGGACTATCTGTTCGCCATCTTTCATTGTTTATTTGTACAACGTTTCGGTCGATATGCCTCCGCTTCTTCAGGTCATTTCTTGGGTCGGCACTCGGAACCTTTCTTTTCGAAATCCGGGGAACTTTCTTGGGTCGTAATCGGGAAGCCATCACAGAACTTCGGCAAAACGTTGTACAAATACACTGAAGATGGGGATAATAGTCGAATAACGCAGATATAATCATAATAAAAATAGCATGTAATGATTATGTTGTTAATATGTTTTAACTGTTTTTTGTATTTAATGTTTTTTCTGGGCGTAATAAATTTTAGGAACTTATTTCTTTTTATTTAAAATGAAGAATAAATATTCCTAATGGACTTTAACAAAAATGCTTCAGATTGCATATGCTAATATTAACATAAGCGATTCTGAAGCAGGTTTGTTAAAGTCTGGGATATTTGTTCTTCATAGCTTTTAAATTGTAGACGTTAAGCTGTTGTGATTTTTGATATATGGGGTCCCATAGTGTTAAGAATGGTCCCAACTTTGATTGAAATCGCTAGGGTATAAAAAAATATGGAAGCTTTCTGAATCCACTCGGAACCCGGTATAACGAAAAACAACAAGAGACTTGAACGTCTACACACGATCATGAAAATAATATCCCATGGCTCTGTTATCAAACATGCTTACACACACACACCACGATACATATATATATATATATATAATATACATATGTTGTGTGTGGTGTGTGTGTGTGTGTGCTGTAAAATACCTTTGCTGTCTGGCGATACGCGACATTAGGCAAGCGGTCGACTTTACTTACTTACTGGTGCTAACTGTAGCAAAACGTGGGGCAGAATTTGAAGCAATTATAGTATATATAATATATATATATATATATAATATTATTTTATATATATTATAATATATATATATATATATATAAACTGACTTACTGTATTTTTACATTTTTTTAAAGTTCTATTACAACCTCTCTTTAAAGGAAATTGTGGCACGGAGTATATTTTTTTCTAATTGTTCATGCGGATGGAATATATATATATATACTTATATATATGTTATATATATTATATATATATATATATATATTATATATATATATATGTGTGTGTTGTGTGTGTGTGTGTGTGTGTAATGTTGAGTGGTTGTAACCACATTTCTTAGACAATCTGTTATATGTTATATTATTCGACCCGGAAAATGCCCGATCGGCGAACAGGACGTCTGTGAAAGACTAATATATATATACATACACTAACACATTATATATATATATATATATATATATATTATATAATATATTGTGGGAAATATATGTATTTGTTTATACCACCACCACAAAACACACAATATATATATATATATTATATATATAATATATAGTAATATACAGTAGTTTGTTTAACATACCTCAAACGGGGTACACAATGGTGATTATATTCATTTATTATATAATGGTTTAACCCAATTATTGTATCATATAACACGTCATTAATGTCTTCACGTATTATGTTTATTCAAGCAGTTTTCTATTTGAAGACAATTGTTGCTCGATACTTCACCACATTTTTTTAATGATTTTGCTAAAAAAATTTTGGTGGCGCACCATATTTAATATTCTGCTAATTTATTCCAAGACAGGTGGGGAATCCTGGATATACCGTACATAGAACAGGTTTTCAGCTACATAATATGCTTTTCCCTGGACAGGACCAGTTGGTTCTCGTGAGCAAGCTTACGTTCTAGGTTTATTGTTACGAGATGATTCTCACTGGTGTACCGATGGCCAATTATTTATTTCGATGGTCACTGAAAGCAAATGACCCCTCGATAGAGCAGGTTTTCAGCTACAAAAAAAATACTTTTCCTCCTAGGACAGATAATTGGTGTTCTACGTTAGCAACTACGCTAGTAGGTTCATTGTTACGAGAATCGATTCTCACTGGGTGTACGATGCCAATTATTTATTTCGACTGAGTCTACTGAAAGCACAATGAAACCCTCGACTAGAGCAGGTTTTCATCTACAAAAATACTTTTTCCTCCTAGGCAAGATCAATTGTGTTCTTCGTGAGTCAGCTACGCTTCTAGGTTTAATATGTTAACGAGATCGATTCTCCAACTGGTATAAGGAGTATGCCAATTATTTATTTCTAAGGGACTGAGTCTTACTGAAAGCACAGATGAACACCCCTCGATACGAGCAGGTTTTCAGCTACAAAAAAATACTTTCCTCCTGGTACAGGACCAGTTGTGTTCTCGTAGCAAGCTACGCTTCTAGTTATTGTTAACGAGATCGATTCTACTTGGGTGTACGATGCAATTATTTATTTCGACTGAGTTCTGCAAGCACAATGACACCCTCTAGAGCAGGTTTTTCAGCTAGACTCAGTCGAATAAATAATTGGCCTCGGGTACACCCAGTGAGATGATCTCGTTAACATAACCTAGAAGCGTAGCTTGCTCACGAGAACACAATTGATCTTGTCTAGGAGGAAAGTAATTTTTTTTGTAGATGAAAACCTGGCTCTATCGAGGGTGTCATTGTTGCTTTCAGTAGACTCAGTGAAATAAATAATTGGCATCGGTACACCAGTGAGATCGTCTCGGTTAACAATAACCTACTAGCGTAGCTTTGGCTACGAGAACACAATTGATTTGTCTAGGAGGAAAAGTTATTTTTTTTGTAGCTGAAAACCTGCTCTATCGGGGTGTCATTGTGGCTTTTCGTCGATCTCAGTCGAAATAAATAATTGGCTACTCGGTACAACCCAGGTGAGAATCGATTTCGTTACATCCTAGAAGGCGTAGCTTGCTCACGAGAACAGCAACTGGTCCTGTCCTAGGAGGAAAGCAGTATTATGTAGCTGAAAACCTGTTCTATGTAGCGGTATCCAGTGATTCTCCCAGCTGTCTTGGAATAAATTAGCAGATATATTCAGAATATGGTGCGCACCAGAATTTTTTTTAGCAAAATACATTAAAAAAATGTGTGAAAGTATCGAGTCACAAGTCTTAATAAAACTGTGAATTAAACATTATACTAATTGAATAATGACGTGTTTATATGATACAGATAATTGGTTTAAACCATTATATATTAATAATATAATCACCATTTGTGTACCCGTTTGAGGTATGTTAACAAACTACTTGTATATATAATATATTTATATTATATTTATTTATATATTGTTGTGTGTGTGTGTGTGTGCTGTGTGGTCATAAACAAATACATATATTTCCACAACAATATATATATTATATATTATTATATATATAGTATATATATTATAGGTGTATGTGTAATGTATATTATATAGTTTTCACATGACGGTCCTGTTTCGCCGATCGTGGCATTTCGGGTCGGAAAATAATATAACATATAAAGTGTCGTAAAGAAATGTGGTTCACACACTCCAACACAATACAGCACACAAACACCACACTAAACCATATATATATCATATATATATTATATATATATATATATTATATTTTTATAATATATGTTATATATATAATATTCGCGATCCTGCATGAACAAATTAGGAAATAAATATACTCCGTGCACAATTTCCTTTTAAAAGAGAGGTGTATAGACTTTAAAAAAAGTAAAATCTAGTCAAGGTTTATATATATTATATATATATATTATATATATAATAATATATATATTATATATAGTATAATTATATATATATATTAATATATTTTCAAATTCTGCTTCCCAGTTTTTGGCTCAAGTAGCATCAGTAAGTAAGTAAAGTCGAGGGCTTGCCTAATGTCGCTATCTGCCAGACAGCAAAGGTATTTTTACCACACACACACACAACATCACACACAATATGTATATCTATATAATATATATTATGTATGTGTGTGTGTGTGTGTGTAAGCATGTTTTGTTTAAAGAGCATGGGATATTTATTTTTCATGATCTCGTGTGTAGACGTTCAAGTTTCTTGTTGTTTTTCGTATACGGGTTCCGAGTGATTCAGAAAGTCTTCCATATTTTTTTTATACCCTAAGGCGGTTTTCAATAATATGGGACACTTTTTCTTAACACTATGGACCCGATATACAAAAATCACAACAAGCTTGAACGTCTACAATTTAAAAGCATGAAGAACAAAATTCCATGGACTTTAACAAAACCTGCTTCAGAATCGCTTATGTTTAATATTAGCATATGCAATTCTGAAGCCATTTTTTGTTAAAGTCCATAGGATATTTATTCTTCATTTTTAAATAAAAAAAGAATAAGTTCCTAAATTTATTACGCCAGAAAAAACATTATTAATACAATAAACAGTAAAACATATACACAACATAATTCATTACATGCTATTTTATTATTATTATTATCTGCGTTATTCGGACTATTATCCCCATCTTCATTGTTATTTTGTACAACGTTTTGGCCGAAGTTCTGTGATGGCTCCCGATTACGACAAGAAAGTTCCCGATTTCGAAAAGAAGGTTCCCGAGTCCGACAAGAAAATACCTGAAGAAGGCCGGAGGGCATATCGACCGAAACGTTGTACAAATAACAATGAAGATGGGAACAATAGTCCGAATAACGCAGATAATAGTAATCATCAAGCCTCATCTCAAACATTCAGAGAAATAAGATTTTATTATGTTTTTGCATTAGACTGCAATTTTTCTTATACCGCTCCCCAAAAAATAAGGTATTTTTCGGAGTGTTGGAACGGATTCATTGCATTTTTATAACTCTGTCGCGAATGTATCATGTTTTATGTTGCAAGCCTCCTAACGATTTTGATGATGGTGATGTGTTTCTAAACGTCTTATCGTGTTTGCTTTAGCCTAATGTTTTCTGTTTGCTGAACATATTTCTCTTTTCTACCAACAATCCCCAGCGCCACAGTTGGGTTGTTAATCAGTAATAACGGTTTGATTACTCATTTCTACGCTCATTAAAACATTCTATAATGAGAAGACAAATTTGTTTACGTAGAAACGGTTTGGCTTTACGAGTGGGACGGAAATCGACAGACATAATTATGCATATTTATAACATCCACATTTTGCCCATAATTCCTGATTATTCAGCAGCCCTCATCTTCTACGATTAGACTATGGTAAAATCATTTACACGATTCTCCAGAGTAAAATTATCTTGGGAGAAGTCTACGTGGCTTAGTGGCTAGCTGTAACATTATGGAGGTGGGGTAAAACCATACACTGATGTGTAAATTAGCATGGAAAAGTTTTTAGCAAGAATTATGTGTTAGATGAGAATAGAAAAGTTTTAAGGATGATTCATCAATGCCACAGATGATATTTCTATTGGGCTAGCGATGAGACGTGGCGAAATGGGAGACAGGAGAAGTGAGAGGCCAGAGTATGAATTGAGTTTGGAATTATGTGCTTATAGAGTAAGAAGACGTGGGCTTTTGCTCTCGGATGTTGTGATTTGGGAGAAATAAGAATCTCATGAGAAAAAGAAGTTCCCTTGTGATATACAAAAAAAACTTTAAATGGCACAAGGCAAAAAATGTTCCCAGCACGCAAGCTGGTTTCTAGACTCCAAAGATCCAGGAATTGCCAGCCAACTCCACCATCGACTCAGCAACCAGGATTCCAGCCTCTCCCAATGTAATACCGGTCCAATACAAATATTTCTACTATCAACACATCATCTCTCCTTTTAGAAGAAAGAGCAATAATTTAACAAACGTTGACACGTCCTCTCTCCATTCCGAAAGGAGAGTGTAGGGTAACATAACGTGCTGGTACGTTTGTTGTTTGGTTGGGTTTTACGGTATGTCAACCCTTGTTGGGTTATTCCTTGCCGAAGACGTTTTGTTTTATTCATTCTTATTGTTTATTCATTTTTTAACTTATCTTTTAAACAATTTAAAAAAATTATTTTGATCTATTTAACCCATAGATGAGACCCGAACAGATAATACCACTCCGGGTCAGGCAAGTCCTAGCACCTATATGATTGTCACATTGTTGCATTTCACTTAGCGCTAATACACTTGGGAAAGGTATGAATTCTACTCTCTCTCTCTCTCCAGCTATGGGTAAATAGTAGGGCAGACTGGGCTCTTTAACTTTGATTAGGCAACCGGTCTAGGAGAAAGAAAATTCTGAATTCAAACCTGTTAAACTCCGCTTAAAAATGGCTTTGTGTCACATCCTGCTCGTGCGGAGGGGTTGGTAAATATATATATGATTGTCACAACCTTATTGCCCTTATGGCAAACCCCCAACCCTTTTTATCATAGATGTGCTAGCAGGCGTGGGCTGAGAGTATTAGTGTCCTGGGACTCTAGGGACTGTGGAGTACGACTTCATTGCCATTGCTCCCAGGTACACTCTGGCTCGAAGTGGTAGTACCTGTTCGGGGCCCATCTATGGGTGAAATAGAAAAAAAAAATGAGTATTAAAAATGTGTTTGAAAAAAAAAATTGAATACCCAACAAGAACGAACAAAACACAAATATAGATTTCTATATGATCAAAAAAATGTCTTCGGCATAAAATAATCCAGCAAGGATTGACATGCCATAAAATCAGACCAACCAACCAACCAACCAACCAACCAACTAAACAAACAACCAACGAATCCATTGTGGATAAGCTGGTTAAATACATTCCCTACAAGAAGGGAACATTTTTATTTTGGTTCACTCAGTGAGAATCGAGTAAATGCACCAAATCGGGAGGTGCCCTATGTACAAAAGTAATGTTTTGTAGCTGAAAACCTGCTCTATCCAGCGGTATTAATGTGATTTCTGTAGATTCCTGAAATAAATAGAAGGCATTAGTTTCGGATCTTAATCAGTCTATGACATGCAACACTCCACTTTGGCCCTTACTTATGCTAGACGAGTGTTCAGAGAGCCCTCCCCCCCCGATCAATCAGCTGGGCACACCAATCCCTAGAACCTATATGATTGTCCTGGCCTTATTGCCCTTATTGCCCTTATAGCAGACCTCCAATTCTTTTTATCGTATATGTACTCGAAGGTGGTGGATGAGTTTGTCCTTACTTACCAGTTTGTTCTTACTGCTCCAGCAGTGTCTAGCGTGTCTGGTTCGTCTTATTTTTTTTTTGGGGGGGGGGGTTGTGTGATAGGGGCATACAACTGCTTTTTGTGGGGTGCTGCTTCCAGGGTTTGTTCAATAAATACACAGTATCCTTATGTAGTTCTCATCTATATTTTTATCCAAGCATTTTGTTAAAGTCCAAGTGGTGTAGCCATACACTAGTATTGATATGGCTATAGCTTTGAAGAATTTTCATTTTATATTATTAGAGAGATCAGATTTCTATATGATCAATCGTCCTAGAACTTACTGGCCTAGCGAATGATCCTTCGCCAGCTACCTAGGTAGTGCGGAAACATGCTCAAGTAAACATTAGCTCAAAATTAACAGAATTCAGCGAAGGGGCCGGGTTAGCTCAGTCGGTAGAGCGTTCAGCTAGAAACAAAGGTTCCTAGTTCGATACCCGTCCTCGCCAACTCTGTATGAGTAGCACAGAGATCTGTGCGGTAAAGTAAGAAGCTGATAGTAGGTGTCGCTTCACCTCAGATGCTAAATACAATCTCTTTGGTCAAGCGCATTTGAAAAAGGGGATAGACTGACTGGCTGATACCGACTTTAAGCCACCCTGACGACTTTACTTATTATCAAATTCCACTAACGTTGTCTATTAATAATGGTGATTCGCTTCCGGTTTTTGTTTGTAACAAAAATTACGTCACTGCTTACGTCACATTAACCAAAAATCGTCATAACATAGAATAAATACACTCAAAATTTGAACATGTAGCATTAGACAGCCCTCATTGTTTTTTTAAAACAAGTTTTAATAAATACATGACTGGTATTATATATCTATATATAGTTTGTTTTATTTTAATACATATTTAAAGTTTACATTTCAAATTGTTTTATTTTGTAATCCTTTAATGAATTTGATGATTTTACTTATTTGGGGTACACACTCGCTGACATTGAATTTTCTACTCCCACCCCTCAGGCAATATGTTTCAAAAATCTATTTTTACATCGCCCGGAGGGTATTTTTTATTTTGTACTAGTTCTACTAATGTTGCTAACGCTATTTTTATTCATCCGTAGCCGCGCGAAGGGCATTCAATATTTGCTTCGATAGTGTAACGATAAACTGTATGATAACTTCTTTCTGTGGTTGGTTGGAATTTAATTTTAATTATTTATTTAATTATTGAATTTTGATAAAATTAGCGGTCTGAAGACGCCCATTTTAATAAGATTAGCGGTCTGAGGAAGCCCATATATATGCATATATATATTAGGGTAGGTCGATTTTTCCTTTTTTTAAAAATAGTAAATTGTCCATCTATGCTAAAGTTGTATGTTTATATACTAAATACTGATATTTAAAAATTAGATATTTTACTTAAATAAGATTTAAGAAGAATACATATACCACCCAATAGTGTATTACTAAAAGACACGGTACAGATTCATAGTCCTGACAATGTTAGTTTGATTAAATCTCGTAAAACAAGCATCACCATCAGATTTACTTCTTGGTAGGCTTTTTAGCTTTGGTTTGTTTTGGAGACATTTTAGTCTCGGATGTGACCGCTTTCTTATTGATTTTCTTGGAATATTTCGAAACCTTGGGTGTGCCTACTTTCTTAGCGACTTTTGTCGCCTTTGGAGATTTTAAAGCCTTGGTTTTGACCAACTTAATGGGTTTTTCCGAAGCTGTTTTTGAAGATTTCGAAGACAGGTTTAACCACCTCATCTGGTTTACTGCTAGCCTTTTTGGTAGATTTTATAGCCTTGGATTGGACCACCTTATCGGATTTATTGATAAGTTTTGTAGTTTTGGGTTTGACCAACTTGGCTGATTTCTTCGCAGCCGTATTGGACATAGCAATGGCCTTCAGCTTAAATGCTCCTGATGCACCAGTTCCTTTCACTTGGGTAAGGCTACCTTCGGCAACTCCCTTTTTGAGGGCAATTTTCAGTTGGCTGTTCACGAAGATAGAATTATCACCAACATTGTATTTCCCTGTGATATATTTCAGAATCGCCAAACGAGAAGAACCTCCTTTTTCCTTCAGAACCTCGATTGTAGTGGCAATCATCTCACTGTGATCTACCCATTAACTACCCATTATTTAAACTAGCAAACTACGGAGTTGTTAATCTACACTATCTCACTGTCACAGGCCTGCACGTTAACCACTATACCATGGAGATGACACACCAAGTCGCATTCCTCTGTAGGTAAGAAGTGAATCCCATCTTAATAATAATAATCTATAAATAATGGAGATAGATTGCATTTCTACGTCACGGCTACGTCACAGCTTACGCCACAGATTCCACAATAATCTAAAGAATTTATTAATGAGAACCTAATTTATAATCAATATAGTTTAATTTTGAAATTTAAAGCAGAAATTTTGTTTATATACAATATGAACTTGTAATTCATAATTTCTATTTTTTCTATTTTTTCTAATATAAAACTTATATAAAATATAGTTTAATTTTGAAATTTAAAACAGAAAATTAGTTTATATACAATAGGAACTTGTAATTCATAATTTCTATTTTTTCTATTTTTTCTAATATAAAACTTATATAAAATTTCTGCAAAACTGCTCTAATCTCCGAAATCCTAACCGATCATTTTCTGAATTATCACGATTCTTCTTGGGATTTCCAATTCCTCTAGTATTATTGTTAATAATAATAATAATCATGATAATTATGAATGTATCATGTATCACGGGTTGCCTTCTTAGCGACAGTCATGGTTGAAATGTATGCGTTTCGTGGCTGGGGGGATTTTGGTATTACTTCTTTGTGTGCCTGTAATAGACTGATGGATAAGGATATTTGATACTATTTCCTCAAACAATGGTGAACATTGTTTGAGGAAATAGCATCAAAGATCGTTTACTAAAATGCACTAAAAATCCTTGTTTTTACAACATTTAGCCTAGAAATTGGTTAGAAATTTTATCAATTTCAGTATTCAAAACAGAAAGGTTATCATTTTAAACGAAACAAATAAAATATTATAACTAGAATTAAAATTGAAAATATGCTCCTCATCACCACCTCCACCTCCAATATACTGGTTTTTACCTAATAATTCAGCTGTAACATTATAAAAGATTGAAATCTATTTCCTCAAATGAAGGCAAAGTTTTGAAAAAAAATATTCTGTGTGATAATTCTTTATGTTAATTTGCGAACTTTCGGCACATGGGAGATGTTACAGTTCCAAAATCGACCAAACCTAATATACATATACATATGGGGGGAAATAAATCTATAACTGCTAAGTAAAGTCGTATGGGTGGACTAAAGTCGGTATCAGCCAGACAACGAGAGTCTATCCCCTTTTCACTAGCGCTAGACCAAGAAGAGTATCCCCTACTCACTAGCAATAAGACTGAGAAGAATCTGCACTGACGACAATGAGTTAAGTCAACAAATAAATAAACTAAGACAACAGTTCTCAGCATATGGATACTCCCACACTTTAATAGATAGCCAGGTAGCTAAAGCTATCTCCATCCCTAGACAAGAAACCCTAAAATCAAAACACAAAAAGAAGACACATCGCATCCCCCTAATAACGACATTTGATAACACCCTCCCACCACTAAATCAAATAATAAAAAAACACTGGAAAAAATATCCTGAAAATAAACCCTGAACTAAGAGATTTTCCAAGAACCCGGTATTGTGACCTATCGGCGACCTCATAACCTCAGAGAAATGATAGGTGGTAACAACATACTAAACAATAAAGTCTTTGAGATGTTTGGGGTGAGATGATTTGTAGTGAAGGTAGTTGTGAGTATGTGTTGGTTTAGTGTGTAGTGTGGTTTGAAGTTGTCTGTTTTCATCTATATATATTAGAATATCTAGAAATGCTATTGCTTGTTTTGATTTTTCATGGTCAAATTTAATGGAGTCGTGTGTCATGTTTAGGTCGTTTAGAAAGTTATTGAATTTGTCCTCTCCACCCGTGTATATCATGAATATATCGTCAATATATCTTGCGTAAAAGAGGCAGTCATCTTTAATTTTCGGGTAGATGTGTGTGTTTTCAAATTTGTCCATGTATATGGTTGCGTATGATGGAGCTGCAATCGTCCCCATAGCACATCCTTTTGTTTGTATGTAGTGTTGACCGT
>CM042170.1:29389707-29392207 GCA_023376005.1 Doryteuthis pealeii | reverse complement strand
GTAATAAAAACACTTCATATGAAATAAAGAAAATGACATTACTCACACTCGTATATATATATATATATATATATATATATATATATATATATATATATATATATATATATAAGAGTTTCATAATTTGCTTGAAGCATTGTGTATGTATTGGTTAGGAGGTTGATTTAGAAGGCTATCACAATGCAGTTTGGAATAAATAAAAATAATAATACGGTAACAATGGTGTTGTGTGTTGACCTGTATTTTTATTCTTTCTTGAATTTTCGAGGTAATACCTCTTTATCAAAAGAATTGAACTGAAGCAGTACAGCTATGGCATTTCTTCTGCATTGTGATAGTCTTCTAAATCAACCTCCTAACCAATATATATATATATATATATATATATATTCTCAAGGCATGTGTTATTGAACAACACGGAGTATTCTTTTTTCATATTTTGTATAGATATTTTTTCCAGACTTCTGGCTAATATATATATATATATATATATATATATATATATAGTTGTAGAAAAGTTTTTCTCTCTACCCCGGTTTCGGTGTTCGAGGTACACCTTCCTCAGGGGATCTAAAAAATTATAGGGAGCAAATATATATACTCGTTTGGTTTAGAATTATTTTTTCTATGTCTCTTAAGAATACATTTTAGTCTCTAAAACTAAGACATTTTCCTTTGAAATTAATGATTAGTTTACCATAAAAATTAACTTGGGATTCTATCTATCAGCTGTGCTAACCCCTATCCTCTTTTTTATCATTAATCTTATTTACATCTTACTTTTTTGTACTTCTGGAATTCAAGTCTTCTGTTAAATCTATTAAGTTAGTTTTTTTGTAATAATTAGTGCATACAGGTAAGTATAGATATCTCATAAACAGGGGTTTTACTTTAAAAACCCTCAGTTTATATCAATATCTATACTTACCTGTATAACTAATGCAAGAAACAGAATTTGTAGCAGAATTCCAGGAGGTGGGAAAACAAAGTAAAGGAACATACTCACTTATTCTTCACCAAACCGGCTGTCTCTAATATGGATGATCTTGCAGATTTTCCTTCACTCCCAGCAACATCCCTTAAATAAAAGGATGCAAAGGTGTTCTCTGAAGACCAATGAGCTGCCTGTATGATGTCTCTCAGTGAAGCTTCGTTAAACAAGGCCCACGATGAAGCCAATCTTCTAGTATCATGGGCCCTAATGTCCTCAGAATGTGGCTGACCAGCTGCCTCATAGATATATCTAATGGTGGAAACAATCCACCTGGAAATTGTACTATTAGCTGCTGGCCTATTTTGGCTCTTCTTATAGGTAATGAAGAGTGCCTCATTATCCTGCCGCAACATTTCCGTTCTTTTCAAATACATTTTTAAACAACGACAAGGACACAGAAGGGTGTCCTCCGCGTCATCTGTAAATCCTTGAAATCTGGAATAAACCAAGGTGACCAGGCTTTCCTCAACCGTTGAGTCTTGGCTAAAAAATTCAAATTGGGTAAAAGACGTATACCCGCAGCTTCAAACCTAAGGTTCGACTCCTTGATAGATAAACATTTAGTTCACCTACTCTAGCAGCCGAAGCTAAGGCAACTAGGAAAACTGTCTTCCAAGATAAAAACTTTAACTCTGCGGAATCTAATGGTTCAAAGGGATGCTTAGTGAGAGCCTTTAGAACAAAAGGCAAGTCACAGTTAGGAGAAGTGGTCTTACTGAAGGATTTAAATTAAAAATTCCTTTAACCAGATTTGATAGCAGACTCTCTGAATTTATAGAACTCTTCTCCCAACCGTTGTGAATAGCTGCTAAACGCTGTTCTAATCCAGCAATAGTTGAAGCTCTGCAACCTCTGACTTCATGTAAATGAACCAGAAAATCCGCCACATCCTTTATAGAGGCAGAATATGGGTCGATATCTCGTTCAAGACACCAGCTACAGTATATCTGTTGTCGAGCCTCGTACATTCTCCTGGTTGAAGGCCTTTTGCTATTTTTGATGTAATTAGCAGGGGTTCAGTTGTTCTGTTATTCACAGAATCAAATTGGTTAATCCTAGGTAGTAGTTAGTTGGTAATCCTCTATAATATATATTAGTCAAAGTCTGTAGTATTCCCTTGGTATTAATCTAAAAGACTCTGCGCCATTGTCTTTAGCAGACGAAAGGATGCCAACATACCATCAAAAATATCTAAATTGTTGGCTGTCTGATACACAACAATCTATATTAATAATGGAGATTCTCTTCCGGTTTTTGTCTGTAACAAAAATTACATCACTGCTTACGTCACATTACCCAAAATCGTCATAACAGAATAAATACACTCAACATTTGAACATGCAACATTAGACAGTCGACATTGTTTTTTAAAACAAGTTTTAATAAATACATGACTAGTATTATATATCTATATATAGTTTGTTTTATTTTAATACATATTTAAAGTTTACATTTCAAATTGTTTTATTTTTTAATCATTTAATGAATTTGATGATTTTACTTACA
>CM042170.1:29377207-29384707 GCA_023376005.1 Doryteuthis pealeii | reverse complement strand
TCTATTAACAATGGAGATTCGCTTCCGGTTTTTGTCTGTAACAAAAATTACGTCACTGCTTACGTCACATTACCCAAAATCGTCATCGTCATAACATAGAATAAATACATTCAAAATTTGAACATGCAACATTAGACAGTCCTCATTGTTTTTTAAAACAAGTTTTAATAAATACGTGACTGGTATTATATATCTATATATAGTTTGTTTTATTTTAATACATATTTAAAGTTTACATTTCAAATTGTTTTATTTTTTGATCCTTTAATGAATTTAATGATTTTACTTACATACGGTACAAACTCGTTGACATTGAATATTTTACTCTCAACCCTCAGGCAATATGTTTCAAAAATCTATTTTTACAGCGCCCGGGGAGTGTTTTTTATTTTGTACTAGTATATATATATATATATATATATATATATATATATATTGGTTAGGAGGTTGATTTAGAAGGCTATCACAATGCAGTTTGGAATAAATAAAAAATAATAATACGGTAACAATGGTGTTGTGTGTTGACCTGTATTTGATTTTACATCCAACACGAAATATTATACATCACCATAGCCACAAAACACAAATAGACTTTTTCATTCGCACATACCCACGTACAAAAAACCCGCGCTAGGATACAGTCTTAACGTCACAACCAACACGCATTTTCAATGTCACGCGCATTACAACATACACACACGTACAAACAAAAATAAACGCATTCACGCTCACACGAGAATACAGTTATTTAAAAAATAACATCATTAAAAAAAATAATAATTTGGGAAGAAATGGCATAGCTGGACTGCTTCAGTTCAATTCTTTTGATAAAGAGGTATTACCTCGAAAATTCAAGAAAGAATAAAAAATACAGGTCAACACACAACACCATTGTTACCGTATTATTATTTTTTATTTATTCCAAACTGCATTGTGATAGCCTTCTAAATCAACCTCCTAACCAATACATACACAATGCTTCAAGCAAATTATGAAACTCTCTATATAATATATAGTATATATATATAGTATATATATATATATATATATATATATATATATATATATATAGTATATCATGATAGAGATATAGATGATTAAGGCAGCGGACGCGCAATGCCTATACTATAGTGACTTAAGTGATAGGAGACATTTCTTTGTCTTGGGTCTTCTTAGTCTTGTAGCGAATCTGATAGTGATTCAATACAATTCATAGATTGCGATAAAAGCAGAAAAATCGATGATTGTTTTGGAGCATTTGATGAAATATCTGAAACAGAACATTTCTTTCTTCCTGTAGCTAAATTTAGCAAATATCAGAAACTGTGTTCTAGAATTCTCTAGGCATTAATGATTGATTTTCCCGCTCAAAAAATCGAGAGAGACAACTTCAAATAATTTTCTTACAAAGCTTTTTCAGTCGGAAAAGAAATAAGAGCACCGACATTTTATTGACAGACATAAAATCAGCAAAGGACGAAGGATTTTTCCTTTTGTCAGTGTTGAGATGAAGTCGATCCTCACTGAGTGCTGTAAGACCCTGAGTGTGGGCCAGAAGGTCTCTTTAGTCGTTTCGTGATTGCAAAGGTGTCGATTCTCACTGTGCACACCGTTTCTGTAAAATGGAAATGACAAATGATTTTCCCTTGTCAGTGTTGAGATGAAGTCGATCCTCACAGAGTGCCATAAGACCCTGAGCGTGTACCAGAAAGTCTCTTTAGTCGTTTCGTGATTGCAAAGGTATCGATTTTCACTGTGCACGTCATTTATGTAAAATCGAAAGGACAAATGATTTTCCCTTGTCAGTGGTGAGATGAAGCCGATCCTCACTGAGTGCCCTAAGACCCTGAGCGTCTGTCAGAAGGTCTCTGTAGCCGTTTTGTAATTGCAGAGTTGTCGATTTTCACTGTGCACCCTATTTCTGTGAAATTGAAAGGACAAATGATTTTCCTTTGTCAGTGTTGAGATGACATCGATCCTCACTGAGTGCCCTAAGACCCTGATCGTGTGCCAGAAGGTCTCTGTAGCCGTTTCGTAATTGCAAAGGTGTCAATTCTCACTGTGCGGCCCATTTCTGTAAAATCGAAAGGACAAATGATTTTCCCTTGTCAGTGGTGAGATGAAGTCGATCCTCACTGAGTGTTGTAAGACCCTTGAGCGTGGGCCAGAAAGTCTCTGTAGCCGTTTTGTGATTGCAAAGGTGTCGATTCTCACTGTGCACACCGTTTCTGTAAAATGGAAAGGACAAATAATTTTCCTTTGTCAGTGTTGAGATGAAGTCGATCCTCACTGAGTGCCCTAAGATCTTTAGTGTGTGCCAGAAGGTCTCTTTAGTCGTTTCGTGATTGCAAAAGTGTCCATTCTCACTGTGGATCCCATTTCTGTAAAATCGAAAGGACAAATGATTTTTCCTTGTCAGTGGTGAGACGAAGTCGATCCTCACTGAGTGCTGTAAGGTCTATTTAGTCGTTTCGTGAGTGCAAAGGTGTTGATTCTCACTGTGCACATGTTTCTGTAATGCTAGCAAAGGCAACCTACCATAGATCGAAAGGACAAATGATTTTCCCTTGTCAGTGGTAAGATGAAGTCGATCCTCACTGTGTGCCCTACCACAGTGAGCGTGAAGAAGCAAAGAGTAGAAAATGCAATGGGCACACAGCTTTTTTTTTGTAAATGTTAGCAAATGCGCCCAACCATAGAGTAAAAGCACGAAAGATTTTCCCTTGTCAGTGGTACGATGAATTCGATCCTCACTGAGTGCTCTGCCATCTTGAGCATGTGCTAGAACGTCTCTGCAGCTGTTTCGTATTTGCAAAGGTGCCGATCTTCACTAAGCACCCCGTTTCTGTAAATACTAGAAAAGGCACCCGACCATAGATCGAAAGGACAAATGATTTTCCCTTATCAATAGTGGGATGATGACGATCCTCACTGTGCGATGTACCACCGTGAGCGGTTGCCAGAACATATTGAGTAAAAATGCAAGTTAAGACAACTTACCTTAGAGCGAAATATCGTCTCTATATCCATTTCGTGATTGCAAAGTCATCGATCCTCAGTGCGCACCCTATTTCTGTCCGCCCTGTCGGCTGGGGCGTTAGAATGCACCGACTGCACCTCTGCAGAGGGGTAAGACTCCCCCAATCGGGCCACCTGTTGGCCGTGGGTGGCGACCCGTGATGCTTAAGGATAGAGCCCAGATGGATGAGCAGTTCATGACATGCAATACTCCACTTTGGCCCTATCTTGGGCTAGACGGGCGGTCGGAGAGGCCCCCTACGATCAATTGGCTGGTCACATCAAGCCCTAGCACCTATATGATTTTCCTAACCCTATTGCCCTTATGTCAAGCCCCAACCCTTTTTATCATATGGGTGCTAGAAGGAGGTGGTTGCGGGTCTACATGTCCTGGGAATGACGTTAAACTCTATCTGATGGTGAGGTTCCAGTTTTGTAGGTTTGGGGAAGGTGGAGCACCCCTTCATCACCATTGCTCCCTGGTCCACTCTGACCCGGAGTGGTAGTACCTGTTAGAGTTCCATCTATGGGTTAAATAGAAAAATGTATTTATAAATAAATTGTATTATCCATTAAGAATTGATTTATTTCAAAACTTTATCGGCATTAAATGACCCACTGAGGTTGATATGCCGTAAAACAAAACAAACCAAACCAAACCTATTTCTGTAAATACAAGCAAATGCCCCCAAGCATAGAGGAAAATGACAAAAAATTCTCCTTATCAATGTTGAGATGAAGTCGATCCTCACTGAGTGCCGTACCCCCGTGAGTGAGATATTCTTATCTACTGGGAGTAAAATTGTTTTCATTATTTTAGGATAATGATTTTTGATTTAGTAATAACTCTTTCCGTACCAACCGTCACTTGAATGAATTTCGACCTTCAGATTTTTGGACCGACGTCATTACCAACAAACCACCACTCGAAACCATGTAGCATAATGTTTTTGACCACTATTTACTTCTTCTCTCTCTCTCTCTCTCTCTCTCTCTCTCTCTCTCTATATATATATATATATATATATATATATATATTAAAAAGCACATATCCTCCCAAATATACTGTCGGCTGAAAATAGCTAAAAGTTGTTTACATTTGCGTCGTGCGATAAAGTCTCCAAAGAGGAACATAGAATGCTACTAATACCTAAACAAAGCGAGACAAAATTGCGATTTCTGTTTGGCGTGATGGTAAGATACCGGCGTGCCGTTTCGGCACAAAGGGTTCAAGTCATACGCTAGGCGGTCCTCGTATCTATAACTCTGCTGATGAGACCTAATAGGTCGAAATATATATTCAGAGATTGATTTTTCTCGATTTGTTTAGCCTCACATTTAAGTAGTTTAAATCCCGCCTAATTAAACATAAATGAATTAACTTTAAAAAAAATTTAGGTCTGATTAAAAAGCACATATCCTCCCATATATATATATATATATATATATATATATATATATATATATATATATATTTCAAGTTAAATACATAGACAGATACACAGAAATATATAGACAGATACATAGAAAATTCAAATTCTAGTTAAATATATCGACAGATACACAGAAAGATAGATACTACTGAATAAAAATAGACAAATAGATGGACAGAAAGATAAAGACAAAACAACAAAAAAAAAACAAACAAAAAAAACTCACACATATACAATTAATGACAAATCCAGTTCCCAAACACACATATATAAAAGAACAATTAAAACAGACATACACACATACACATACTCATTCATCCTGGCCAATCCCCACCATCCAACATTCTGGACAAACACCTGCATCACCATATAAACACTCCCCATCTAGAGAGAAGAAAATCCACTACCCACCCCCAACCACCCCTGACAACCTACTGTTTTCACCATTTTGAAAATGTCCTTCATTGAAGCAAGAACTATATTCGAGTCCTGAAGAAGGTCTAAATGACCGAAACGTTGCATCGTCGACAATAAACATCCAATTTCCATAACATCCCGTGTTTGTCTACTTTTCTCCATATATATATATGTGTGTGTGTGTGTGTGTGTGTGTGTGTGTTTCTGAGTGTGTCTGTGTATGTGTGTGTGTGTGTAAATGGACTGAGATAAATAAATATATGGATAGATATTCTTATCTACTGGGAGTAAAACTATTTTCACTATTTTAGGATAATGATTTTTGATTTAAGGGTAACTCTTTCGTAACCAATCGTCACTTGAATGAATTTCGACCTTCAGATTTTTGGACCGACGTCATTACCATCAAGCCGCCACTCTAAACCATGTGACATAATTTTTTTACCACTATTTACTTCAGAATCTCTCTCTGTCTCTGTCTCTGTCTCTCTCTCTCTATATATATATATGTGTGTGTGTGTATGTGTAAACGGACTGAAATAAATAAATATATGGATAGATATTCTTATCGATTGGGAGTAAAACTATTTTCCCTATTTTAGGATAATGATTTTTGATTCAGGGGTAACTCTTTCCGTACCAATCGTCACTTGAATGAATTTCGACCTTCAGATATTTGGACCGACGTTATAACCATCAAGCCACCTCCCTTAAGCCATGTGGAATAGGCATACACCTGATTACCAGCCGAGTGACATAATGTGTTTAATATGATCTATGCTTTGCTTATTTTCTTGCTTATTCATTTGTTTATGTATATATTATGCATGCCGGCATTCTCTTTCCGTCTGAACAAATCGAGGGATTATGGGATACATACCACGTGATAAACAGATGGCCGTGAAAGCCTATCCGACGAGAAGTTCACGTTTGAAACTTTGCCTTTCTAAAAACGTGATTTATTTGTAAAGTGCACCCGTGTGTATATGAGGGCGCCTTGCCTGGAAGACGATCCACACAGAGTTGCACACGTATAACCTTGTACCATCCTTAACTTAACCTTATCGATGGGGCCTATTCGGTGTCTTAGGTATCAAATTAAACTGTATCCCCGCTGGTGACGGTCTAGTTCCAGAGGGTTACGGATAGTAAAGTACCTATTCATTGCCATTCATTACTCCCAGGTCCACTCTGGTAGTGGTAGTACGTATTAGAGCTCTATATATGGGTAAAAAAGATATGATTAAATGTCATTAGCGCGCGCGCGCACACACACACACACACACATATATATATATATATATGTGTGTGTGTGTGTGTGTGTGTGTGTGTGTGTGTGTGATGGAAGCGCGTGGTGTAATAGTTAAAGTCATGGGAAATGGACTCGTCGCCCCGAGTTCAAATCCTGGATGTGGTAATTGCATTTCACGTAGCGCTAATACCCTTGGAAAAGGTATGAATCCTATTCTCCCTCCAGCTATTGGTAAATAGTAGGGCAGACTGGGCTCTTTAACCTTGGTTAGGCAACCGGTCTAGGAGAAGGAAAACTTTGAATTCAAACCTGTTGAACTCCGCTTAAGAAATTCACTTTGTGTCGTGCGGAGGGGTTGGTAAATAAAAAACATAATTAAAAAAAAAAATAGTTGAAAAAACATTTCTTTTCGGAAAAATCAGTTGCAGGCTGACCATGAACGGGTTAAAACTCTTCCTATTTGAAAAAGAGAATTTGTCTATTTTTGAATTTGAAATATGTCTTCTTTCAAAAACTGTTACACTAAAGATATACAATTATGTCGTTGGTTGAGAAACGCGTAGCGGATGTGTTAATGACGAAACGATCGCATGACTTGCACGCTTTTTGGAACATCAATGTTTTTCCTTTTGAATTTAAATTATTTTCTGCTTCTCGCTCGATGAGTCCGGATTAAAAACAAGCTCTGAAGATGATTTTTATGAATCGAAATATTGTTCAATATTAGATATGAATATGATATAAAATATTTTCATTTTAACAGCATTATGTATTTTCATATCCTTTTATCTATCTATCTATCTATCTATCTATCTATATATATATATATATATATATATATATATATATATATATATATATGAATTTATTGCGTATCAACTTTGTTCTTGCGAATCAGGACAATCATTTTTGGGGTTGAGGTCTTATTGTAGGAGATGCAGTCAGCGTACCGAAAAGCTTTGATACTACTACGTTTTAATAGATCTCTTGTCCTTGTTGTTTTCAAGTTTTTCTTCTTCTTTCTTTCAAGTTTTTAAGCTATTTTTTTAAATGTTATCATCTTGAAAGGCGTTAAACAGTTGTCAAGAACAAAGAGTCATTTGTAAACTAATTTTCGTTTTTTTTCTGAACCATTTTCAAGGCTCTTTATATTTGTCTAAACTATCATTATCAATAGAACCAGGAAGACACCCAATTACCTCTATCTATGGTAATGGCTCTTCGGAGTGCTGAAAGAACTAGGAATTAATATTTTGGAGGAATAATCAACAGATTCCACTGAAGATAAAATGCAGACCAAATATATATATAAATAATATATATTTGGTCAGCATCTTTTATTCAATGCATACAGTATTATACAAAAAGGAAAGCTTGTAT
>CM042170.1:29352207-29374707 GCA_023376005.1 Doryteuthis pealeii | reverse complement strand
ACCCCAGCTCATTATTATTCAATATTTTAAAATTCTGGAACATTTCTCTACCCTTCCGGTTAGATGGGCGGTTCGATAGAGTCCCCTCAGATCAATCGGCTGTTCATGTTAAGCCCTAGCATCTATATGATGGTCTCAATCCTATTGTCCGTAAGGTAAACCCCGCAATACTTTTTATCATATGGGTGCTAGAAGGCGTCTGCTGAAGGTCTTAATGTCTTGGGTATATAATGTATCAGATGGTGAGGTTCCAGTTCTGGAGCACAGGGTAATGAGGAGTTCCTTCATCACTCACAGGTTCAGAGTGGTATCTATAGATTAAATGGAAGAAAAACCGAGCTTAAAATGTATTTAAAAATGAGTTTTGAATACGCATCAAGCATAAGCAAATGGAATAGAAAAAGATTGAGTTTAAAGAAGAAAAATTGAGTACCCATCAAGAACGAATAAAACAAAAACCTCTTCGGGATAAAATGACCAAATGGATTGACATGCGGTAAAATCCAACCAACCAACCAACCAACCAACCAACTGTTACATAATTATTGGATCCCTAATACTTATATAAGATATTGTAGAAACATAATGGCGATTAGTGCAGCCCACGGCCTTGAAGGATGAGTGACAACGCTTGGCCTCAGTCTCACCTTGCCTTCCGGGGATAAATCGTGAGAACCGGAAGGCATAAAAGACCCTGTCTTCCGGTTTAAGTAATAGTAAGTTTCAGTCAGTTAGAAGGTAGCAGCGAGCTCGAAGGGGTAAGTCATGTTATACACGCGGTCCCTCAACTGCGCAGGTGTCTGGGTTGGGGATTTGGAAATAAAGTAACATCAAAGAAAATCGAAGTCTTGTGTTTACTAAAAACTAACAATGACACAGGGCTTCTGATAAGGAGAAATCCCTAGCATGGAAAACCAGACCGAAGTCCCCAAGACAACTCCAGACGCAAGATGTTAGAAGATAGAACCAAAGCCGGCCAGAGGAGAAGACGACTAGAGTAAGAAGTAAGAAAGGGTATACAACACCAACCAACCAACCAACCAACCAACCAACCAACCAACCAACAATCTATACCGTTCCACCAGAAATACGTCCTGCACATAGGACCGTACTTATTTGCATCAAAAGTTTGTTGTGATCTTAAAGAGAAACCGGCCACATATACATGCAGACAATTATTGCTCTCTTCTACTTCTCAACTTACTAAGTGTCACTGAGTCAGAAAAACCTAACTTACCAAAGAACAAGTTACTAAAGGGTCTATAGTACTAGTTTCTAGCAAATCACTGCATTGGAATTAAGCAGTTCTATTAAACATCACCGAAATGCACTAAAAGAGGTCATCAGTGATGTTCTACAAGTATTTTTACAGATTTCGGGTTTTGTAACATCATATCTGTTCATTTGGTAACCGGCCTGTTATTAGGTCGCCCCCTGTCATGATTCGCTCTGCGTAATTTAATGAATAGTCTATAAGTTGTGCTTAAGTCCACCACTTAAACTTATAGACTCTGCGTGGGTGAGTGGATTAAAGCCAGCAAATCAACAGGCTCGAATACATGGTTAGTTAACTATTTAATAGGCAATGTTGAAAACCGTTCATTTGCACGATCAATTTAAAGAAAAATCTGATGGGAAGTCAGAGTGCTCACAATAGCTGAGGCTGAGCTGAGATTGCTATGGAATTTCTTGGCCAAACCTGTAATCCATTTCATCATATACTCGCAGAGCTACCCGGCGTTGCCCGGGATTTAAACAGTTAAAAGTAAATCTATATTTATATATTGATTATTAAAAACATATTTATTTATATTCTTGATATATTCTTGTTTTTAAGTTGTTTAGCTTTATTCTCATTCTTTTTAGTGTTTTTTTAATTTGATTTTTGTTTGCTTTTGATCATAGTGGGTAAATATGTTTATATCAGTAAATTCCCTTTCTTAAAGGTGGGTATGTAAATGACGCATACGTCAGATCTCTGGCTGATGAAAAATCGGTCGATTTTTGGACTCCGTGTGAAGCAGCCTGCCTTGTCTAGCAACACTGATCATCCACGAAACAGGACTGAATGTGGATAACAATATATATATATATATATATATATATATATATATATATATATATGTAAAATGAAAATGGAAGTGAATCCGACAGTATGTTGAAAAGAGAAATAAAGGAAGAAAGTATAAAATTGATAAAATGGGATGTTTTAATCAATTGTACTTACACGTGTTTCGGTCAGGAGTTTATCACTGTGTACATTATTCAATCTATTATTATTTTTAAATAACCAAATGAAATGAAATACTTTTTCTATTACTATTATTTCATTTCATTTGGTTATTTAAAAATAATAATAGATTGAATAATGTACACAGGGATAAACACCTGACCGAAACACGTGTAAGTAAAATTGATTAAATATCCTATTTCTTCCATTCTATACTTTCTTTCCTTTCTTTTCTCTTTTCAACACACACACACACACACACACACACACAAAACACACATATATATATATAATATATATATATATATATATATATTATATATATATATATATAACTCACGACAATTTTGCATTTTTGTACGTTTATTCATTTGAATTTATCCGCTTTTACAAGACAACGTTGATTTTAATTAAAATTGACCTCGTTATACAAAAGTTATATATATTTACCAACCCCTCCGCACAAGCAGGATGCGACACAAGGTCAATTTCTTAAACGTAGTTTAATATGTTTGAATTCACAGTTTTCTTCTCCTAAACTGGTTACCTAGCCAAGCCTAAAGAGCCCAGTCTGCGCTACTATTTGCCCATAGCTAGAGGCTGAGTAGTTGGATGCATACCTTTCCCGAGAGTATTAGCTTTATGTGACATGTAAACAGCCTCGTCCGGGATTTCCTATGACTCTAACCATTACAAATTTTATAACAAAATTAAAACCGTAGGCTTATGCCCTTACAAAGAACCCGAAACAATACATACTTGCTGTACATTATGTGTCGCTGTCTTTTTCTTTCTTTTTCTCACTTTACACCCCTCTCTCTCTTACAGTCATTTCTTTCTTTCTTTCTTTCTTTCTTTCTTTCTTTCTCTATTTCTCAGTTATTTTTCTCTTTCTTTCTTTTTTTTCTCTCTCTCTCTTTCTCGTTCTCTAATCTCTTTAGACTCTCTTTTTCGGAAATCTCCTACCTCAAAACTCTAGTCGAGCCACTTCATCAACATCACCAACCCAGCATCCCCATCCCATTCCATCTACACGTCTTTCGTTTATCCTTCGCCGTGTGCAATCGCCAGCTGCGACAAGATTTATACAAAACCGGCTAATCCCTCCAGAACTATTTGTCCTCAGAGACCGACGCTACCGACCAATCAATTACCCACAATGCCCTTCACTTCGCAGCTCTGAACAGCCCGAGAAATGATAAATAGTCCAGCATTTCGTTCCACGTGCCCAATGCACACTTAGACGCTACTCTTGTGACCAGAAATTCACCAAATTCTTGGATTCAATGGATAAAATGTATTTGTCAATTTGTTTCTAAACTTTTCATAACCCAATAAGACTTGAAATGCCGTAAAATCCACCAGCCAACAAAGTAGATATTTATCCAATATATAACTTACTTTTACGACCAGAGATTCTCAAAATGTTTGTCTAACTTCTTGGATTCTATGGATAAAATGCCTTTGTCCATTTATTTCCAAACTTTGCATAACCCAACAAGAGTTGAAATGCCGTAAAAGCAACCAACTAACCAACCAAACCCCAAACCAACAAAATGGTATAAATGTAGGTATTTGCATAACACTTAACTTAGACGTTAAGGGCCGGTTTAGCTCAGTCGGTAGAGCATTGGACAAGAAACTAAAAGGTTCCTAGTTCGATACCGGCCCTCTCTAACAGCGCATGGGATCTCTGCGGTAAAGTGAGTAGTTGTCGGTAGATGTGGCGCTTTCCCTCAGATGACAAAACAATCTCCTATGTCTAGCACTAGTGAAAAGAGGATAGACTCCCTCGATGTTTGGCCGATACCGACGACTTTTTATTTAACTTAGATGTTACTCTTGCAACCCGAAATTCTCCAAATCAGAGTGTGGAGTACCCTTCATCGTTATTACTCACATGTGTTTAAAAATATTTCAATACACATCAAGAATCAATAAACCATAATGTCTTTGGCATAACAAGGGTTGACATGTCGTAAGTTCCACCAACCAACCAACCATCCAACCGAATAGTAAAACTTTCGGTGGCTACCTAACACGTAACTCAGATTTTTTCGTCCATTTATTTCCAAACTTTTCATAACCCAATCAGACTTGAAATGCCATAAAATCCACCAACCAACAAAGTGGTATACATGTAGGTATTTACCCAACATATAACTTACTTTTGCGACTAGAGATTCTCAAAATGTTTGTCTAAATTCTTGGATTCTATTATCGCCAATCAGCTATGGTTGAAGAATACACCGGCTGAACCTCTACAAAGACGGAATATCCCCCAATGGGGCCACCTGTTGGTCGCTATGGTTAGCAGAATGATAAAACAAGATACCCCCGAGGACTGAATAAAGGGTTACGTTCGAAGTTCCGTGATGGCTCCCGATTACGACAAGAATCTTCCCAACTACGACAAGAAGGTTCCCGAGTCCAAAAATAAGGTTCCCGAGTCCGAGAAGGTTCCCGAGCCCGACAAGAAATACCTGAAGAAGGCCGGAGGGCATATCGGCCAAAACGTTGTACAAATTACAATGAAAATGGGGACGATGGTCCGAATAACGCATATAATACTAATCTTTAATTCTCAACATTTTTAACCACACTGGGTGCCAAATTACAGGAAAAAAAACTGAATGGCAAGAATATGTATATATTTTACAGATTAATTCTGGGAAGGTTACCGCAGTCCATTAGTAGTTGATGATGTGCTCAACCCAAACACCACAATGAGCTAAATTATGCTGGATATGGGTTCTTCTGAGCATATCAGCAGTGATTCATCTTACTTCCCGCTTGATATTCTGCTTCAGCTGCTCTACATCATGTGGCACAGGGTTAAAATACACTCACTCTTTAAGGGAGCCCCACAAAAAATAGTCGCATGGGTTAAGGTCTGGTGTGTACGGGGGCCAGGTATGCTGACTTCTGAGTGAGAAAAACCTACCATCAAACATTCTTTCTAGCCATACAATGGTGTCATTGGGGAGGTACCCCATCTTGAATGAACCACATCTGATTGATATCAGTGTGCTGGCGCCTTCTTGCAGCTTGATAATACTGGTTTTGTAGCATCTACTTCAAAGTGTTTGCATTTTTTTGGATCACTCTGTATGTGCTAGAATGCAGTGGCTGAGGGTCTTAATGTCCTGGTATAACGTTAAACTGAATCTAATGGTGAAATTTCGATTTAGGAGCTCTGATGAATGTGGAGTGCCCCTTCATCGCTATTACTCCCTGGTTTTGTAGCATCTACTTCAAAGTGTTTGCGTTTTTTTGGACCACCCTGTACACGGCTATACAACAGATAAATACGGCGTATTCTACTCTCCCAACCAACAGGTTAGTCTCAACGATTTCGGCAATTTCATCTGATTTTGAGTCCAGACAGAAGTGATGATTTAAGAAGCTACATCTGCAATCCAAGCAAATGCTGGTCTAAGCTAGAAAGTTACAAATAGAATGAATACATTACAATTAATTACTGCACTTTTTAGAACTAATGTATTTCAAAATCATTTAAATATGCAAATATTGGTATTTAGTTACAAAATCAATGTTTTAAAAATCAATCTGTTAATAAAGTTCACAATCATTTTAAACAGGCAAAGGTACAAATGGAATGAATACAGTAAAATGATTTACTGCACTGCGCAGGTGCGGAAGTGAGAAGGGGACACAGGAACGGAAGTAATTCAAAGAAGCAGAATTAAGAAAAAAAAATTTTTTTTGAAAATTTTTATTGGCATTAATTAATTAATTATTTTCTGAATATCTTTATCGGCATTAAAGTCTAAAGCTAAAATAAATGGTCTTTGAATGATAAAATGGATAAGGACCAAACAAAGAATGGTCATATAAAATTGTTGCACTATATAATCACTGATTGCAGCAGTGATCGAATTTTAAAATTCAATGTAGGATCAAATTTTCTTAGAATGAAGATATTGAATAGGAATAGAAATAAATGAAATTGAAACTTAAAATGCGGGTTTCAATTCCGGAAGTAAATTATTCAATGAGGGGAAAATCGTTTGAAAAAGAGTACAAAGAAAGGTTTTTACTAATTTAATCAACATGAACACACAAAAATATAGATCCAAAGGAATTGAAAAGTTACTCCCTATTTTAAACTATTTATACATTTCTTTATATGCAGTGATATTTTTCTCAATTCTTTAATATATGTTCCCTAATATATTGCAATTAAATCTTTGTTGCTGTTTTCCTTTTCAGATTGATTATTTTGGTTCAACCGCCCTGTCGGTGCGGCGTTAGAATGTACCGATTGCACCTTTGCAGAGGAGTATAACTCCCCAAATGGGGCTACCTGTTGGTCGTGGGTGGCGACCCGTGAGGCTTAAGGATAGAACCCAGGTGAATTAGCAGTCCATGACATGCTATACTCAACTTGGCCCTTTATTGGGCTAGACGGGCGGTCGGAGAGGCCCCCTCCGATCAATCGGCTGGTCTTGTCAGGCCCTAGCACTTATATGATTAACCCAACCCTATTGCCCTTATGGCAAGCCCCAACCCTTTTTATCATTTTAGCTGAGGATCTACATGTCCTAGGAATGACGTTAAGAACTATCTGATCGTGAGGTTCCAGTTTTGTAGGTTTGGGGAATGTGGAGCACACCTTCATCAACATTGCTCCTTGGTCCACTCTGGCCCGGAGTGGTAGGACCTGTTAGGGTCCCATCTATGGGTTAAATAGAAAAATATGTTTATAAAAAATTGAGTATCCTTTAAGAATTAATTTATTTCAAAACTCTGTCGGCATTAAATGACCCACTGCGGTTGATATGCCGTAAAACAAACCAAACCAAACTATTTTGTTTCAAAATTTGAAGCCTTATAAAGATAACTGGACGATTAACTTTAAATATCTTATAATAATTTCCGAACGGCTTGTGAGGCCAGAGGCAAATGCTGGTGCCCATTGAGAATTTTGAATAAAAATCCATGTTATATGTGTTCTTCTCATAATAAAAAAATAATGATTCAGATTTTTATATATAAAACATAAGATTTTTAAAATAGGGAAGGGAAGGGATTTAATTTACAATCACCCTGTATATATAAGAATGCAAACGACCAACAAGAAACCCCTCCAACCATTTTTTATAATATACGTGTTAGAACGTGTTAGAAAGCGCCTTCTAAGGGCTAGGGGGTTTACCATAAAAGCAGCAAATTCGGAACAATCTTGGTAGAGTGGAGTACCCCTTCATCACCATTACTCCCAGGTTCACTCTGGCCCGGAGTAGTACTACCTGTTAGAGTGATATCTATAGGTTAGATAGAAAAAGACAATTTGAAAAATGTGTTTAAAAATTGAGCCAGGAAAAAATTAAATACCATCAAGAATGAATAAAACAAAACGTCTTCGGCATAAAATAACCCAAAAGTTGCCATACCGTAAAAATCATACAACCAGCTAACCAACCAACCAACCAACCAACCAACCAAATAACCAACTATGATACTCTTGTAAGCAGTTTAAATTTAAATTCAGAGTCTACCTTCTCCTCGACGGGTTGCCTTACCAAAGACTTTAGAGTTTAGTAAAAGCCAGATTTAGCGGTGGGTGATAAGAAGGAATGGGTTCGTATCTTTTATAAAAAAAGAAAAAAAAGGTTTCTTTAAAAAGAAAACCACATCAACCAGTATTTGAACGTGGATCGCCAGATCCATTTTTATCTCGGGCGATAACCGTTGCGCTACCCAGACGTCCGCATTCGTCTAAATATGACCAACCAATCCTGATACTCTTGTAAGCAGTTTAAATTTAAATTCAGAGTATACCTTTTCTATGGGTTGCCTTACCAAAGACTTTAAAGTTTAGTAAAAGCCAGATTTAGCGGTGGGTGATAAGAAGGAATGGGTTCATATCTTTTATAAAAAAGAAAAAAAGGTTTCTTTAAAAAGAAAACCACACCGACCAGTATTTGAACGTAGATCGTCGGGTCCATTTTTTTTATCTCGGTCGATAACCGTTGCGCTACACAGACGTCCGCATTCGTCTAAATATGATGAATATTTTACAGATGACTTATTTGACACTGTGTGTTCCGAACGTTTTCGCTCGGTTACGCTTGGTGAGCCAACGGCACTATATTTTAGTGCGGATCAACATATTTGCTGTTGCGTAGAAATTCAGAATCTTCCGATCCAATAATATCAGACAATACCATACAGGCTCAAAGGTGGGACTAAGAATAGCTATCATCTTATCGATAATCAAAAACAAATCTATCTACAAACACACACACACACACACACACGAACACACACACACACACACACACATATATATATATATGTATATATATATTTAGTTAAGAAAAAGGCTTAAATACCGGGTCATATTAGCAGTTATGGATATATTTCCACACATATGCACACACACACACACACACACACACACACACACACCACACATATATATATATATATATATATAATATATATATATATATATATGGTGATTGCCACTTCTTCACAGAAGAATGCCATTTCTACAAAGTTCGATTGTGTCCAGCTTTACTTTTTCACGTCCTGTCGCATAAAAGACACATGAGAACCCCAACTTTCACTCGTATACACACATATATATGTATGTATGTATATATATATATATATATATATATATATATATATATTTCACACACACACATATACATATATATATATATGTGGGAGTAAAATGAGGAAATAAATCTGACAGTATGTGAGAAAAGTAGACAAACACGGGATGTTACACTGGATGGACGTTTATTATTGGTAGCAAGGCTGGCATTCAAACGTTTCGGTTTATATAAAACCTTCTTCAGGACAATATGATTAAAGGAAGAGAAAATATTTTTGTTGTTCGCTTCCTTTATCATATTATCCTGAAGAAGGTTTTATATAAACGGAAATGTTTGAACGTCGACATTACCGCTAATAATAAACTTCCATCCCTTGGTTGTTTACAATTTTTCCACACATACGCATGCACACACACACACAGACGCACACACACACAGAGACGCACACACACACACACACACACACACATATATATATATATATATATATATATGCATTATATATTCATGGGAAATAATTTTTAGTTGTTTAGATGCATGAAAGAAATGAATGGGATTAATCTTCAAAATTAAGTATGACTTCAATGAAGCACTTACCGCCCCCGAAAAATATATATATATAATATTGAGGGTTATGATAACCCTCAATATTATATATATAAGTGATCATCACTTCAATGGATGGAATGAAAGGAATAAAAAAATGTTTATTAGTAAAACAAGGACCCTTTCGTCCGGTGCTTGTCAAGTTATACACCTGGAATCAATTAAAAGTCAAGTTGTAAACAAATTTTTGACACGAATGGATATGGAAGGATTAATGAAAAGGTTTGACAAGAGGAGGAGGCGAAAACAAAATTAAGAAACCCCCCATCAAGTCGCACCAGGCCCGCAGTCGCTCACCCAATAAAATAAGTGCGTGCTTAGGCCTAATTTGTATGCACAAGGTAGGACGAAAAAAGAAAATAGAAACAGCTTCTAAGATGTTTAAATGCTGTTTCGTCCTAGCCTTGTGCAGAATAGAAATTTGGAGACCACTATAGTTGGATCGGCAAGTATTTATATTAATTAGGTGTTCGCAGATCACAGAATCAGTGCCCTGCGAGTGCCCGGATGTCATGTCTCTGCGTTTTTATTCCTTTAATTCCATCCATTGAAGTGGTGATCACTATGATAACCCTCAATATATTATATAAATTTTCCTGTACCAAAAATGTATTGAAATATATATATATATATATATATATATATATATATATATGAATGATATTGTTGTGGAGTCCATGTATGCTTGTTTGTCGTACAAAACCTTGATGAGAAGTAAACTTCGAAACACGTGTCTGTGGATGACTAATATATACGCTTCCCACTCCCATGGTTGAGCATTGTGTGGGGGGACATTAATTGTAACTTCACCGTTTGGCATTAGCCATGACCCGTCTGTTTACAGATTTGAGTTCTCTGGTGATTGTAAAAACATACCACCGTAAAGTATGTAGCAATTAATTGTTCACCTTAGACTGACGGTGGAATAATAATTAACACAACTTAACATCTGTACCCTAACTGTGCTTAGCGGAATGAGACCAGGATAAACTCGTGGACTAAATAAAGGGTTGGGTTTGAAATTCCGTGATGGCTCCCGATTACGACAAAAAGGTTCCCGAGTTCGAAAAGAAGCTTCCCGAATCCGACAAGAAATACCTGAAGAAGACCTGAGGACACATCGGCTGGTGTAAAGATGTACAGATAACGATAAAGACGTTGTACAGATAACAATAAAGATGAGGACAATAGTCCAAATAATTCTAATCCTCAAGAACGAATTAAACGAAACCTTTTTTGGCATAAAATAGCCCAATAAGGGTTGACATGCCATTAAATCCAACCAACAAACCAACCTTCGTATATATATATTTAAGACAACTATAGATTTGTATGTCTTTAATTCATGTTTATCCCTTTTAACATATCTCTATTTATTCCCACCTGTAAAACGTCCGTGTTTCTGTTCGCCGAATCTTCTCTCTTAAAATAGCCAATACCTCGAACAATCGCAATTCACATGAGTTCTCGCATCCACTGGAGCGAGGAAACTTGCAGCGTTAATATCAGATGTGAGGCTGAGTCGATATGCGCAGACAGACACGACGTGCGCAAGTCAGCGTCTTGTTCTTCCGTTATTCCGCGAACTTATTTACCTCTTTTTTTGACATCGTATCAATTTAAATAGCATTTGCTAGTCCCTCGTAAGGGGACTTGTAGTGTCGTCAAAATGGCGCCGGTGGTTTTTTCATATGGCGGGCGGTGCTGGGGATAAGGTCAAAGGGGCTTACACGCCTATTACCCAGCCCTTCCTCTTGTATGAACGTACGGCAGGCAGGTCTATTTTTATAACGCGTCTTAATCTTTTATTCGATCTGGAACTTGAGAGAGAGAGAGAGAGAGAGAGAGAGGAGAGAGAAGAGAGAGAGGGGGGAAGAGAGAGAAAGTTAGAAAGTGAGAGAGTGAGAGAGAGAGAAAGGAAGAAAGAAAGAGAGAAAGAGAAAGGGAGAGATTGAGAGAGAAGAGAGAGAGAGAGAGAGAGAGAGAGAGAGAGAAAAGAAGAGAGAGAAAGAAAGAGAGTGAGAGAGAGAAAGAGAGAGAAATAGATAAAGAAAGAGAGAGTGAGAGAGATAGAGAAAGAAAGAAAGAGAGAAAAAGAAGGGAGAGAAAGAAAGAGAGAAAGAGAGAGAGAGGGAGATAGAAAGAAATAAAGAAAGAGAGAGTGGGGAGGGGGGAGAGAGAAATAATAAAAGAAAGAGAGAGAGAAAAAGTGAGAGAAAGAGAGAAAGAAAGAGAGACAGAGAGAGGGGGAGAAAAAGAGAAAGAAAGAAAGAAAGAGAGGGGTAGAGAAAGAAAGAGAGAGAAAGAGAGAGAGGGGGAGAGAAAGAAAGAAAGAGAGAAAGAAAGAGAGTGAGAGAGAGAGAGAAAAAGAAAGAGAGAGAAAGAAAGAGAGAGATAGAGAAAGAAAGAAAGGGAGAGAAAGAAAAAGAATGAGAGAGAGAGAAAGAGAGAGAGAGAAAGAAAGAGAGAGAAAGAAAGAGAGAGATAGAGAAAGAAAGAAAGGGAGAGAAAGAAAAAGAATGAGAGAGAGAGAGAGAGAGAGAGAGAGAGAGAGAGATATGGCCGACTCTGCTTGCCTCTTCGATTCGTCTTCACTGGAGTTCAAAAGTTCTTCTTCTGAAGGCTGTGCACGCATGCGCACACAAGAGCATTCTGGACAGAGACACTTGTATTTACTCGCCTTCGTTCACTAATAATAATATCTTCTTACGTCACTTATGAATTCAATAGTTTCCTTTTTTTTCTTTCTCTCAAATGGACGAGACGACAGTAAAGGATTTGTATATAAACTTAGACGCACAAAGATTAAGAAACATCGAGTATACTCGTGTAATGGTCGACTTTTGAGGACCAATACTTCACCTCAAAAACAAGAGGTCATTCATTGTCGGGGTCACCATTTTGTGGTGTATCCGTCAACCCGAGTTTTAGTACAGCTTCAATGAAGCTCGGAAAAAAAAGGAAAGGTAGAGGTTAGGTCTACAATAACACTTACATTTATAAATACTGTGGAGGTACGAGGTGCAATGGCTAGAATCGTAGGAAATGGACTCGTCGACCCGTGTTCAATTCATGGCTGAGGCTGTTTGCATTTCACATGGCATTAATACCCTTGGGAGAGGTACGAATCCAATTCTCCGTCCAGCTATGGGTAAATAGTAGGGCAGACTTGGCTCTTTCAACTTGGATAGGTAACCAGTCTAGGAGAAAGAAATCTCTGGATTCAAACTTGTTAAACCCCGCTTAAGAAATTGACCTTGTGTCGCATCCTGCTTGTGCGGGGTGGTTAGGTTAAATGACCCATTGAAGTTGATATGCCATAAAACAAAACAAACGAAATCAGATCTTCTAATTCCTACGAGATATTCACTCTAATTATTTCTTTGATATGTATATAGATATGAACAAAAAGCGATAGTAATTTTTTTCAGCGTAAAACCACCACGTACCACACAATCAAATACATACACACACAATATATATATATATATATATATATATATATATATATATATATATATATAGAATGGAAAGGGAATGGAATCCGACAATATGAGGAAAAATGAGTAAAGAAAAGAAATGTAGATGGATAAAAATGAATTTATCGATATCACTTTTAATCAATATCACTTACACATGTGTTTCGGTCCTTTTATCAAAATGTATACAGATTTACGCTATTATTATTATTATTATTAAAAATTACGCCATTATTATTATTAAAAATTACGCTATTATTATTATTAAAAATAGTATAAAAAATCCGTATACATATTGATAAACGGACCGAAACACATGTGTAAGTGATATCGATTAAAAGTGATATCGATAAAATTCATTTTTATCCATCTACATTTCTTTTCTTACTCATTTTTCCTCATATATATTTATATATATATATATATATATATATATATAATATATATATATATATATATATATAATCCAAAAGTCCAGAGAAGAAATCTTCCTTACGACACAAGAGTTTTATTTAAAAAACCTGTCGCAGTTTGAGAGCTCAATGTGTGCTCTTAAAGTTAGAGTCACAGAGAAACTATATAAGTAAAGAAATAACAAAAGACTTAGAGGATTAGCATTATAGTTGTAGTCATTATAGTCTACTCCCTGAAATAGACTATAATGCTAATCCTCTAAGTCTTTTGTTATTTTTTTACTTATATATATATATGAGTATGAAAAGGTGGAATGAAAACATCACACAATGCTGTTAAAGAGAAAACAATTTATAATATAATCATAGCTGATATTGATAAATATTTCGATTTTACAAAAATCATCATCAGAGCTCGTGGTGTTTGTGATCGGAGATAAATGTCAAATCAGTTCAAAAACAAAAAAACCTTGATTTTGCAAAAAAGAACGAAAGTTGTTACATTATTCTCAATGTGGGCATTCGCGCCATATTTTTGTCGGTCACGACAATGTGTATAACTTAATATATATATATATATATATATATATATATATATATGCAGTAAGGTGGCCGATTCCGCTTAGTAAGAATTCATTGAGTGTCAACATCATCCACTCCCGGTCATAACCCCCCCCCCATGATAAGAAGGAATGAAACCTAATATCTTTTCAGGAATCCACAGAAAAAGTATATATAAAGTCTCATGAATTATCTGTGTACCATTTTCAATAAAGTTAGCAGTTGATTAAACTCAAGGATATACACGGATACTTGTGGGCAGAATAAATCTATAACTGCAAAATGACCGCAATATATATATATATATATATATATATAATATATATTTAAGAGGAGATACACCTATATATATATATATATATATAAACATACACACTTTATGTGCACACAATTTATATGTATATACATATATGCATACATACGCAGACATACACCTATATATACATATATAATACACATATTTTATATATATTTATATAAACATTATATATATATATATATATATATATATATATATATATGAATACATACACAGCCTTTGTATATATACACACAAGCACGCACAGTTATATGAAGTTGAAGTAGTGACCTGTTGTCGATATCAGCCGGACAGAGAAGGAATTTATAACCTTTTCCCTCACGCTAGAGCTGGGAGATCTTTTTACTGAGGTGGGGCGCTACACTTACCGTCGGCTCCCTATTTTACCTCACGGATTAGAATACGAAACTGTAATTTATGCGCTGAGTTAGGGGGCAGTATCGAACACGGTACCTTGCGATTCCACGGTCGATGCTCTACCGACTGAGCTTAACCAGACCCTCACAAACACAGACACATATGTATGTATGTATATCCCTACAACACACACACACACACACACACACACCACACACACACATATATATATATATATATATTATATATATATATATATATATATATAGATAGATAGATAGATAGATACACAACTATTCACACATACATATATATTTATTTATACACACGCATCCGCACACACAACACACACACACACACACACACAAATATATATATATATATATATATATATATATATATATATATACGCACAGACACACTTTATATGTATATCGATATATATATATATATATGTATATATGTATATATATATATGTGTAAACAAATATATATATATGCATACTCATATGCATACACACACTTATATATACATATATATACATTCACACATATATATACTCATACATAGATATATATATATATATGTATATATATTTATACACAGGTACACACATATATATACGTGCACAGACACACACTTTATATGTATATCTATACATATCCATACACACACACATATATATACACATTTATATACATGCATATATACATATATATAAACATATATATATACACATATATATACATGCATATATACATATATATACACATATATATACACATATATATACATACACATATATTCCTATATATACATACATGCACATATATATATATATATTTATACACACATACACACACACACATATATATACATTTAATTATACACTCACTCACACATACACACACATATATATACATACACATATATGCATATATATACATACATGCACACATATATATATTTATACACACCTATACACATATATATATTTATTTATACACACATCCCTATATATATATATATATATATAAAAGTACATGTTTGTGTGTTTGTGTATATCTGATATAAAACTGGACATGATCAATTACTCTATTATGATTTAGACATTGATTAATGTCATTCGATTTTCACAATATCAATCATATGAACGACTATGGCCAACAAACTCTCATTGACTGTCAATTTTTCGCGCCCAATTCATCTCCATTTTTTCGGATTTATTTCCTACATGGAATATCAACAATGAGATTATTAACACGAATCAAAGGATAAAATATATCATAACTTCCCTCGTACACATCTATTTATATATCCATCGCTCTAAATTCTTACTTAGTCTTCACCGCTCGCAGTATATGCTGTAATAGCTGCCAGTTGCTGAGCTACTGATTTTTCTATAACATTTTATTTACATTTGTCCGTCTTCTAGACGTGTTGCCCAAACCAATATTAAATCGCCCAGTCTGTCCTACTAATTATTCATACCTGTAGGGATGCATACCTTTTCCAAGAGTATTAATGCTATGTGAAATGCAGACAACATCATCCATGTGTTTAACAGGTTTGAATTCTTACTTTTTCTAAAAGCTGTAAATTCACACTTTTTATTCTCCTAGACTGGTTACCATAACGGGCTTCTGATTTTTTTAGAATATTTAGTTTACACTTTTCGTTCCCCTTCACCAGTTACACAACCAACATTAAAGCGCCCAGTCTAGCCTACTAATTATTCATAAACTTTTCCATCTTCTAGGCCGGTTAACATACCGACATTAGAGAGCCCAGTCTGTCCTGCTAATTATTCCGGAATGTAGAGATACATACCTTTCCAAAAGTATTAAAGCTATGGCATATGAAAAACAACCTCGTCCAAATATTTATCAGGTGTGAAAGTCTTATTTGTTCCCCAATCACCATATATCCTGCAATAGCTGCTTATGCCAAACCACTGTTTTTTCTATAACATTTTTTTACATTTTCCTTCTCCTACACCGGTTATCCAATCAAGATTAAATCGCCCAGTCTGTCCTACTAATTACTCATACCTGTAGGTATGCATACCTTTCCCAAGAGTATTAATGCTATGTGAAATGCAGACAACATCTTCCATGTGTTTAACAGGTTTGAATTCTTACTTTTTTTCTATAAGCTGTAAATTCACACTTTTCCTTCTCCTAGACCGGTTACCCAACTAAGATTAAAGCGCCTAGTCTGCCCCACTAATTATTCATGCATACCTTTCCCAAGAGTATTGGAACTATGGGATATGCAAACAACCTCGTCCAGGTGTTTAACAGGTGTGAAGTCTTATTTTGTCTCCCCAATCCCAGTATTTGCTGTAATAGCTCGCCTGATGCCGAGCTACTGATTTTTCTATAACATTTTCTTTACATTTTCCTTCTCCTAGACGGGTTACCCAAACCAAGATTAAATCGCCCAGTCTGTCCTACTAATTATTCATACCTGTAGGGATGTCTACCTTTCCAAAGAGCATTAAAGCTATGTGATATGCAAACAACCTCGTCCAGGTGTTTAACAGGTTTGAAGTCCTACTTTGTCTACCCAAACAAAACTTCCTTCGTACACATCTGTTTATATATACATCGCTCTAAATTCTTACTTAGTCTTAACTACTCTCAGCTCCTGCTGCAATAGCTGCTTATTGCCGAGCTACTGATTTTCTTTACATTTTCCTTCTCCTACACCGGTTACCCAACCAAGATTAAATCGCCCAGTCTGTCCTACAAATTATTCATACCTGTAGAAATGCATACCTTTCCCAAGAGTATTAAAGATATGTTATATGCAAACAACATCACCCAAGTATTTAACAGATTTGAATTCTTACTTTGTCTACCCACACGCAGTATATGCTGTAATTGCTGCCAGTCGCCGAACTACTGATCTTTCTATAAGATTCTTTTTACACTTTTCATTCTCCTAGACCGGTTACCATACCAATATTAAAGAGCCCAGTTGGTCCTGCTAATTATTCCTGAATGTAGAGATGCATACCTTTCCCAAGAGTATTAAACCTATGGCATATGAAAACAACCTCGTCCAGGTGTGAAGTCTTATTTTTTCTCCCCAATCCCCGTATATGCTGTAATAGCTGTCGCCGACACTTTTCGTTCCCCTACACAGGTTACCCAACCAAGTTTAAATCGCCCAATCTGCCCTACTAATTATTCATACACTTTTCCTTCTTCTAAGCCGGTTACCATACCAACATTAGAAAGCCCAGTCTGTCCTGCTAATTATTCCTGTATGTAGAGATGCATACCTTTCCCAAGAGTATTGGAGCTATGGGATATGTAAACAACCTCGTCCAGGGGTTTAACAGGTGTGAAGTCTTATTAGTCTCCCCAATTTCAGTATATGCTGTAATAGGTGGCGGCGAGCTACTGATTTTTCTATAACGTTTCCTTTAAATTTTTCCTTCTCCAAAACCAGTTACCATACCAACATTAAAGATCCTAGTCTATCCTGCTAATTATTCATAAATATAGAGATGCATACCTTTCCCAAAAGTATTAATTTAATTAATATGCTGTAATAGCTGCCTATCGGCGAGCTACTGATTTTTCTATAACATTTCTTTACATTTTCCTTCTCCTAGACCGGTTACCATACCAACATTAAAGATCCCAGTCTATCCTGCTAATTATTCATAAATATAGAATGCATACCTTTCCCAAAAGTATTAATGTAATAATATGCTGTAATAGCTGCCTATCGGCGAGCTACTGATTTTTCTAATAACATCTTCTACTCTATCTTTATCAATGTACGCTTTCCCAGGGTGCACATTAAAAAGTCATGGACATATGTGTTGCCACACAAGCATCTAAATAAACAAATGCTTAAGTCCAAATCTGTCCGTTATGAATGAATTGAAACATACTCTACCCACGCCTAACAAATATCTCCCATTTGCAGATCTCACGGCCAGCTGTTCATTAGTTCATAAATAGAAGGCTCATTCGAAACACCCTAATACCCAAAAAATCATTTTAATTCAATTTATATATATATATATAATATATATATATATATTATATATATAATATATATATGTAATATATATATGTGTGTGTGTGTGTGTGTGTGTGTTTTAAAAAGGGTAATAAAGGAAAGAAAGTATAGAATGGATAAAATAGGATATTCTAATTAATTTTACTTACATTTTTTTTCAAAAAATAAGGACTTACTCTTAGGAAGGTCCATATTTCTTTGTGTGCGGAACATTTCTACATTTTTTCTATTATTATTATTTCATTTCCTTTTGTTATCTAAAAATAATAATAGATTGAATAATGTACACATGGATAAACTCCTGACCGAAACACGTGTAAGTAAAATTAATTAAAATATCCTATTTTATCCATTCTATACTTTCTTTCCTTTCTTTCTCTTTTCAACATACCATTGGATTCATTTCCATTTTCAATTTACACACACACACACACACACACACACAAATATATATATATATATATATAATATATAATATTATATTATAGTATAAGAGAGAGAGAGAGAGAGAAGAGAGAGATAGAGATAGATAGATAGATATGTGTATTATTATGGATAGATTTATATTTGTGCGTATATATATATATATATATATATGCATATATATGTATATATATGCATATAAATGCATATTTGTATATATGTATATTTAAAGATGTTGTGTTAAACTCTACTGACGATTCTTGTCGAACGAGTTTTTGTTCGATCCTATCTAACTGCCTGACCATCTTTTTAATGTCAGGGTGGAACTGGTGTAGCAATCCACCAAAGGTTTCTTCGCGAGCGCTTTCGGCATGTCTTTCTGCCATCTTCAGGAGTGAAACTGAGGCCATGTTTCGGTTGTCTCGCTTTTAAAACGAGCAGTAGCGTAGGAATTGGTAGTGGGAGGTAGTAGGAATTGGTAATGGGTTCAATATAGTGTATATTTAAGTATATATATGTGTGCATATATATGTATATATGTGTACATGTATATATATACGTATATATATGTATATATATATATGTATATGTATATCTATATATATATATATATATATATATACATGTATGCGTTAATGTATGAGTAGTGGCTTACCGGAGGGTACGAGTACGATCGTTGGAAGCGCACAGTATCCAGGGGTTAAGACTGAGAAAAAACAAATACAAAGTGCTCAATACAATGTAGAGCAAAATTTATTTATAAAATGGATAAAAGTAACCTACTCAAGTTTCATCGCCTGAATCGTCAGGGTTACATCCGCTGAATTAATCGAGTTTTCGATTAATGTCAGTTGGTACCATGTATGACCGTTGAAAAATTTTTTCAACGGTCATACATGGTACCAACTGACATTAATCGAAAACTCGATTAATTCAGCGGATGTAACCCTGACGATTCAGGCGATGAAACTTGAGTAGGTTACTTTTATCCATTTTATAAATATATATACATGTAGATATATATGGGTCACAATCTAAGTAACAATAGGTACTGTAAGATACTGAATATCTTTATTTGGCACTAAATGATACGAAAAGAGTTGATATGTCGTAAAACAAAACAAACCACTGACCAACCAACCAAGATCTGTTCAAGACAACACGCTACATCCTTGTGTAGTCATTGTCTAACTTTTTGTCCAAGCGCCTCATTGGAGTTCTAGTCAAATAGGAGCTGCAATTATGTAAATGGATAAATAAAGAAAGTAAATATTGGTAAATTTGGTCATTTTTGTTTAGAATATAGATATATTACCTTTTTACCTACCCCTGCTATTTGCTTCTGTTGGTGTTTTCCTGATATATATATTTACCAACCCCTCCGCACGAGCAGGATGCGACACAAGGTCAATTTCTTAAGCGGGGTTTAACAGGTTTGAATTCAGAGTTTTCCTTCTCCTAGACCGGTTGCCTAACCAAGGTTAAAGAGCCCAGTCTGCCCTACTATTTACCCATATCTGGAGGGAGAGTAGGATTCATACCTTTCCCAAGGGTATTAGCGCTAAGTGAAATGAAATTACCACGTCCAGGATTTGAACTCGGGGTGACGAGTCCATTTCTCATGACTTTAACCATTACACCACGCGCTTCCTACCACGTGTTTTCCTGATATAAGGTGTGTGCTAGACGCCCGCTTCTACTTATAGACTCGGCGATAATCATGTGACCAAGCTCTTGGCCAACCACTGGCAGTACTCTGCTACTGATATTGTTATTTATACCAGCTGTTCTGGTCATACCTACGCACAATGCTTTGAACCTTCGTGGACGACGGATCATAGGATTATATCACTGGACCTTTTGACACTACGTAGGATTCCAAAACATTAGGACTTATTCACTTATCAAAGGATTCTATAGCTCAGGACTTACTTACTTTAAGTCCTTTTCAACTGGCCAAGGATGGCGGTCAGAAACTTAATAGATTATGGGCCCAGCTCGCTTCCACTGCGCTTGACTTTACCATATGGTCTGACGTCTGCTAGGTATTGTTTGGTTGCTAGCAGAGTATCAGATTTATGGGCTAAAAAGTATAACAGCATAAGTCCAGTTGTTTAAAAAAAGTACTTTTTGACACACCTTGTATTCTAAAAATATCAACGTTCCATTCATTGTTCATTTCTATATTGGTAAATACATATTCAATCACAATCTCGATACTTGTATGACACCACTTATATATTCAATTCCGGCTGTAGGTAGCTTACAAAATGTCTAGCCACACTGAGGAGACTGATAAGTCGAAACACGTGTCTGTGGATGACCTATATATTATATATATATATATATATATATATATATTATATTATATATATATCGTGTTATAATGGAGAATTGTGTGTTTCTGTCTGTGTAACCAAAACGATATTACTACTCAAGTCACAATTCCTATTATTTATGTCACATTCTCCATGATTTCATTCTTATTTAAACCTCGTTTATTAATAAAATTGTTTTACATTATTAATACTGCTGACCATATCTACATACTAATAACAGGCAATTGTATTTGTATATATATTTGCAATTGATATAAAAAAATTGATTTTAATAAATATGGGCTTGGTATTATTGATTTCTAATTGTTTGGTTTTATCTTAATGAATATGAGCAAAAATCTCGGGGATAAATCTTAAAAGAAATCCATTAACAGAAAGAAATAAGTGTAATTATATTCTTTACTTCCTATTTTAATTAAATAGCTAAATTAGGAAAATTAGCAATGAAAGACGGGAGAGATGTAAAATGATGGAAGAGTAAATTTTAGTTTTTATACCTCCCCTCTGTTTCATATACTTTTATATGCGTTCTTATTTAGTTTCATCTTAGTTTCTAATAGTTTCTAACTTAATTTCATGTTACAATGTTTACTCCCGGTTATCTAGTCTGTTAAAAAAAAGGTGTTTCCCTACTTGCCAGTACCCCTTAAATTTACCATAGTGCTTTTAAAAAGGCAGATACAATTTGAATTAATTTCTCATACATTATTATTATTATTATTATTATAATCATCGAGTTTTTCACATCAGCATTAGCTGATAGTATTTCACTGGAGTCTGAGTTACAACAAGTCTCCTCAGGTTTCCAGGATTCTTCTGGGTATTCTAGCTGATTGCAGCAGTGCAGTAGTCTGGATGGTCTAAATTCTTCCTCTGATTTCCAAGTGCACCAACCAAAGTTTCTAATGTTATTACATTAAAACTTTAAAACGCATTAACAACACGGGCCTTTTGGGGCCTGTGTTTGTTAATGTAAATCTAACAGCGTTGATCCCAGGGGGCTATCCCCCCATGCAACACCGGCCCCCCTCGATTTTAAAGGGCAGAGCTGAGTTTATTGCCCCAGTGCCTGAGTCGCCCCCCCTGAGGGGGGAATGCCGACAGGATCAACGCCATTCATTTTGTGCTATCCTCTCTCTTT
>CM042170.1:29349252-29352107 GCA_023376005.1 Doryteuthis pealeii | reverse complement strand
ATTCAATATCATACTATTATGGATTATATCCCGTTAAACCGTCAATATGAATGATTCATGAAAGGTTGCAAAGAGATTGTCATGGATACCCCGTGCTGCATGCTGACATGCATGATGAATGTGATGAATAGTAAATTAATTGAACTCGTTCTATAATATAATAAATTGGGTTCGTTCTATAAACAGTAAATAAAACAGAATTATTTCTATAATATAGTAAATTGATTGCGTTGGTGTCTTATATATAATCACATTGAGTCATTCTATATATAGTAAAAATTAAATTGGTCCTTTCTATATATATGTAAATCAATTTAAATCATTCATTTATAATAAAACTGGCCAGCGGCTACGGCGTCGCCTGGGTGGAGGTTTTTTTTTAGTTAGTTCCCGCAGATCCATTATTACTATGCTTACTGCAATCATAAGGACGGTTTTTTTCAAAAAAATGTGAAGATTTTAAAATGTGATTTTTTAAAAAAAACGTTTTAAATAATTTATTTTAAAACGTTTTTTAAAATCTTAAACATTTTGACGTCTGCATGATCTGTAAGTAAACATTGAAACCTTTTATGGGATATTAAACCATAAATATATTTGATTTATACACACACACACACACATAATATATATATATAATATTATATATGCGCTGTGTGTGTGCTGTGTGTGTGTTATACATCGTGTGGCGTTTGTGCTATGTATGTGTTATGTGTGATGTTTGAAGTGCAGCTTTATTTCATGGTATTAAATTATATTTCCCGCCCTTTTTATCGATTTAAACTTTCTCTTTTAATGAAATTATTGATGGGTTTCCTTTAAGTGTACTGTGCTTATTATGTATGTATCTTCACAACAACGACACCATTCATCTGTTTTCATTCATCCTCATTTTACACTCCATCCTTTTTTTAGGCCCCACCCCGACACTCTATCCCGTTGGTCGTTCTAAATCGTAAAATCCTTGTTTGAGGTCTCTTTAGCATTTACGAACCAAACCACCGCGCCAAATGCCCAACCAAACACAACACACACCACACACACACTACACACACACAACACAACACACACCACACACACACTCTCTCTCTCTTCTTTTCTCTTTATCGCGATTTTCCCTTAATTCCCGCCCGTCGCGCCCGTCCACTAACCATTTCCAACACGGCTTGACGAACACATGTACTCCAAATCGCGGAAACCATGTCCATTGTCGTTTTTTTACGAGAGTGTGCCTGTTGTGTTGTTGTTGTTGTTGTTCTTTTCTTCTTCTTCCTTCTTCTTCTTTCTGTTGAGCTATACCTCTTTTCTTCTTCTTCTCTCCTCTCTTCTTCTGTTGGGCTATACCTCTCCTAACTTCTCTTCTTCTTCTTCTTCTTCTTCGTTTGGCCTATACCTTTTCTTCTTCTTTTCTCTTCTCTTCTTCTTCTTCTTCTTCTGTTTGGGCTAACCTTTTCTTCTTCTCTTCTTCTTCTTCTTCTTCTTCTGTTTGGGGCTATACCTCTTCTTTCTTCTTCTCTTCATTCTCTTCTTCTTGGGCTATATCCTTTCTTTGTTCCGTCTTCTTTTCTTTTGGGCTGCCATATACCCTTCTCTTCTTCTTCTTCTTCTTCTTCTTCTCATTCTTCTTCTTCTTTTTTGGCTATACCTTTTCTCGTTCTTCTTCTTCTTCTCTCTTCTCCTCTTCTATCCTCATCCTTCCACTTCTTCTTCTGTCTTCTTCTTCTCTTCTGTCTCTCTTCTGTTTGGCATACCTTCTTCTTTCTCTTCTTCTTCTTGGGCATACCTCTCTTCTTTTTCCTCTTCTTCTTCTTTTTGGGCTTATACGCCTCTCTTCTTGCTTCTCTTCTTCTTCTTCTTCTTCTTCCTCTTCTTCTTTTGGCTATACTTTCTTTTTTCTTCTTCTTCTTCTTCTTCCTCTCTTCGTTCTTTTTTGGGCTATACCTTTTCTTCTTCTCTTCTCTTTCTTCTTCTTCTTCTTCTCTCTTCTTCTCTTTTTTGGGGCTATTACCTTTTTTCTTCTTCTTCTTCCTCTTCTTCTTTGGCTTATACTTTTTCTTCTTCTCTTCTTCTTCTTCTTTCTCTTCTTCTCTTCTCTTTTGGGCTATACCTTATTCCTTCTTCTTCTTCTTCTTCCTCTTCTTTCTTTTGGGCATTATACCTTTCTTCTCTTCTTCTTCTTCTTCTTCTTTCTTCTTCTTCTTTTTTGGGCCTATACCTTTTCTTCTTCTTCTTCTTCTTCTTCTTCTTCTTCTTCTTCTTTGGCTATATACCTTTCTTTCTTCTTTCTTCTTCTCTTCTTCTTCTTTTGGCATATACCTTTTTTCTTCTTCTTTCTCTTCTTCTTTCTTCTTCTTCTTCTTCTTCTTCTTTGGGCCGTATACTTTTGCTTCTTCTTCCATCTTCTTCGTGTCTTCTTCTTCTTCTTCTTCTTCTTCCTTCTCCTAACTTCTTCTTCTTTCCCGACAGATTTACACAAAGACACCAATAATCCTTTTAAAAATACACATTCAAGCTTTATCAAACCTGTAAAAAATAAGGGGCAAAAAGAAAGAAAACGTTAAGAATTGAATTAAAAAACGAGAAGCGTTCAGTCTCATTGTATCTTTTTGTAGAAAAACACACACAAAACATACCGTAAACGAGGGTGGGAGAGAGAGAGAGTGTGTATGTGTCAAGAAGAGAGAGAGAAGAGAGAGAGACAGACAGACAGACAGAAATAGAGAGAAGTACAGAGGAAGAGAGAAAGAATGAGAGTGAGAGAGAGGGGAACGAATTAGAGAGAGAGAGAGAGAGAGAGAGAAGGTAGAAACAGAAGAGCAGAAAAGCGAAAGAGAGAATGAGCAGAGAGAGAGAGA
>CM042170.1:29281752-29341752 GCA_023376005.1 Doryteuthis pealeii | reverse complement strand
ATTCATACAGCATGCAATGACGCATATGATTCACTTTGAAACGTTTGTCTTCCATCGGCTATAGATGTTTTTAAACTATCAACAGCAATAGATTTAACTAAATGTGAAGTTTAACTGAGTATCGGGCATCTGATTTGACCTTGAAAACAGCTGTCTAGACTTAATCTGGTGTTTTTGTTTGGGTAAAGAAAAGCGGACAGAACTTTCCGGTACCCCTAATATATCTATTAATAATGGAGATTCGCTTCCGGTTTTTGTCTGTAACAAAAATTATGTCACTGCTTACGTCACATTACCCAAAATCGTCGTCATTGTCATAACATAGAATAAATACACTCAAAATTTGAACATGCAACATTAGGCAGTCCTCATTGTTTTTTAAAACAAGTTTTTAATAAATACATGACTGGTATTATATATCTATATATAGTTTGTTTTATTTTAATACATATTTAAAGTTTACATTTCAAATTGTTTTATTTTTTAATCCTTTAATGAATTTAATGATTTTACTTACATACGGTACAAACTCGCTGACATTTAATATTTTACTCTCAACCCTCAGGCAATATGTTTCAAAAATCTATTTTTACATCACCCGGGTTTTTTTTTATTTTGTACTAGTATATATATATATATATATATATATATATATATATATATATTGGTTAGGAGGTTGATTTAGAAGGCTATCACAATGCAGTTTGGAATAAATAAAAATAATAATACGGTAACAATGGTGTTGTGTGTTGACCTGTATTTGATTTTACATCCAACACGAAATATTATACATCACCATAGCCACAAAACACAAATAGACTTTTTCATTCGCTCATACCCACGTACAAAATCCCGCGCTAGGATACAGTCTTAACGTCACAACCAATACGCATTTTCAATGTCACGCGCATTACAACATACACACACGTACAAACAAAAATAAACGCATTCACGCTCACACGAGAATACAGTTATTTAAAAAATAACATCATTAAAAAAAATAATAATTTGGGAAGAAATGGCATAGCTGGACTGCTTCAGTTCAATTCTTTTGATAAAGAGGTATTACCTCGAAAATTCAAGAAAGAATAAAAAATACAGGTCAACACACAACACCATTGTTACCGTATTATTATTTTTTATTTATTCCAAACTGCATTGTGATAGCCTTCTAAATCAACCTCCTAACCAATACATATACAATGCTTCAAGCAAATTATGAAACTCTTATATATATATATATAATATATATATATATATATATATATATAGTATGTCATGATAGAGATATAGATGATTAAGGCAGCGGACGCGCAATGCCTATACTATAGTGACTTAAGTGATAGGAGACATTTCTTTGTCTTGGGTCTTCTTAGTCTTGTAGCGAATCTGATAGTGATTCAATACAATTCATAGATTGCGATAAAAGCAGAAAAATCGATGATTGTTTTGGAGCATTTGATGAAATATCTGAAACAGAACATTTCTTTCTTCCTGTAGCTAAATTTAGCAAATATCAGAAACTGTGTTCTAGAATTCTCTAGGCATTAATGATTGATTTTCCCGCTCAAAAAATCGAGAGAGACAACTTCAAATAATTTTCTTACAAAGCTTTTTCAGTCGGAAAAGAAATAAGAGCACCGACATTTTATTGACAGACATAAAATCAGCAAAGGACGAAGGATTTTCCTTTTGTCAGTGTTGAGATGAAGTCGATCCTCACTGAGTGCTGTAAGACCCTAAGCGTGTGCCAGAAGGTCTCTGTAGCCGTTTCGTGATTGCAAAGGTGTCGATTCTCACTGTGCACGCCGTTTCTGTAAAATGGAAATGACAAATGATTTTCCCTTGTCAGTGTTGAGATGAAGTCGATCCTCACTGAGTGCCATAAGACCCTGAGCGTGTACCAGAAAGTCTCTTTAGTCGTTTCGTGATTGCAAAGGTATCGATTTTCACTGTGCACGTCATTTATGTAAAATCGAAAGGACAAATGATTTTCCCTTGTCAGTGGTGAGATGAAGCCGATCCTCACTGAGTGCCCTAAGACCCTGAGCGTCTGTCAGAAGGTCTCTGTAGCCGTTTTGTAATTGCAGAGTTGTCGATTTTCACTGTGCACCCTATTTCTGTGAAATTGAAAGGACAAATGATTTTCCTTTGTCAGTGTTGAGATGACATCGATCCTCACTGAGTGCTCTAAGACCCTGATCGTGTGCCAGAAGGTCTCTGTAGCCGTTTTCGTAATTGCAAAGGTGTCAATTCTCACTGTGCGGCCCATTTCTGTAAAATCGAAAGGACAAATGATTTTCCCTTGTCAGTGGTGAGATGAAGTCGATCCTCACTGAGTGTTGTAAGACCCTTGAGCGTGGGCCAGAAAGTCTCTGTAGCCGTTTTGTGATTGCAAAGGTGTCGATTCTCACTGTGCACACCGTTTCTGTAAAATGGAAAGGACATAATTTTCCTTTGTCAGTGTTGAGATGAAGTCGATCCTCACTGAGTGCTCTAAGATCTTTAGTGTGTGCCAGAAGGTCTCTTTAGTCGTTTCGTGATTGCAAAAGTGTCCATTCTCACTGTGGATCCATTTCTGTAAAATCGAAAGGACAAATGATTTTTCCTGTCAGTGGTGAGAGGAAGTCGATCCTCACTGAGTGCTGTAAGGTCTATTTAGTCGTTTCGTGAGTGCAAAGGTGTTGATTCTCACTGTGCACATGTTTCTGTAATGCTAGCAAAGGCAACCTACCATAGATCGAAAGGACAAATGATTTTCCCTTGTCAGTGGTAAGATGAAGTCGATCCTCACTGTGTGCCCTACCACAGTGAGCGTGAAGAAGCAAAGAGTAGAAAATGCAATGGGCACACAGCTTTTTTTTTGTAAATGCTAGCAAATGCGCCCAACCATAGAGTAAAAGCACGAAAGATTTTCCCTTGTACGATGAATTCGATCCTCACTGAGTGCTCTGCCATCTTGAGCATGTGCTAGAACGTCTCTGCAGCTATTTCGTATTTGCAAAGGTGCCGATCTTCACTAAGCACCCCGTTTCTGTAAATACTAGAAATGGCACCCGACCATAGATCGAAAGGACAAATGATTTTCCCTTATCAATGGTGGGATGATGATCCTCACTGTGCGATGTACCACCGTGAGCGGTTGCCAGAACATATTGAGTAAAAATGCAAGTTAAGACAACACCTTAGAGCGAAAGATCGTCTCTATATCCATTTCGTGATTGCAAAGGCATCGATCCTCAATGCGCACCCTATTTCTGTCCGCCCTGTCGTCTGGGGCGTTAGAATGCACCGACTGCACCTCTGCAGAGCGGTAAGACTCCCCCAATCGGGCCACCTGTTGACCGTGCGTGGCGACCCGTGATGCTTAAGGATACAGCCCAGGTGGATGAGCAGTTCATGACTTGCAATACTCCACTTTTGGCCCTATCTTGGGCTAGACGGGTGGTCGGAGAGGCCTCCTACGATCAATCGGCTGGTCACGTCAAGCCCTAGCACCTATATGATTTTCCTAACCCTATTGCCCTTATGTCAAGCCCCAACCCTTTTTATCATATGGGTGCTAGAAGGCGGTGGCTGCGGGTCTACATGTCCTGGGAATGACGTTAAACTCTATCTGATGGTGAGGTTCCAGTTCTGGAGGTTTGGGGAATGTGGAGCACCCCTTCATCACCATTGCTCCCTGGTCCACTCTGACCCGGAGTGGTAGTACATGTTAGGGTCCCATCTATGGGTTAAATAAAAAAATGTATTTATAAAAAAATTGTATTATCCATTAAGAATTGATTTATTTCAAAACTTTATCGGCATTAAATGACCCACTGAGGTTGATATGCCGTAAAACAAAACAAACAAACCAAACCTATTTCTGTAAATACAAGCAAATGCCCCCAAGCATAGAGGAAAATGACAAAAAATTCTCCTTGTCAATGTCGAGATGAAGTCGATCCTCACTGAGTGCCGTACCCCCGTGAGTGAGATATTCTTATCTACTGGGAGTAAAATTGTTTTCACTATTTTAGGATAATGATTTTTGATTTAATAGTAACTCTTTCCGTACCAACCGTCACTTGAATGAATTTCGACCTTCAGATTTTTGGACCGACGTCATTACCATCAAACCACCACTCGAAACCACGTGGCATAATGTTTTTGACCACTATTTACTTCACAATCTCTCTCTCTCTCTCTCTCTCTCTCTCTCTCTCTCTCTCTCTCTCTATCTATATATATATATATATATATATATATATATATATATATATATATATATTCAAGTTAAATACATAGACAGATACACATAAATATATAGACAGATACACAGAAAATTCAAATTCAAGTTAGATATATAGACAGATACACAGAAAGACAGTTAAATTCAAATTCAAGTTAAATATATAGACAGATACACAGAAAGACAGTTAAATTCAAATTCAAGTTAGATATATAGACAGATACACAGAAAGACAGTTAAATTCAAATTCAAGTTAAATATATAGACAGATACACAGAAAGACAGTTAAATTCAAATTCAAGTTAAAATATAGACAGATACACAGAAAGACAGTTAAATTCAAATTCAAGTTAAATATATAGACAGATACACAGAAAGACAGTTAAATTCAAATTCAAGTTAAATATATAGACAGATACACAGAAAGACAGTTAAATTCAAATTCAAGTTAAATATATAGACAGATACAGAAAAGCAGTTAAATTCAAATTCAAGTTAAATATATAGACAGATACACAGAAAGACAGTTAAATTCAAATCAAGTTAAATATATAGACAGATACACAGAAAGACAGTTAAATTCAAATTCAAGTTAAAAATATAGACAGATACACAGAAAGACAGTTAAATTCAAATTCAAGTAAATATATAGACAGATACACAGAAGACAGTTCAAATTCAAGTTAAATATATAGACAGATACACAGAAAGACAGTTAAATTCAAATTCAAGTTAAATATATAGACAGATACACAGAAAGACAGTTAAATTCAAATTCAAGTTAAATATATAGACAGATACACAGAAAGATAGATACTACTGAATAAAAATAGACAAATAGATGGAGAGAAAGATAAAAAAAACTAAAAAAAAACTCACACATATACAACTAATGACAAATCCAGTTCCCAAACACACACATATATCTAAAAGACAATTAAAACAGACATACACACATACACATACTCATTCATCCTGACCCATCCCTACCATCCAACATTCTAGACAAACACCTGCATCACCATATAAACACTCCCCATCTAGAGAGAAGAAAATCCACTACCCAACCCGAACTAACCCCTGCCCCTACTGACAACCTACTGTTTTCACCATTTTGAAAATGTCCTTCATTGAAGCAAGAACTATATTCGAGTCCTGAAGAAGGTCTAAATGACCGAAACATTGGATCGTCGACAATAAACATCCAGTTTCCATAACATCCCGTGTTTGTCTACTTTTCTCCATATATATATATATGTGTGAGTGTGTGTGTGTGTGTGTGTTTCTGTGTGTGTGTGTGTGTAAATGGACTGAGATAAATAAATATATGGATAGATATTCTTATCTACTGGGAGTAAAACTATTTTCACTATTTTAGGATAATGATTTTTGATTTAGGGGTAACTCTTTCCGTACCAATCGTCACTTGAATGAATTTCGACCTTCAAATTTTTAGACCGACGTCATTACCATCAAGCCACCACCCCCTTAAGCCATGTGGCATAATGTTTTTGACCCCCATTTACTCCAGAATCTCTCTCTCTCTCTCTCTCTCTCTCTCTCTCTATATATATATATATATATATATATATATATATATATGTGTGTGTGTTTTCTCTGTGTGTGTGTGTGTGTGTGTGTGTATGTGTAATTGGACTGAGATAAATAAATACATAGATAGATATTCTTATCTACTGGGAGGAAAACTATTTTCACTATTTTAGGATAATGATTTTTGATTTAAGGGTAACTCTTTCGTAACCAATCGTCACTTGAATGAATTTCGACCTTCAGATTTTTAGACCGACGTCATAACATCAAGCACCTCCTTAAGCCATGTGGAATAGGCATACACCTGATACCAGCCGAGTGACATAATGTGTTTAAATATGATCTATGCTTGCTTATTCTTGCTTATTCATTTGTTTATGTATATATTATGCATGCCGGCATTCTCTTTCCGTCTGAACAAATCGAGGGATTATGGGATACATACCACGTGATAAACAGATGGCCGTGAAAGCCTATCCGACGAGAAGTTCACGTTTGAAACTTTGCCTTTCTAAAAACATGATTTATGTGTAGAGTGCACCCGTGTGTATATGAGGGCGCCTGGCCTGGAAGACGATCCCCACAGAGCTGCACACGTATAACCTTGTACCATCCTTAACTTAACCTTATCGATGGGGCCTATTCGGTGTCTTAGATATCAAATTAAACTGTATTCCCGGTGGTGACGGTCTAGTTCCAGAGGGTTGCGGATAGTAAAGTACCTATTCATTGCGTTACCCCAGGTCCACTCTGGTTCGAATTGGTAGTACGTGTTAGTCTCTATCTATGGGTCAAAAAGATCTGATTAAATATCATTAGCATACACACACACACTCACCACACACACACACACACACACACATATATATTATATATATAATATATATATATATATATGCGTGTGAGTGCGTGTGCGTGTGTGTGTGATGGAAGCGCGTGGTGTAATAGTTAAAGTCATGGGAAATGGACTCGTCGCCCCGAGTTCAAATCCTGGATGTGGTAATTGCATTTCACGTAGCGCTAATAACCTTGGGAAAGTTATGAATCCTACTCTCCCTCCAGCTATAGATAAATAGTAGTACAGACTGGGCTCTTTAACCTTGGTTAGGTAACCGGTCTAGGAGAAGGAAAACTTTGAATTCAAACCTGTTGAACTCCGCTTAAGAAATTCACTTTGTGTCGTGCAGAGGGGTTGGTAAATAAAAAACATAATTTAAAAAAAAAAAAATAAATAGTTGAAAAAACATTTCTTTTCGGAAAATCGTTGCAGGCTGACCATGAACGGGTTAAAACTCTTCCTGTTTGAAAAAGAGAATTTGTCTATTTTGAATTGAAATATGTCTTCTTCTTTCGAAAACTGTTACACTAAAGATATACAATTATGTCGTTGGCTCAGAAACGCGTAGCGGATGTGCTAATGACGAAACGATCGCATGACTTGCACGCTCTTTGGAACATCAATGTTTTTCGTTTTGAATTTAAATTATTTTCTGCTTCTCTCTCGATGAGTCCGGATTAAAAATAAGGGCTGATGATGATTTTCATAAATCGAAATATTGTTCAATATTAGCTAGGAATATGATATAAAATATTTTCATTTTTAACAGCAATGTTGGTTTTCATATCTATACCTTTTATCTATACTTTTATATATATATATATAATATAATATATATATATATATATATATATATATATATATGAGGTTAATTAAACAAACAAATGTGTTTATATGGCTTTAAGCCGACAATTTTTGGAGGATATGTGTTTAATTGATGTGTACTTAATTTGAAATTAATTAGTTAATAATTAAGAATTTTAGACGGGCATATATGTTCAAATGTAAGGCTAAACTAATCGAGAAATGACATTTTCTCGATTTGTTTAACCTTACATTTGAACATATATGCCCGTCTAAAATTCATTAACTATTAACTAATTAATTTTCAAAATTAGGTACGTTCAATATATATATATATATATATATATATATATAATATATATAATTATGCGTACAACTTTGTTCTTGCGGGGGTTGGGGTCTTATTGCAGTGTACCGAAAAGCTTTGATACTACTACGCTTTAACAGACCTCTTTTGTCCTTGTTGTTTTCAAGTTTTTTCCTTCTTTCTTTCAAGTTTTCAAGCAATTTTTTAAATATTTCTCTGAATGTTTGAGATAAGGCTTTATGATTAGTATTATCTGCGTTATTTGGACTATTGTCACCATCTTCATTGTTATCTGTACAACCTTTCGGCCGATATGCCCTCCTGCCCTTTTCAGGTATTTCTTGTTCGGACTCGGGAACTTTGTGACAAGAAGGTTCCCGATTACGGCAAGAAGGTTCCCGAGTCCGAGAACGTTCCCAAGTCCAAGAAATATCTGAAGAAGGCCGGAGGGCATATCGACCGAAACATTGTACAGATAACAATGAAGATGAAGACAATAGTCCGAATAACGCAGATAATACTAATTTGTTTAATGTTATCATCTTGAAAGGTGTTAAACAGTTTACATGAACAAAGAGTCATTAGTAAACTAAGTTTCGGTTCTTTTCTGAACCATTTTCAAGACTCTTTATATTTGTCTAAACTATCATTATCAAGACTATTTATATATATTTGGTCTGCTTTTTCTTCTTCAATGCATTCAGTAATAAACAAAAAGGAAATCTTGTATCTGACGAGTGTCTTTTTGATTCTTTCAACTTTTTGGGTCAAGTTCTTAATCATCAGTGGAATCTGTTGATTAGTCCTCCAAAATAGTAATTCATAGATCTTTCAGCACTCCGAAGAACCATTAACAGAGATGGGGGTAATTGACTGTGTCCCTGGTTCTATTTGTTTTCTCTTTTTACTGATGCTCATTATGTAACTATTATTCAATTAAAACTAAAATTTAACTTTAAATAATCAATTTAATTAATTGTAATTCTTTTTTTGAAAGTGAGTTTTTTTTTGTGGTACCTCTAATAATAATAATAATAATAATAATAATAATAATAATAATAATAATAATATAATAATTGAAAACAGAAAAAGATTTTTTCGAACAACTAAAAGTAAGAAAGACTTTGTGGAATAAATTATTTGGGTCTTTGTGGGATGAAGTGATAGAAAAAAGTTAAAATTAACAATGAAAAAAAACAAAAAAAAAAAAAACGAAATGATTTTATTCTTGTTATTTTTTTTAGTTGTCAGTAAAATTAAAATCATTATTTACTCCTTGCTATCTGGTACCATATTATTTTACACATGTATTAAGAGTAAGTTTATTTCGTAAACTGGAGGTTTTTATTTTCAATTCGCCCTCAGATACGAAAGTATCTATTATATTCTCAATAGAATTCACTAACAAATAAGTCTTACGTAGTAAATTCCTTACAAAATCCGGACCATATGACCTTTAGGCACCCCTTTGGCGATCTCGATTCTTGGGGACATTTTTTCCATTCACACCTTCAAATTCCGCTTAATTGTTAACAGACGATTTTTAGATTTTGAAAAAAATTATAGAACTAACCCCTAACGTTAACCCTAACCCCTAACCCTAACCCCTAACAAACAACCGGATTTTGACGGTGTAAATGAGAAAAGTGTCCTTGTGAGTCGAGATCGTGGAAGGGGTGCCTAAAGGTCATAGGGTCCCAAAATCCAATAAGCCCCTTGGTTGGGGTAAGGATGCTAAGGCCCTAAAACCATGTTCGACCCCGGGGTCATCATCTGATGAGGGCTTTATTGGAATCAGCCGTACACTATACACTACCTCTAATTGTTTAAAAAGTTCAAGGTTAACACAAGTGAAATGATATACCGCCACTTACCGTTCCGTTAAAAAAAAACCTCCAAATTTTGCAAAAACACCACCTAAGTAACCCTTCTCAACATACAATATATATATCAACCTCTTTTACATATTTCTAAACTAAACGCATTCAAAAACATCCATCACCCTTTTGAAAACAAAAATATTTTTTCTTTTACTTGTATCAAATTGTCCTGAAGATGTTTTTTTATATTAACCGAAACGTTGAACATCGACATTATCAGCGAATAATAAACTTCCATCCAGTTAACATCCCGTGTTTGTCTATATTTCTGTCTGCCTGTCCCTGACTTTAAATATATACATATATATATTATATATCATATACACACACACACACACACACACACACACACACACACACACACACACACATATATATATATATATATATATATATTATATATATATTACATTTAGATAGATAGATAGATATTATTTATGATTTCAATTTTTAGTTAGATTCTTGCGCAATCGAAATTATTTTTTTGAACTCTGGTTATACTTATTTTTAGATAGCTACAAATTCATATTTGTTTACTTCCGTTAGGAGAAAATTAAAATCTTATAAAAAACTTTCAAGAATGTATTATCATATAGTGGATTACACACACACACACACACACACCAACACATATATTATATATATTATATATATATATATATATATATATATACGCACACAACATATATTTTTTGTGTGAATGTTGTGTGTATGTATATGTGTGTGTATATATCTATGTATATATATATATATGTATATATGTATGTTTGTGTTTGTATATATATGTGTGTGTATGTACATATATATTTGTGTATATATATGTGTGTGTAAGCATTTATATATGTGTGCGTATATATATCATATCTATTACATTATATTATATATACATCTATATATATGTATTATATATATGTGATATATTATAAGTAAATATTATTATATATAATATATATATACATATATATATTATTATGAGGAGAGAGAGAGAGAGAGAGAGAGAGAGAGAGAGAGAGAGAGAGAGAGAGAGAGAGAGAGGATAAATGAGATCAATAATCGATAATATCTGATTAAAAAGCAGCACTGAGAATTTTTATTTTCAATTGTATATATTACTATATGTATGTATATTTTATTTCCTTTGGTGATTTAAAAAAAAGTCTTTCAAACGCTGTTCATCGACTCAGACATAAATAAAACATTTTTTATTTATTTTTTATATCTTTACTTCTGAGTCATCTGTTGATCGAAAATAATTAAAAAAAAAACAAAACCCAGCTCATTATTATTCAATATTAAAAATTCTTGAATACATTTCTCTACCCTTCCGGCTAGATGGGCGGTTTAGAGAGTCCCCTCGATCAATCGGGGGTTCATGTTAAGCCCTAGCATCTATATGATTGTCTCAATCCTATTGTCCTTAAGGTAAACCCTGCAATACTTTTTATCATATGGGTGCTATAAGGCGTCTGCTGAAGGTCTTAATGTCTTAGGTATATAATGTATCAGATGGTGAGGTTCCAGTTCTGGAGCACTGGGAAATGTGGAGTACCATTTTATCACTCCTAGGTCCAGAGTGGTATATACGGACCCATGCATAGATTAAATGGTTGAAAACCGTTCATTTGCACGTTCAATTTAAAGAAAAACCTGATGGGAAGTCAGAGTGCTCACAATAGCTGAGGCCGAGCTGAGATTGCTATGGAATTTCTTGGCCAAACTTGTAATCTATTTCATCATATACTCGCAGAGCTACCCGGCGTTGCCCGGGATTTAAACAGTTAAAAGTAAATCTATATTTATGTATTGATTATTAAAACACATTTTTTATTTATTTATTAGTTTTTATTATATTTTATTCTTGATATATTCTTGTTTTTTAAATTGTTAGCTTTATTTCATTCTCTTTTTATGTTTTTTTATTTGATTTTCTGTTTGCTTTTTATCATTAGCAAAGTCTGGTATAATTGCTTTTATATCAGGTAAATTCCCTTTCTTAAAGGTGGGTAGGTAAATGACACATACGTAAGATCTCTGGCTGATGAAAAATCGGTCGATTTTTGGACTCGGTCTGAAGCAGCCTGCCTTGTCTAGCAACACGATGATCCACGAAACAGGACTGAAATATTGGATTAACATATATATATATATATATATATATATATATATATGTCTGTCTGTGTGTGTGTGTGTATGTGTGTGTGTGTGTAAAATAAAAGTTAATCCCGACGGTATGTTGAAAAGAGAAATAAAGGAAAGAAAGTATAGAATGGATAAAATGGGATGGTTTAATCAATTTTACTTACACGTGTTTCGGTCAGGAGTTTATCCATGTGTACATTATTCAATCTATTATTATTTTAAATAACCAATAATTTTTCTATTATTATTATTTCATTCATTTTGTTATTTAAAAATAATAATAGATTGAATCATGTACACAGGGATAAACACACTGACGAACACACGTGTAAATAAAATTGATTAAAATATTCTTTCATTCTATACTTTCTTTTCTCTTTCTTTCTTTTCAACACACACACACACACACACACACACACTCACACACACACACACACACACACACACACACATATATATATATATATATATATATATATATTATATAACTCACGACAATTTTGCATTTTTGTACGTTTATTCATTTGAATTTATCCGCTTTTACAAGACAACGTTGATTTTTAATTAAAATTGACATCGTTATACAAAAGTTATATATATTTACCAACCCCTCCGCACAAGCAGGGTGCGACACAAGGTCAATTTCTTAAGCTTAGTTTAACAGGTTTGAATTCATAGTTTTCCTTCTCCTAAACTGGTTACCTAGCCAAGCCTAAAGAGCCCAGTCTGCGCTACTATTTTTCCATAGTTAGAGGCTGAGTAGTTGGATGCATACCTTTCCCGAGAGTATTAGCTTTATGTGACATGTAAACAGGCTCGTTCAGGATTTCCTATGACTCTAACCATTACAAATTTTATAACAAAATTAAAACCGTAGGCTTATGCCCTACAGGACCCGAAACAATAACATACTTGCTGTACATTATGTGTCGCTGCTTTTTCTTTCTCTCACTTTACACCCCCTCTCTCTCTCACAGTCATTTTTCTCTTTTCTTTCTTTCTTTTTTCTCTCTCTCAGTCATTTTCCTTTTTCTTTCTTTCCCTCTCTCTCTTTCTCGTTCTCTAATCTCTTTAGACTCTCTTTTCTGAAATCTCCTACCTCAAAACTCTAGTCGAGCCACTTCATCAACATCACCAACCAGCATCCCCCATTCCATCTACACGTCTTTCGTTTATCCTTCGCCGTGTGCAATCCCAGCTGCGACAAGATTTATACAAAACCGGCTAACCTCCAGAAACTAGTCCTCAGAGACCGACGCTACCGACAATCAATTACCCACCATGCCTTCACTTCGCAGCTCTGAACAGCCCGAGAAATGATAAATAGTCCAGCATTTCGTTCCACGTGCCCAATGCACACTTAGACGCTACTCTTTGTGACCAGAAATTCACCAAATTCTTGGATTCAATGGATAAAATGTATTTGTCAATTTATTTCTAAACTTTTCATAACCCAATAAGACTTGAAATGCCGTAAAACCACCAGCCAACAAAGTAGATATTTATCCAATATATAACTTACTTTTACGACCAGAGATTCTCAAAATGTTTGTCTAACTTCTTGGATTCTATGGATAAAATGCCTTTGTCCATTTATTTCCAACTTTGCATAACCCAACAGAGTTGAAATGCCGTAAAAGCAACCAACTAACCAACCAAACCCCAAACCAACAAAATGGTATAACTGTAGGTATTTGCATAAACACTTAACTTAGACGTTAAGGGCCGGTTTAGCTCAGTCGGTAGAGCATTGGACAAGAAATAAAAGGTTCCTAGTTCGATACCGGCCCTCTCCAACAGCGCATGGGATCTCTGCGGTAAAGTGGTAGTTGTCGGTAGATGTGGCGCTTTCCCTCAGATGCCAAAACAATCTCCTATGTCTAGCGCTAGTGAAAGAGGATAGACTCCTCGATGTTTGGCGATACGACGACTTTTTATTTAACTTAGATGTTACTCTTGCAACCGAAATTCTCCAAATCAGAGTGTGAGTACCCTTTCATCGTTATTACTCACATGTGTTTAAAAATATTTCAATACACATCAAGATCAATAATCATAATGTCTTTGCATAACAAGGTTGACATGTCGTAAGTTCCACCACCAACCAACCAACCATCCAACAAATAGTAAAAACTTTCGGTGGCTACCTAACACGTAACTCAGATTTTTTCCATTTATTTCCAAACTTTTCATAACCCAATCAGACTTGAAATGCCGTAAAATCCACCAACCAACAAAGTGGTATACATGTAGTATTTTACCCAACATATATCTTACTTTTGCGACCAGAGATTCTCAAAATGTTTGTCTACATTCTTGGATTCTATTATCGACAATCAGCTATGGTAGAAGAATACACCGGCTGAACCTTTACAAAGAGGAATATCCCCAATGGGGCCACCTGTTGGTCGCTTGGTTAGCGGAATGAGAACAGGATACCCCGAGGATTGAATAAAGGGTTACGTTCGAAGTTCCGTGATGGCTCCCGATTACGACAAGAATCTTCCAACTACGACAAGAAGGTTCCCTAGTCCGAAAATAAGGTTCCCGAGTCCGAGAAGGTTCCCGAGTCCGACAAGAAATACCTGAAGAAGGCCGGAGGGTATATCGGCCAAAACGTTGTACAAATTACAATGAAAATGGGGACAATGGTCCGAATAACGCATATAATACTAATCTTTAATTCTCAACATTTTAACCACACTGGATGCCAAATTACAGAAAGAAAAAACTGAATGGCAAGAATATGTATATATTTTACAGATTAATTCTGGGAAGGTTACACAGTCCATTAGTAATTGATGATGTGCTCACTCAGACACCACAATGAGTTAACATATGCTGGATACGGGTTCTTCTGACTATATCAGCAGTGATTCGTCTTACTTCACGCTTGATATTCTGCGTCAACTACATCATGAGGCAAAGGGTTAGAATACACTCACTCTTTAAGAGAGCCCCACAAAAAATAGTCGCATGGGTTAAGGTCTGGATTGTACGGGGGCCAGGTGTGCTGACTTCTGAGTGAGAAACACCTACCATCAAACCTTCTTTCTAGCCATGCAATGGTGTCATTGGGGAGGTATCCCATCTTGCATGAACCACATCTGATTGATATCAGTGTGCTGGCGCCTTCTTGCAGCTTGATAATACTGGTGTTGTAGCATCTACTTCAAAGTGTTTGCATTTTTTTGACCACCCTGTATGTGCTAGAATGCAGTGGCTGAGGGTCTTAATGTTCTGGTATAACGTTAAACTGAATCTAATGGTGAAATTTCGATTTAGGAGCTCTGATGAATTCCACATTCATCAGAGCTCCTAAATCGAAATTGCCCCTTCATCGCTATTACTCCCTGGTTTTGTAGCATCTACTTCAAAGTGTTTGCGTTTTTTTGGACCACCCTGTACTCGGCTATACAACAGATAAATACGGCGTATTCTACTCTCCCAACCAACAGGTTAGTCTCAACGATTTCGGCAATTTCATCTGATTTTGAGTCCAGACAGAAGTGATGATTTAAGAAGCTACATCTGCAATCCAAGCAAATGCTGGTCTAAGCTAGAAAGTTACAAATAGAATGAATACATTACAATTAATTACTGCACTTTTAGAACTAATGTATTTCAAAATCATTTAAATATGCAAATATTGGTATTTAGTTACAAAATCAATGTTTTAAGAATCAATCTGTTGATAAAGTTCAATCATTTTAAACAGGCAAAGGTACAGATGGAATGAATACAGTAAAATGATTTTACTGCACTGCACAGGTGCGGAAGTGAGAAGGGGACACAGGAACGGAAGTAATTCAAAGAATCAGATTAAGAAAAAAAAATTTTTGAAAATTTTATTGGCATTAATTAATTAATTATTTTTTAGATATCTTTATTGGCATTAAAGTCTAAAGCTAAATAAATGGTCTTTGAATAATAAAGGATAAGACCAAACAAGAATGGTCATATAAAATTTTGCACTATATAATCACTGATTGCAGCAGTGATCGAATTTTTAAAATTCAATGTAGGATCAAATTTTCTTAGAATGAAGATATTGAATAGAATAGAAATAAATGAAATTGAAACTTAAATGCGGGTTTCAATTCCGGAAGTAAATTATTCAATGAGAGGAAAATCGTTTGAAAAAGAGTACAAGAAAGGTTTTTACTAATTTAATCAACATGAACACACAAAAATATAGATCCAAAGGAATTGAAAAGTTACTCCCTATTTTAAACTATTTATACATTTTTTTTTATACTCACTGTCACTTTTCTCAATTCTTTTATATATGTTCCTTAATATATTGCAATTAAGTCTTTGTTGCTGTTTTCCTTTTCAGATTGATTATTTTGGTTCAACCGCCCTGTCGGTGCGGCGTTAGAATGTACCAACTGCACCTTTGCAGAGGGGTATTACTCCCCAAACGGGGCTACCTGTTGGCCGTGGGTGGCGACCCGAGAGGCTTAAGGATAGAACCAAGACAGTCCATGACATGCAATACTCCACTTTGGTCCTTTCTTGGGCTAGACGGGTGGTCGGAGAGGTCCCCTCCGATCAATCGGCTGGTTACGTTAAGCTCTAGCACCTATATGATTGCCCCAACCCTATTGCCCTCATAATTTTAGCTGAGGGTCTACATGTCATGGGAATGACGTTAAAATCTATCTGATGGTGAGGTTCCAGTTTTGGAGGTTTGGGGAATGTGGAGCACCCCTTCATCACCATTACTCCCTGGTCCACTCTGACCCTGAGTGGTAGGACCTGTTAGGGCCCCATCTATGGGTTAAATAGAAAAATATGTTTATAAAAAATTGAGTATCCTTTAAGAATGAATTTATTTCAAAACTCTATCGGCATTAAATGACCCACTGGGGTTGATATGCCGTAAACCAAACCAAACCAAACCAAACTATTTTGTTTCAAAATTTGAAGCCCTATAAAGATGTCTTGACGTTTAACTTTAAATATCTCATAATAATTCCCGAACAGATTGTGAGGCCAGAGGCAAATGCTGGTGCCCATTTAGAATTTTGAATAAAAATCCATGTTATATGTGTTCTTCTCATAATAAAAAAATAATGATTCAGATTTTTATATATAAAATATAAGATTTTTAAAATAGGGAAGGGAAGGGATTTAATTTACAATCACCCTGTATATATATGTAGTAAGATAGCCAATGGCGTGTTATCTCATTTACATATGTGTATTACTGCAGGACATATATAGAGACAGTTTAGGGGACTAAGGAGATTAGCTACGAGAAGCTGAACCCAGTCCTAAGATTAAGCACGAATAAATACTGCTGCAAAAAGGAACACGAAACCACACCTCACAAGAATGCAAAAGAGCAACAAGAAACCCCTCCAACCCTTTTTTTATAATATACGTGTTAGAACGTGTTAGAAAGCGCCTTCTAAGGGCTAAGGGTTTACCATAAAATTCGGGACAATCTTGGTAGAGTGGAGTACCCCTTCATCGCTATTACTCCCAGGTTCACTCTGACCCGGAGTAGTACTACATATTAGGGTGATATCTATAGGTTAGATAGAAAAAACGATTTGAAAAATGTGTTTAAAAATTGAGTTAGGAAAAAATTAAATACCATCAAGAATGAATAAAAACAAAACGTCTTCGGCATAAAATAACCCAAGAGTCGGCATGCCATAAAAATCATCCAACCAAACAACCAACCAACCAAATAACCAACTACGATACTCTTGTAAGCAGTTTAAATTTAAATTCAGAGTCTACCTTCTCTTCGACGGGTTGCCTTACCAAAGACTTTAGAGTTTAGTAAAAGCCAGGTTTAGCGGTGGGGGATAAGAAGGAATGGATTCGTATCTTTTCTAAAAAAAAGAAAAAAAAAGATTTCTTTAAAAAGAAAACCACATCTACCAGTATTTGAACGTGGATCGTCGGGTCCATTTTTTTCTCGGTCGATAACCGTTGCGCTACACAGACATCCGCATTCGTCTAAATATGACCAACCAATCCTGATACTCTTGTAAGCAGTTTAAATTTAAATTCAGAGTATACCTTTTCTATGGGTTGCCTTACCAAAGACTTTAGAGTTTAGTAAAAGCCAGGTTTAGCGGTGGGGGATAAGAAGGAATGGATTCGTATCTTTTCTAAAAAATGAAAAAAAGGTTTCTTTAAAAAGAAAACCACATCGACCAGTATTTGAACGTGGATCGTCGGGTCCATTTTTTTTCTCGGTCGATAACCGTTGCGCTACACAGACGTCCGCATTCGTCTAAATATGATGAATATTTTACAGATGACTTATTTGACACTGTGTGTTCCGAACGTTTTCGCTCGGTTACGCTTGGTGAGCCAACGGCACTATATTTTAGTGCGGATCAACATATTTGCTGTTGCGTAGAAATTCAGAATCTTCCGATCCAATAATATCAGACAATACCATACAGGCTCAAGTGGGACTAAGAATAGCTATCATCTTATCGATAATCAAAAACAAATCTATCTACACACACACACGAACACACACACACGAAAACACAAACACACACACACACACACACACACACATATATATATATGTATATATATGTATATATATATTTAGTTAAGAAAAGGCTTAAATACCGGGTCATATTAGTTATGGATATATTTCCACACATATGCACACACACACACACACACACACACACTATATATATATATATATATATATATATATAATATATATATATATATGGTGATTGCCACTTCTTCACAGAAGAATGCCATTTCTACAAAGTTCGATTGTGTCCAGCTTTACTTTTTCACGTCCTGTCGCATAAAAGAACACATGAGAACCCCAACTTTCACTCGTATACACACATATATATGTATATATATATATATATATATATATTATATATATATATATTCACACACACACATATACATATATATATATATGTGGGAGTAAAATGAGGAAATAAATCTGACAGTATGTGGAGAAAAGTAGACAAACACGGGATGTTACACTGGATGGACGTTTATTATTGGTAGCAAGGCTGGCATTCAAACGTTTCGGTTTATATAAAACCTTCTTCAGGACAATATGATTAAAGGAAGAGAAAATATTTTTGTTGTTCGCTTCCTTTTATCATATTATCCTGAAGAAGGTTTTATATAAACGGAAATGTTTGAACGTCGACATTACCGCTAATAATAAACTTCCATCCCTTGGTTGTTTACAATTTTTCCACACATACGCATGCACACACACACACAGACGCACACACACACACAGAGACGCACACACACACACAGAGACGCACACACACACACACACACACACACACACACACACACATATATATATATATATATATATATATATATATATATATATATATATATGCATTATATATTCATGGGAAATAATTTTAGTTGTTTAGATGCATGAAAGAAATGAATGGGATTAATCTTCAAAATTAGGTATGACTTCAATGAAGCACTTACCGCCCCGAAAAATATATATATATAATATTGAGGGTTATGATAACCCTCAATATTATATATATAAGTGATCATCACTTCAATGGATGGAATGAAAGGAATAAAAAAATGTTTATTAGTAAAACAAGGACCCTTTCGTCCGGTGCTTGTCAAGTTATACACCTGGAATCAATTAAAAGTCAAGTTGTAAACAAATTTTTGACACGAATGGATATGGAAGGATTAATGAAAAGGTTTGACAAGAGGAGGAGGCGAAAACAAAATTAAGAAACCCCCCATCAAGTCGCACCAGGCCCGCAGTCGCTCACCCAATGAAATAAGTGCGTGCTTAGGCCTAATTTGTATGCACAAGGTAGGACGAAAAAAGAAAATAGAAACAGCTTCTAAGATGTTTAAATGCTGTTTCGCCCTAGCCTTGTGCAGAATAGAAATTTGGAGACCACTATAGTTGGATCGGCAAGTATTTATATTAATTAGGTGTTCGCAGATCACAGAATCAGTGCCCTGCGAGTGCCCGGATGTCATGTCTCTGCGTTTTCATTCCTTTAATTCCATCCATTGAAGTGGTGATCACTATGATAACCCTCAATATATTATATAAATTTTCCTGTACCAAAAATGTATTGAAATATATATATATATATATATATATATATATATATATATATATATATGATATTGTTGTGGAGTCCATGTATGCTTGTTTGTCGTACAAAACCTTGATGAGAAGTAAACTTCGAAACACGTGTCTGTGGATGACTAATATATATGCTTCCCACTCCCATGGTTGAGCACTGTGTGGGGGGACATTAATTGTAACTTCACCGTTTGGCATTAGCCGTGACCCGTCTGTTTACAGATTTGAGTTCTCTGGTGATTGTAAAAACATACCACCGTAAAGTATGTGGCAATTAATTGTTCACCTTAGACTGACGGTGGAATAATAATTAACACAACTTAACACCTGTACCCTTACTGTGCTTAGCGGAATGAGACCAGGATAAACTCGTGGACTAAATAAAGGGTTGGGTTTGAAATTCCGTGATGGCTCCCGATTACGACAAAAAGGTTCCCGAGTTCGAAAAGAAGCTTCCCGAATCCGACAAGAAATACCCGAAGAAGGCCCGAGGACACATCGGCTGGTGTACAGATGTACAGATAACGATAAAGACGTTGTACAGATAACAATAAAGATGAGGACAATAGTCCAAATAATTCTAATCCTCAAGAACGAATTAAACGAAACCTTTTTGACATAAAATTGCCCAATAAGGGTTGGCATGCCATTAAATCCAACCAACAAACCAACCTTCGTATATATATATTTAAGACAACTATAGATTTGTATGTCTTTAATTCATGTTTATCCCTTTTAACATATCTCTATTTATTCCCACCTGTAAAACGTCCGTGTTTCTGTTCGGCGAATCTTCTCTCTTAAAATAGCCAATACCTCGAACAATCGCAATTCACATGAGTTCTCGCATCCACTGGAGCGAGGAAACTTGCAGCGTTAATATCAGATGTGAGGCTGAGTCGATATGCGCAGACAGACACGACGTGCGCAAGTCAGCGTCTTGTTCTTCCGTTATTCCGCGAACTTATTTACCTCTTTTTTTGACATCGTATCAATTTAAATAGCATTTGCTAGTCCCTCGTAAGGGGACTTGTAGTGTCGTCAAAATGGCGCCGGTGGTTTTTTCATATGGCGGGCGGTGCTGGGGATAAGGTCAAAGGGGCTTACACGCCTATTACCCAGCCCTTCCTCTTGTATGAACGTACGGCAGGCAGGTCTATTTTTATAACGCGTCTTAATCTTTTATTCGATCTGGAACTTGAGAGAGAGAGAGAGAAAGTTAGAAAGTGGGAGAGTGAGAGAGAGAAAAAGAGAGAGAGAGAGAAAGTGAGGGAGTGAGAGAGAGAGAGAGAGAGAGAAAGAAAGAGAGAGAGAGAAAGATAGAGAGAAAGAGAGAAATAGATAAAGAAAGAGAGAGTGAGAGAGGTAGAGATAGAGAAAGAAAGAAAGAGAGAAAAAGAAGGACGAGAAAAAGAAAGAGAGAAAGGGAGAGAGAGGGAGAAAGAAAGAAAGAAAGAAAGAGAGAGAGAGAGAGAAAATAATAAAAGAAAGAGAGAGAGAAAAAGTGAGAGAAAGAGAGAAAGAAAGAGAGACAGAGAGAGGGGGAGAAAGAGAGAAAGAAAGAAAGAAAGAGAGGGTAGAGAAAGAAAGAGAGAGAGAGGGGGTGAGAAAGAAAGAAAGAGAGAAAGAAAGAGAGTGTGAGAGAGAGAAAAAAAGAAAGAGAGAGAAAGAAAGAGAGAGAAGAGAAAAAAAAAGAAAGGGAGAGAAAGAAAAAGAATGAGAGAGAGAGAGAAGAGAGAGAGAGAAAGAAAGAGAGAAAGAAAGAGAGAGATAGAGAAAGAAAGAAAGGGAGAGAAAGAAAAAGAATGAGAGAGAGAGAGAGAGAGAGAGAGAGAGAGAGAGAGAGAGAGAGAGAGAGAGAGAGAGAGAGAGATGGCCGACTCTGCTTACCTCTTCGATTCGTCTTCACTGGAGTTCAAAAGTTCTTCTTCTGAAGGCTGTGCACGCATGCGCACACAAGAGCATTCTGGACAGAGACACTTGTATTTACTCGCCTTCGTTCACTAATAATAATATCTTCTTACGTCACTTATGAATTCAATAGCTTCCTTTTTTTTCTTTCTCTCAAATGGACGAGACGACAGTAAAGGATTTGTATATAAACTTAGACGCACAAAGATTAAGAAACATCGAGTATACTCGTGTAATGGTCGACTTTTGAGGACCAATACTTCACCTCAAAAACAAGAGGTCATTCATTGTCGGGGTCACCATTTTGTGGTGTATCCGTCAACCCGAGTTTTAGTACAGCTTCAATGAATCTCGGAAGGAAAAGGAAAGGTAGAGGTTAGGTCTACAATAACACTTACATTTATATATACTGTGGAGGTACGAGGTGCAATGGTTAGAATCGTAGGAAATGGACTCGTCGACCCGTGTTCAATTCCTGGACGAGGCTGTTTGCATTTCACATGGCATTAATACCCTTGGGATAGGTATGAATCCAATTCTCCGTCCAGTAGGACAGACTTGGCTCTTTTAACTTGGATAGGTAACCAGTCGAGGAGAAAGAAAACTCTGGATTCAAACTTGTTAAACCCCGCTTAAGAAATTGACCTTGTGTCGCATCCTGCTTGTGCGGAGTGGTTAGGTTAAATGACCCATTGAAGTTGATATGCCATAAAGCAAAACAAACCAAATCAGATCTTCTAATTCCTACGAGATATTCACTCAAATTATTTCTTTGATATGTATATAGAAATGAACAAAAAGCGATAGTAATTTTTTTCAGCGTAAAACCACCACGTACCACACAATCAAATACATACACACACACACATATATATTATATATATATATATATATATATATATGTAAGAATGGAAAGGGAATGGAATCCGACAATATGAGGAAAAAATGAGTAAAGAAAAGAAATGTAGATGGATAAAAACAAATTTTATCGATATCACTTTTAATCGATATCACTTACACATGTGTTTCGGTCCTTTTATAAAAATGTATACGGATTTACGCTATTATTATTATTAAAAATTACGCCATTATTATTATTAAAAATTACGCTATTATTATTATTAAAAATAGTATAAAAAATCCGTATACATATTGATAAACGGACCGAAACACATGTGTAAGTGATATCGATTAAAAGTGATATCGATAAAATTCATTTTTATCCATCTACATTTCTTTTCTTTACTCATTTTTTCCTCATATATATATATATATATATATAATCCAAAAGTCCAGAGAAGAAATCTTCCTTACGACACAAGAGTTTTATTTAAAAAAACCTGTCGCACTTTGAGAGCTCAATGTGTGCTCTTAAAGTTAGAGTCACAGAGAAACTATATAAGTAAAGAAATAACAAAAGACTTAGAGGATTAGCATTATAGTTGTAGTCATTATAGTCTACTCCCTGAAATAGACTATAATGCTAATCCTCTTTTGTTATTTTTTTACTTATATATATATATGAGTATGAAAAGGTGGAATGAAAACATCACACAATACTGTTAAAGAGAAAACAATTTATAATATAATAATAGCTGATATTGATCAATATTTCGATTTTACAAAAATCATCATCAGAGCTCATTTACTCCGTGGTGTTTGTGATCGGAGATAAATGTCAAATCAGTTGAAAAACAAAAAACCTTGATTTTGCAAAAAAGAACGAAAGTTGTTACATTATTCTCAATGTGGGCATTCGTGCCATATTTTTGTCGGTCACGACAATGTGTATAACTTATATATATATATATATATATATATATATATATATATATATATATATATATGCAGTAAGGTGGCCGATTCCGCTTAGTAAGAATTCATTGAGTGTCAACATAATCACCTCCCGGTCATAAACACCACCACCCATGATGAGAAGAAAGAAACCTAATATCTTTTCAGGAATCCACAGAAAAAGTATATATAAAGTCTCATGAATTATCTGTGTACCATTTTCAATAAAGTTAGCAGTTTGATTAAACTCATGGATATACACGGATACTTGTGGGCAGAAATAAATCTATAACTGCAAAATGACTGCAATATATATATATATATATATATATATATATATATATATATATAAGAGAGAGATACACCTATATATATACATAAACATACACACTTTATGTACACACAATTTTTATATATATACATATATGCATACATACGCAGACATACACCTATATATACATATATAGATACACACATTTTATATATATTTATAAAAAACATTATATATATATATATATATATATATAGGAATACATACACAGCCTTTGTATATATACACACAAGCACGCATAGTTATATGAAGTTGCAGTATTGCCCCTTTGTCTGTATGAGCCGGACAGCGAAGGAATTTATAACCTTTTCCCCCACGCTAGAGTTGGGAGATAATTTTCACTGAGGTGGGGCGCTACACTTACCGTCAGCTCCCTATTTTACCTCACGGATTAGAATACGAAACTGTGTTATTTATGCGCTGAGTTGGTGGCGGCAGTATCGAACAAGGTACCTTGCGATTCCTCGGTGGATGCTCTACCGACTGAGCTTAACCAGACCCTCACACACACAGACACAATATGTATGTGTATGCAGATCCACACACACACACACACACACACACACACACATATATATATATATATATATATATATATAGATAGATGGATAGATAGATACACAACTATTCACATATTTATTTTATACACATACACACGCATCCGCACACAGATATATATATATATATATATATATATATATATATATATTACACATACGCACTGACACACTTTATATATATATCGATATATATATATATATATATATATCGATATATATATATATATATATATATATATGTGTGCATACTCATATACATACACACACACACTTATATATACATATATATATACATTCACACATATATATACACATATTTAGATATATATATATATGTATATATATTTATACACAGGTACACACATATATATATACGTGCACAGACACACAATTTATATGTATATCTATACATATTCATACACACACATATATATACACATTTATATACATGCACATATACATATATATACACACATATATATATATACATATATATACATACACATATATATATACATATATATACATACACATATATTCCTGTATATACATACGTGCACACATATACCCATATATATATATACATTTATTTATACACACACTCACACATACACTCACACATATATATATATATATACATACACATATATTCATATATATACATACATGCACATATATATATTTATACACACCTATACATATATATATTATTTATACACACATCCATATATATATATATATATATATATATATATATATATATATATATATATATATAAGTACATGTTTGTGTGTTTGTGTATATCTGATATAAAACTGGACATGATCAATTACTCTATTATGATTTAGACATTGATTAATGTCATTCGATTTTCACAATATCAATCATATGAACGACTATGGCCAACAAACTCTCATTGACTGTCAATTTTTCGCGCCCAATTCATCTCCATTTTTTCGGATTTATTTCCTACATGGAATATCAACAATGAGATTATTAACACGAATCAAAGGATAAAATATATCAAAACTTCCCTCGTACACATCTATTTATATATCCATCGCTCTAAATTCTTACTTAGTCTTCACCGCTCGCAGTATATGCTGTAATAGCTGCCGGTTGCTGAGCTACTGATTTTTCTATAACATTTTATTTACATTTGTCCGTCTCCTAGACGTGTTACCCAAACCAAGATTAAATCGCCCAGTCTGTCCTACTAATTATTCATACCTGTAGAGATACATACCTTTCCCAAGAGTATTAATGCTATGTGAAATGCAGACAACATCTTCCATGTGTTTAACAGCTTTGAATTCTTACTTTTTCTAAAAGCTGTAAATTCACACTTTTCATTCTCCTAGACTGGTTACCATAACGAGCTTCTGATTCTTTCAGAATATTTAGTTTACACTTTTCCTTCCCCTTCACCGGTTACACAACCAACATTAAAGCACCCAGTCTAGCCTACTAATTATTCATAAACTTTTCCATCTTCTAGGCCGGTTAACATACCGACATTAGAGAGCCCAGTCTGTCCTGTTAATTATTCCGGAATGTAGAGATACATACCTTTCCCAAGAGTATTAAAGCTATGGGATATGAAAACAACCTCGTCCAAATATTTAGCAGGTGTGAAGTCTTATTTTGTTCCCCCAATCACAGTATATCCTGCAATAGCTGCTTATTGCCGAACTGCTGTTTTTTCTATAACATTTTTTTTACATTTTCCTTCTCCTACACCGGTTACCCAATCAAGATTAAATCGCCCAGTCTGTCCTTCTAATTACTCATACCTGTAGGTATGCATACCTTTCCCAAGAGTATTAATGCTATGTGAAATGCAGACAACATCTTCCATGTGTTTAACAGGTTTGAATTTTTACTTTTTCTAAAAGCTGTAAATTCACACTTTTCCTTCTCCTAGACCGGTTACCCAACCAAGATTAAAGCGCTTAGTCTGCCCCAATAATTATTCATGCATACCTTTCCCAAGAGTATTGGAACTATGGGATATGCAAACAACCTCGTCCAGGTGTTTAACAGGTGTGAAGTCTTATTTTGTCTCCCCAATCCCAGTATATGCTGTAATAGCTGCCTGATGCTGAGCTACTGATTTTTCTATAACATTTTCTTTACACTTTTCCTTATCCTACACCGGTTACCCAACCAAGATTAAATCGCCCAGTCTATCCTACTAATTATTCATACCTGTAGAGATGGATACCTTTCCCAAGAGTATTAAAGATATGTTATATGCAAACAACATCGCCCAAGTATTTAACAGGTTTGAATTCTTACTTTGTCTACCCACTCGCAGTATATGCTGTAATTGCTGCCTGTCGCCGAGCTACTGATCTTTCTATAAGATTTTTTTACACTTTTCCTTCTCCTAGACCAGTTAACATACCAACATTAAAGAGCTCAGTCAGTCCTGCTAATTATTCCTGAATGTAGAGATGCATACCTTTCCCAAGAGTATTAAAACTATGGGATATGAAAACAACCTCGTCCAGGTGTGAAGTCTTATTTTGTCTCCCCAATCCCCGTATATGCTGTAATAGCTGTCGCTGAACTACTGATTTTTCTATATCATTTTCCTCACACTTTTCGTTCCCCTACACAGGTTACCCAACCAAGTTTAAAGCGCCCATTCTGCCCTACTAATTATTCATACACTTTTCCTTCTTCTAAGCCGGTTAGCATACCAACATCAAAGAGCCCAGTCTGTCCTGCTAATTATTCCTGAATGTAGAGATGCATACCTTTCCCAAGAGTATTGGAGCTATGGGATATGTAAACAATCTCGTCCAGGTGTGTACCAGGTGTGAAGTCTTATTTAGTCTCCCCAATTCCAGTATATACTATAATAGATGTCGGCGAGCTACTGATTTTTTTATAACATTTTCTTTAGATTTTTCCTTCTCCTAGACCGGTTACCATACCAACATTAAAGATCCCAGTCTATCCTGCTGATTATTCATAAATATAGAGATGCATACCTTTCCCAAGAGTATTAATGTAATTAATATGTTGTAATAGCTGCCTATCGGCATAGATTTTTCTATAACACTTTTTACATTATCTTTATCCATGTACGCTTTCCCAGGGTGCACATTAAAAAGTCCCGGACAGATGGGTTGCCACACACGCATCTAAATAAACAAATGCTTAAGTCCAAATCTGTCCGTTATGAATGATTTGAAACATACTCTACCCACGCCTCACAAATATTTCCCATTTGTAGATCTCACGGCCAGCTGTTCATTAGAGTTGATATAATAGAAGGCTCAGTTCGAAACACCCTAATACCAAAAAGATCATTTTAATTCAAGTTTATATATATATATATATATAATATATATATATATATATATATATGTGTGTGTGTGTGTGTGTGTGTGTATGTGTGTGTGTTGAAAAGGGAAATAAAGGAAAGAAAGTATAGAATGGATAAAATAGGATATTTTAATTAATTTTACTTACATTTTTTTTCCAAAAATAAGGATTTACTCTTAGGAAGGTCTATATTTCTTTGTGTGCGGAACATTTCTACATTTGTTCTATTATTATTATTTCATTTCCTTTTGTTATCTAAAAATAATAATAGATTGAATAATGTACACATGGATAAACTCCTGACCGAAACACGTGTAAGTAACATTAATTAAAATATCCTATTTTATCCATTCTATACTTTCTTCCCGTTTTTTCTCTTTTCAACATACCGTCGGATTCACTTCCATTTTCAATTCACACACACACACACACACACACATACACACACACACACACACACTGAACATAGGATTATATAACTGGACCTTTGACACTACGTAGGATTCCATAACTCAGGACTTATTCACTTACCAAAGGATTCTATAGCTCAGGACTTACTTACTTTAAGTCCTATTTAACTGGCCAAGGATGGCGGTCAGAAACTTAATAGGTTATGGGCCCAGCACGCTTCCACTGCGCTTGACTTTACCATATGGTCTGACGTCTGCTAGGTATTGTTTGGTTGCTAGCAGAGTATCAGATTTATGGGCTAAAAAGTATAACATCATAAGTCCAGTGATATAATCCTATGTTCCTTCGTCCACGAAGGTTAAAGGTAGTAGTGAGTAGCTAAGATCAGAACAGCCGATATAAATAACAATATCAGCAGCAGAGTACTGCCAGTGATTGGCCAAGAGCTTGGTCATATGACCATTGCCGAGTCTATAAGTAAAAGCGGGCGTCTAGTACACACCTTATATACAAAAACGCCAACAACTTCATATCTTTTTACACTCTTGGCAGATTCAAGAGGATTTTGGATATGTTTTTTACAATAAATAAGCTTTCCAACGATACCAAATTTAGCTTGGCCTTTTTTAATTTTCGGGTTGGGCCCCAAAATGAGCTAATTCTACTGGACTATTTGCGTATACTAGCGTATAAATACACTATTAAGTAGAATTAACATAGAACATGAATTTTAGTACTTTTCGTTAGTCAATATCAGAACAAATAAAAGACAATTCTTCGTGATAGAGTGCTAGTTGTACGACCAACAGTATCTAGATATATACGCATCATTCATATCGCAATCCTTGAAAAGATATGGATATCCGTAAATGACAATATGATATATTCGGGTTAAGGGATATATTCTTAAGTTGGTATTTGGTATATTATTGCAGTAGTCGTTGGTGCGTCGAATAGCAATACGTCTGCCGAGCAGTCGTGGTGTAGTCTAGCGAGTAAGTGTAGGTCTCGATATATGTATAGGTCCAACACAGTGTCGACTATTTATACATGACACTGTCCATAATATAGTGAGGGGGTACCAAGGTATTTACATATTCATTATATCACATTAAATAATGTTAAATTTTCCTTTTAATGAAACGGCTACAATAAAGTTCGAATTTTAAGTTGTTTAAAAAAAGTATCGAGATTTTTGTATTTTTTGACACACCTTGTATTCTAAAAATATTAACGTTCCATTCATTGTTCATTTCTATATTGGTAAATACAGATTCAAACTCAATCTCGATACTTTTATGACACACCTTATATATATATATATATATATATATATATATATATATATATATATATATATATATATATATATCGTGTTATAATGGAGATTGTGTGTTTCTGTCTGTAACCAAAACGATATGACTACTCAAGTCACAATTCCCTTAGTTATTTATGTCACATTCTCCATGATTTCATTCTTATTTAAACCTCAATTACCGGGTTAGTTCAGTCGGTAGAGCGTTCGGGTAGAAACCATAAGGTTCCTAGTTCGATACCGGTCCTCGCCAACTCAGCGTATGAGTAGCACAGGGATCTGTGCGGTAAAGTAAGGAACTGATGGTAGGTGTGTACCTCAGATGCTAAAAACAATCTCCTTGGTCTAGCGCTATTGAAAAGGGGATAGACTCCTTCGCTGACTGGCTGATACCGACTTTAGGCCGCCGCGACGACTTTACTTTTTTACTTTACATTATTAATACTGCTGACCATATTTACATACTAATAACAGGCAATTGTATTCATATATACAATAAAATAGTGATTTACAGTGTGATCAGGAAGGCTAATTTGCAAATTGATATACAAAATTTGATTTTAATGAATATATGCTTCGTATTATTGATTTCTAATTGTTTGGTCTTATCGTAATGAATATGAGCAAAAATCTCGGGGATAAATCTTAAAAGAAATCCATTAACAAGAAGAAATATCTGTAATTTTATTCTTTACTTCCTATTTTAATTAAATAGCTAAATTAGGAAAATTAGCAATGAAAGACGGGAGAGATGTAAAATGATAGAAGAGTAAATTTTAGTTATTATACCTCCCCTCTCTTTCATATACTTTTATATGCGTTCTTATTTAGTTTCATCTTAGTTTGTAATAGTTTCTAATTTAATATAATAACTTTAAAACGTTAATCGTTAGCATATATCGCTGATGAGACTTAATAAAGTTGAAACAGTCTGTACGATATTCTACACACCGAGTAATTCTTTGCGAAATTCACTTGTCATTGTTATCTTCTATAATTATCGAATTTATACGATATTCGCATTGTAATTACTATCAAGCAAAAATATAAAATATTCAATATATATACTTTATCCAGCAATGCTTCTAAAAAAATACACAAACATCAAAAAAAAATCTTATATATAGATATATATATATATATATATTCAAATAAGAAATAAAAGATGAATATATATGTTATATATATATATATATATTATATATATATATATATATATGTATATTAATGTAAATCTTAAAGAGTCAGATCTACCAATGCTAATATATATAAAATCTCGAGTAAGTCACTGCGGTGCATTATCTATATTTTGTGAATTGAAATAAACATCTAATGCCCTGATGAAATTGTTTTAGCCAATGAAATCCTTGTAAAGAGTACGGCGCGAAAACTGAGTTGAGTCCAAGTTCATTTGAATATCGATTGAAAGGAAGAGAACAAAATGCCGAGAACAATTCAAGATCAATAAAGACGAACGAAAATTTAGAATGTTTAGAGGTGTCATTTCCTCAGGTTATATATATATACTTTTGTTTTTCATTTCTCATCAATTGAAAATTCTTTCTTTTTTAGTGCAGATATCAAGGATATGTAAAGATGTAAAGATCTATCTATCTATCTATCTATATCTACACACACACAACACACACACACACACACACACACACACACATATATATATATATATATATATATATATATATATATATATATTATATATATATATATATATATATATATATATAATAAATGTAAAATGGAATTGGAATTGAAATTGAATCCGACGATATGAGGAAGAATGAATAAAGAAAAGAAAGTACAGAATGGATAATAAAAGATGAATTTAATCAATATCACTTACACATGTGTTTCGGTCAGTTTATCTTTGTGTACACGATTCAAACTATTATTATCATTAAATAAACAAATGAAATTAAATAATAATAATAATAATAGAAAAATGTAAAATTATTCCGTACACAGAGAAAAATTCGACCTTCATCATGTGAAATTTTATTTTACATTTTTCTATTATTATTATTTCATTTCATTTGTTTATTTAATGATAATAATAGTTTGAATTCATTCTTCCTCATATATATATATATATATATATATATATATATATATATATATATATATATATATATTAGAATAAGTGTATTTTGGCAGCATTTTTTCTTTTAAACATGTTGTGTTAAACTGTACAGACAATTCTTGTCGGACGAGTTTTTGTTCGATCCATTCTAATTTTCTCGTCATGTTTTTGGTGTCATCGTTTGGTCGAACTACTACCAATTTCCACAACCTCCCCCTACCAATTGTTACTACCTCCCACTTCCAATCCCTACGCTACTACTCGTACTTCTTAAAAACGAGACACGGAACATACCATCAGTTTCCTACCTGATGATGGCAAACTGTATTTCCGAAAGCGCTCGTAATGAAAACTTTAGTGGACTGTTACACTAGTTCCACCCTGACATCAAAAAGATGGCCAGAAAATTAGAAAGGATCGAACAAAAACTCGTCTGACAAGAATTGTCTGTACAGTTTAACACACACACACACTCACACACACACACACACACACACATATATATATATATATATATATATATGCCCATATACGCACGTCTAAGGGTCGGTTTAGCTCAGTCGGTATAGTACTTGACTAGGAATCGCAAGGTTCTTGGTTCAATACCGGCCCTCGCTAACTCAGCGTACGAGTTGCACAGATATCTGTGCGGTTAAGTGAGGAGCTGATGGGAGGTGTGGCGCTCCACATCAAACGCTAAAAAACAATCTCCTCGGTCTAGCTCAAGTGAAAAGGGGATAGACTCCCTCGCTCTCTGGCTAATACCGACTTTATGGCAACCCGACGATTTTACATTGGCACAAAAGACACACACACACACACTCATATATATATATATATATATATATATATATATATATATATATATATATATATATATATGTGTGTGTGGTGTGTGTGTGATCAAAAGTTGAGGATTAAAAAGTGGATAAAACAACACAGTTTCATTCAATTAATATTTCGCCTCGGTGTATTAATAAAGCTTCATCAGAATTTTTATTTTGAATATATATATATATATATATATATATACATATATATATATATATATATATTTACTGAAACGGTCAAAAAGTGTGTGTGTGTGTGTGTGTGTGTGTTTAAATTGAAAAATGGAAAGGAATCCGACAATATATTGAAAAAATAAATTATAGAAAGAAAATGTTGAATGGATAAAAATTATTAATTTGAGAGCCGAAACGGGTTTAGAGAGATTGTTCTTGTACACATTGTATTCTATTTGTTATTATTTTAGATATTAAAATAAAATAATAATAATAACAATAGAAAAAATATTAGATATCTTGCCCTGATGACGACCGCTTTTCTGTATACTTAAAGATTTTATATATAAATATATTTTTATCCATTCATCATTTTCTATCCATTAATTATTTTTTCAACATGTTGTCAGATTCACTTCCATTTTTCAACTTACACACCCACGCACACACACACACACACAACACACACACACACACAACACATATATATATATATATATATATATATATATATATATATTATATATAACATTTAGTAAATGAAGAAAAAACTCTAAACTTGCTTCATTACGATAATTTATTTCAACCGTATCAATACGGCATCTTCAGGTAATCACAAGAACATGACTCTTACTGAGAATTTCCCAAAGTAACATCTCTTTTAAATCTATCAATTTAGGGGAGGGAGGGTTGGCGTCTTAGTTTGAATTGGGCATGATTAGTTTATATATATATATATATATATATATATATATATATATATATATATATTATATATATATATATGGTTTAAAGGTCGCATGGGCAAGAAAACAAACGTTGAAGGTCACTCCTCTATCCTACATGCTCTATCAATGCTATATCATTGATATTGAGAACTCATTATTTATGAATATTGCAAACAATATTATATATATATATATATATATATATATATATATATATATGCATGCATAGAGGAACACGCACACACACATATATGTATATATATAAATATATGTGTCTACGATATATATATATATATATATATATATGTTATGTATATATACAACGTGCGTATATTTATATGATATTCATATATATAAATATATTTATATATATATACGATATTTATTCAAATACAAACACACTTACACACATAGATACAGACACACACTAACATACGCACATATACGTATTTGTATCTACGATATATATATATATAAATATATATATATATATGTGTGTGTGTGCGTGTGTGTGTGTGTGCGTGTGTGTGTGTGCGTGTGTGCATATGAAATATACTCTTGACATATATTTTTGTAAACGATATATATATATATTATATATATATATATGCATACGAAATATATACATTTTTGTATACAATATATATATATATATATATATATATATATATATATATATATATGCGTTTCTTTCGAAGATTCATCTAAACGATTCCAATGTTAATCTGATTGTGCATTAATTCGATTTCTCGTATCCTGTTGATTGGATGCAGCGATCATTTCCTCCAGAAACTCAACAGCATCAAATATCGATTTGCTGTTAACGAAGATCGATTTGCTTTTACAAATTACTGCGATCGGCAATGATCTGAAACATCCGCAATCCTCTGCATCAACATGCAACGTGCCCGTCGGCCATCGGCAACATCACTTGATTCAGATCCACTCACACGGATGCGAGTGCACGCGGGGTAACATGGCACGTCACCCGGCAAGGGCACCAAGGTCGTATGTTTGTTGGTCGGTTCGATATTATGGCATGTCAACCCGCGTTGGGTTATTTTATGACGAATATACTTTCTTCTTTTCTTTCTTGACGAATATACATATTGAAATCAAATTTTTGATATCTATATGCAAATTAGCCTTCATGTTCACACTGTAAAGTGCTATTTTTTTGTATATATAAATACAATTGCATGTTATTACTATGTAGATATGACCTAGAGCAGCGGATACCTGGCGTCACCTGGGTTGAAGAGGGGAGGATAAGAAATTAGTGTCTGTTGTATCGCAAGGTGGAAAGTTACAGAGATGAATGTTGTGCCTAACACATTTATTAAGCACGGGCATCCGGTGGGGAACGGATACACACAAATACAGAACAAATAAGTACAAACAATTAACTAAACTCTAAAAGAGGAGGGTCAGTTCAAAGACAGTCTGAATATTTGTTTCATTCATTGTTCATGGTTACTCAATTTATTTTAAAAACATTTTTGTATTTAACCCATAGATGGTACCCTAACAGGTACTACCACTCCGGGTCAGAATAGACCTTGGAGCAATGGTGATGAATGGGTGCTCCACATTCCACAGACCTCCATAACTGGCACCTCACCATCAGATAGAGTTTAACATCTTACTCAGGACACAAAGACCCTCATCGACCGCTTCTAGTACATATTTGATAAAAAGGGTGGGGGCTTGCTATAAGGCAATAAGGTAGGGACAATCCTATAAGTACTAGGACTTGACGTGACCAGCCGATTGATCTGAGGAGGCCTCTCCGACTGACCGTCTAATCTAAGTTCCACCTGAGTTCCATTCTTAAGTATCACGGGTTGCCACCCACGACCAACTGGTGGCTCCAGTAGGGTGGTGGTTGTAGGGTTTACAGAGGTGCAGTCGGTTTATTTTAAAGCCCCAGTCGACAGGGCTGGTATTTTTGTTAGATACGAGAAAAATATTGCCTCCTCCCAAAAAAAAAGAAAGAAATACTGGTAAACAGACGTTTGCTGGTAGCCTGAAAGACTGGCTCAAGACCTTAACCTGAAGAGAGTGAAACATCAATTTTTAGGCGCTCATCACTAGAGAAACATACGGCGGTGGTGTGGTTGGAGGAAGGACTCTCTGTTGGGAGGTACGAGTGGGTGTTTGGTTGGTTGGTTGGCGTACAGTCAGGTAGAAACTGACACATGATTTCTCTTTGGACGCGTTCAAAAACCTTTTGCTGTCAGTCGGAGCGGGAGGGTGGGGGCGGTGATGCTTGTGTCGGTGCGGCTTTCTCCGGGAGGCGGGGCGGCGATGCTTGCGTCGGTGCGGCTTTAGAAAACCAATTTTGGCAGAAAAGTCCATTACTAGAATCGTAAAGCCTCTTTGAATGCAAAAGGAAAAAAAAACACAAAAAAAAAACAAAAAAAAACCAAACAAAAAAAACCCAAACAAACGAGGGGGCGTGAGGGGGCCTACGGGGTGGGGTATCGCGATGTGAGAAAGAAAAATGGACGTGTAGTGATTTTTTTTCTCTTGAAGGCAGTAGAAACCAAAATATGAAAACGGGATGGATATTAGGGTGAGTACGATTGTTGGTGAGGGTAGAGAATAATATATTACGGTGTCGGGGGTACATATTAGATAGCCTCGGTGGGTACATGATTTAAAGAACAAGCGAATTACACTAACGTACGTGTTTAAATATATCGGTGTGGGTCATTTAGTTTGTGTATGTTACATACATTAGCAAACATATGCAACCTCTGGGTGCAAGTATGTAAGTTTTTATGTAATAAAATATTATATTAAATTAGAAAGGCAAATGAAACTAAATAAGGATGCAGATAAAACAGATTTGAAACAGAGGGGATATAATCGAAAAATAGAAGAACTGAAATTTACTCAGTATTATCTGTGTTATTCGGACTATTGTCCCCATCTTCATTGTTATTTGTCCAATTGGACACATGGCCTAGTGGATAAGGTAGGTAGGTTAAGGCAGTTCTAAGTGACAGTTATCTCTGGATTCCAGGTTCAATCCTGAGTAGAGGCAGTAACATAGAAAAATAATTAACACAACTCCTACCCCAGCTATGGTTAGCGGAATGAGAACAGGATACACCCGTGGACTAGTAAAGGGTTAGGTTCAAAGTTCCGTGATGGCTCCCGATTACGACAAGAAAGTTCCCGAGTTCAAAAAGAAGGTTCCCGAGTCCGAAAAAGAAGGTTCCCAAGTTCGAGAAGGTTCCCGAGTCCGACAAGAAATACCTGAAGAAGACCGGGGATCATATCGGCCGAAACGTTGTACAAATAACAATAAAGATGGGGACAATAGTCCGAATAACGCAGATAATACTAATCATCAAGCCTCATCTCAAACATTCAGAGAATGTGAAATTTACTCTTTCATCACTCCCGTCTTTCATTGCTAAATTTTTCGAATTCAACTATTTATTCAAAATATGAGGTAAATAATAAAATTACAGTTATTTCCTTTTTGTTAATGGATTTCTTTTAAGATTTAGTACCGAGATTTTTGCTCATATTCATTAAGATAAAGCCAAATTAGAAATCAATACTAAGCACATATTCATTAAAATCAAATTTTTGATATCTATATGCAAATTAGCCTTCACGTTCACACTGTAAAGCGCTATGTTTTTGTATATATAAATACAATTGCATGTTATTACTATGTAGATATGACCTAGAGCAGCGGCCCCCCAACATTTGTTTTTGCGCCACGGACCGGTTTCATCTAAGACAATATTTTCACGGATCGGCCTTCAATGCTCCGGCCTACAGATCGCCAAAGATACAGTTGGTGTATTCTATTTTGGGTAACGGCTGGTGACCTATCACGTGACCGAGACCTGTCAATAGGCACAGAAGTCACTTTTAAAAATAAAACACCAACATTTAAACTGATAATCAATAAAAATAAAATAAAAATTCAAACGTTCTGTGCGGCCGGGTACCTAATGGACCGCAGCCCAATACCGGGTCGCGACCCGGTGGTTGGGGATCGCTGACCTAGAGTTAATAATGTAAAGCTATTTCATTAATAATTGAGGTTTAAATCATAGAGAATGTGAAGTAAATAGACAAAGTTAATAGAGAAGTAATATAGTTTTTACAGACAGACAAACACACAAACTCCATTATAATAAGATACATACACTCACACACGCACACACATATAAAATAACTTTTACGATAAGCTTATATAAAAAAGTAAAGTCGACGGGGCGGCCTAGAATTCGGTATCAGCCAGTCAGCGAGGGAGTTTATCCCCTTTTCAATAGCGTTAGACCAAGGAGATTGTTTTTTTAGCATCTGAGGTGGAGCGCCACACCTACCATCAGCTCCTTACTTTACCGCACGGATCCCTGTGCTACTCATACGCTGAGTTGGCGAGGACCGGTATCGTACTAGGGAGCTTATATCATCATCTATTATTATACTAAAGCTGAGCGAATCGATGCATGTTTGCTAAAGGCTTTTTTCTTATTCAGGTAAAAAAATTGAATTAAAAATCTAGGCGGTCTAATGTCGGTATGGGCCATTCAGTGAGGGAGTCAATACCCTTTTCACTAGTGCTAGACCAATGAGATTATTTTAGCATCTGAGGTCGAGCGCCACTCCTACCATCAGCTCCTCACTTTACCGCACAGATCCCTGTACCACTGTAACGCTGAGTTGGCGAGGGCCGGTATCGAACCAGAAACCTTGTAATTCCTACCCGGACACTCTGAGAAAATATTCCTTAGTTGTGGGTTTGGAAAAAAATCCATTATAATTGGTTCTAATTAGTCGTAATTAGCAATTAAGTAAAAAACTGACCCGCCTCTTACTTCCCATATGCCTGTCACTTTCCCCCTCTCTATGTACATCTTGATTACCTCTACGTTATATATGTTATTTTTTCTGTGAGTGTAAAGAGAGGGATTAGAGAGTGTGAAATATATTTGCTTGTTAAGTTTCAGAAGCAGGTAGCTCGTAGCTTCTCAACAAATCGGGTCCATCTAAATTTGAATTTGGTCGAACGCTTTTTTTTTTTTTTTAGAAATCTTACAAAATGATTTTAATGTTTTCTTTTTTTTAATTCTCCGGTCGTATCTATTAAAAAAAAAATAATTCACCTTGCAATCTTAGTAGTCGTTTTTAATCTATAGTCTCGCTCAATACGAAGCGACGTCACTAAGAATAGTCACAGTACTATGTATTTACCCAATCACTCCCCCATAGACAATAATATGACACAAAATCAATTCTGTTAAGCGGAGTAAAGTTGGTTTGAATTCAGAGTTTTTATTCTTCTAGGTTGATTGCCTAACCAACGCTAAAGAATTCAATCTGCCTTACTATTTTCCCATAGCTGGAGGGAGAAGCGTTGGATTCATGGCTTTCACAAGAACATCATTGAGAAATAAAATGTAAATAGATTCATCCAGGATTTGAACTCGCGTGGCAGAAAGAAGAAGAAGAAGAAGAAGAAGAAGAAGAAGAAGAAGAAGAAGAAGAAGAAGAAGAAGAAGAAGAAAGAGAGGAATTTGAAGAATGAAAAAGGTACAAAAGACAAAAAAGAAAAGAAAAAGGGTAATAAGAAGAAGATGGAGAGGGATAGGAAGAGAAATATTAGGGAAGAAAAGGAAGAAAAACAAGAAGAAGAATTTGTTGAATGAACGAAATAGGAAAGAGCCTGAAAAATGTTAAGAAGAAAAGGAAGAAAAGAGAAGAAGAAAATAATGTTGAAAAAGGGGTCAATGAGAAAAAAAAATTGAAGAGAAAAGAGAAAAATGAAGAAAAAAAAACAGAAAAGAATTTTGAAAATGAAAGAAAAAAGGAAAGACAATGAAGAATGTAAGAAAATAAGTAATAAAAAAAGAATTGAAGAGAAGGAAAAAGAAAGCAAAGAAGAAGAAGAAGAAGAAGAAGAAGAAGAAGAAGAAGAAGAAGAAGAAGAATTTTTAAAGAAATAGGAAACACATTAAGAACAACAAATAGAAAAGAAAGAAAGAAAGAAAGAAGAAGAAAAAGATGAAAAAAGAAAAACAAGAAAAAAATGGAAAAATGAAAGAAAAAAAGGAAAGACATTGAGAAAACCTCAAGAAGAAGAAGAAGAAGAAGAAGAAGAAGAAGAAGAAGAAGAAGAATTTTGAAAGAAATAGAAAACACAATAAGAACAACAAATAGAAAAGAAAGAAAGAAAGAAAGAAAGAAGAAAAAAGAAGTAAAAAGAAAAACAACAAGAAGAAAATGGAAAAATGAAAGAAAAAGGAAAGACATTGAGAAAACCTCAAGAAAGAAGAAGAAGAAGAAGAAGAAGAAGAAGAAGAAGAAGAAGATGATGATGATGATGAAGAAGTGGAATTTTGAGTATGAAAGAAATAGGAAACACAATAAGAACAACAAATAGAAAAGAAAGAAAGAAGAAAGAAAGAAAAAGAAGAAGCAGAAAATGGAAAATGAAAAAAAAAAGGAAAGACATTGAGAAAACCTCAAGAAAAGAAAATAAAGCAAAATAAGAAGGATTAGAAGAAGAAGAAGAAGAAGAAGAAAGAAGAAGAAGAAGAAGAAGAAGAAGAATTGGAAAATGAAAGAAAAAGGAAATCCAATGAGGATATCTCAAGAAAATAAAAAAAAACATGAAGAAGAAGAAGAAGAAGAAGAAGAGAAGAAGAAGAAGAAGAAGAAGAAGAAGAAGAAGAGAGACAGCTCCCGATGAAAATAACTTAAAAGATGAAGAAATAGCAAAAACAAAGAAGAGGCTTGTTGTTTCGACCTTCATGCTCAACGAAGATGTCTTCCAAAAACAAAAACAAAAACAAAAAAAAAAATTGGAAAAATCCTCTAAAAATCAAGCACAATGAATGGCAAACGATTGGACGTGTGTTTCGAAAATAATTCTTTTGTCTAAATTCTTAAATCCTTTCCAAAAACGGCAGCAGATAGAACAAAAAAGCCTCCTGTCTGCTATTTTGGAACCGGAAGGTCATGGAATCTGGGTCGTGATGGCGATCGGTCAATTTCCGGTGCTGAGTTCGGGAATACAATCTTTTATATTTAGATTAGTTAGCTTGTCAAAGATCCTCACATCTTGTATTTTAAGCAACAATTAAACATGGGGTTTGGTCTAGAGGAGCGGCTAGGGACACTTTGACCGGTTTTAAACCCAGGTTTTTATTTCTTTTTTTTTCTTTAAATCATAGTCTGTCATCAAGTCTTAAGAGGTGTCTTAAAATAAAGAACCTGATGCTTTCAATAATAGGAAGCAACTGCGAAGTTTAGGGTGGAGCTCGAAATCAAAGAGAAAGAATCTCCGTGGCGTCGTGGCTAACGTACTGGACGGTGACACCGTAATAAGCGAGTTTGAATACCATTAGATGCAATGATCAAAATTGCAAATCGTCGTCAAAATTTAAACGGAAAAATTTGGCTAGGCTATAGATTTTAATGAATTTAATCATTACTAAGGACACATTAATGTTATTTTTAACTTAAATATTAACCATTAGTTGTGTTTAAGGAAGAATCTTATTATAATGGAGATTGTGTGCTTTTCTGTCTGTAACCGAAACTAAATCACTACTCAAGTCACAATTCCCTTTGTTATTGACGTCACATTGACCATGAATGTATTTTTATTTAAACCTCAATTATTGATAAAATTGGTTTACAATATTAATACTGTTTACCATATCTACATACTAACAACATGCAATTATATTTATATATACAACAGAATAGCGGTTTACAGTGTGAACGGGAAGGCTAATTTGCATATTGATATTAAAAATGTGATTTTAATAAATATGTGCTTAGTATTATTGATTTCTAACTGTTTGGTTTTATTTTAATGAATATAAGCAAAAATCTCTTCAATGAATCTTAAATGAAATCCATTAACAAGAAGAAATAACTGTAAATTTATTCTTTACTTCCTATTTTAACTAAATAGTTAAATTAGAAAAAATATAAATGAAAGACGAGAGTGATGGAAGAGCAAGTTTCAGTTGTTCTATTTTTCGATTGTACCCTCCTGTTTGAAATCATTTTATCTGCATACTTATTTTGTTTCATTAGACTTTCTAATTTAATACAATATTTTATTACATTAAAACTTAAATACTTGCACCCGGAGGGTGCATATATTTGCTAGTATAAATAAAATAAAACAGATGAATGATAAGACTAATCAGAATTAATAAACATGTAAAAACAAAAACCTACTTTCTATTGTCGGGAAAAAAATGAAAACTACTCACCTGCAATCTTCTGAGGGAAGAAAGCAGGAATAAAAATTGCGTAGTAATTTATACATGTGGTTGGTGTCTACCTTCCTTTTGATTGGTCGAATTGGTAAATAAATACCTTGTCACCACTCACGAAGGATGGACTTTTTTATGGACTAATTCTACAAGACCTAAGGTTAGGATTCCTTTTTACCTACTTGCAAGGTCGCAACAAGGTTTGTTGCAAGCTTTTTTCCTGTTTAAAACTAACCAGGAGGTCTTTTTTGTATCTCACCCAAGTGAACTGGCAATTCGCCGTACTATTTCAATATTACAGGCGACGCATGCTTTTCTTAAGTATGGATGACCAAAAGTGTAATAATCTGTGTTTTTTATGTTAATAAATTCTTAATAAATAAAATATTTATCTCCCTTAAAAATTAGTTCTCGTGCGGTCCTTGTAGGAAAATAACGTCCAATGAAAAACGGCTAAAACCACAACTAATAAAAATATAACATAAATCGTGTCCTTAGTAATGGTTAAATTCATTAAATCTATGCCAAGCCAAATTTTTCCGTTTTAATTTTGACGACGATTTTCAATTTTAACCCTAAACTGCATCGGTTAAAATTGAAAATCGTCGTGGTTTGGTTTGTTTTGCTTTACGGCATATCAATCTCAGTGGGTCATTTAATGCCGACAACATTTTGAAATAAAATTAATTCTTAATGGATACTCATTTTTTTAAAACTCATGCTTCACTATTTAACTAATAGATGGGACCCTAACATGTACTACCACTCCGGGTCAGAGTGGACCAGGGAACAATGGGGATAAAGGGGTGCTCCACATTACCCAAACTTCCTGAACTAAAACATCACCACCAGAGAGTTTAACGTCATTACCAACACATGAAGATCCTCAGCCACCGCCTTCTAGCACCCATATGCTAAAAAGGGTTGGGGCTTGCCATAAGTGCAACAGGGTTGGGACAATCATATAGGTTTTAGGGCTTGACGTAACCAGCCGATTAATCGGAAGGGGCATCTCCGACCGTCCGTCTAGCCAAGTAAGGACCAAAGTGGAGTATTGCATGTCATGGAAGAGGCAGTTTAACATCATACGCAGGACACTAAGATACTCGGCCACCTCTTTCTAGTACATATATGATAAAAACAGAACTAATACGCTTGGGAAAGGTATGAATCCACGTACTCTCCCCCCAGCTATGGGTAACCAGTAGGACAGACTGGTAGTCCTTGTTATTCAGTCTGTATAAAATTTGAGGTTTGAAACAAACTGTCTCCTTTTTTCAAACCTCAAATTTTAAACAGACTGAATAACAAGGATTACCACTCGCTTTTCTCGTTATTCTGTGATAAAAATTTCTTATTACCTTCCATATCCCAACAAATGCCCTGGAGATGATCTAATTAATAGATCGAAACACTGCAACGTCGGCCAATAAACTCACCACTTAACTCATTTAAACCTGTGTGTTTTCATTCTTTCTTATATATATATATATATATATATATATATATATATATATATATATATATATATATTAAAGATTTTTGTTTGTTCTTATAGCATTAGAAGCATTAATCTTAAACATAATAATAAATTTTTTGAAAGCGAAGTAATGCAAAATATATGTTGAGAAAGCATATCTATTAAATTCTTTGGTGTTAAATACTTAATATTTTCAGCGCAAACGGCCATCTTCAGAGTATCGAAAGTTTTGAAAGTTTATATCCTTGTTTGTTGAAATCGTCCGTGGTGTTATAATCCGGTGAATGTGATTTTCTGATGTAAATATAGAATTCGACTGATCCGTCATATTCCGTTAATTCCCGTGTTATGGCGTTTGAGTGTGTGTATGTGTTGAAGAATTATTTTCACTGTCAAATCTTTTTAAGACCAATTTTCTTCTATCTTGTATTCAGGTAAGGGAGGATTGATCGATTTTTTCTAGATACAGGTGTATTTGGTGACAGTTTTTTATTCAATCCTAGACGATTTATCCGGCCAATTCTGCGGCTTGAAAAAAAGAAACCCGGGTTGATCCCCAACAATGCCTCTGGCTAAGCTCTTTCTTGGTGATGGCGATGGTGCTGGTGCGTGGGGGCGGCGGTCATCTCTGACGACGATTGCATCAAAACCGATCAGTAAAAACCGCCATTTTTGACGGCCATTTCGCTGATGGAAGTGCCCGTATCAAAATAGATTTCAAATCAGATTTTACCCCCACCATTTGAAGATGAAAATGGATTATCTATCATTCGTATTACAGCTGACTTTGTTTCAGTGCTTAGGTCTGTTATATGCGTCAATATAAACTAGGTCATCCCATCGTGGTAGGGCCGGTTTAGCTCAGTCGGTAGAGCGTCGGACTAGGAACCACAAGGTCCTGTGTTCGATACCGGCCCTTTCCAAATCAGCGTATGAGAAGCACAGGGATCTTTGCAGTAAAGTGAGGAGCTCAGACGCAAAAACAATCTCCTTGGTCTAGCGAAAAGGGGATAGACTCTCTCGCTATCTGGCTGATACTAACTTTAGACCACCCCAACGAAAAGAAAGCATATATATATGCTCCCCATCCCTCTGGGGTTGAGCACTTAGGAGGGATTTTCGCTGATGACCGCTAACTAAAGCGTAAACGCAACGCTATCCTATAAATGGGATGGGACACTCTATGGCTGCCTTTACATACATACAGATGTGTTTATTAAAACAGTTAAAATCCCATTCGGATTCTGTGGGTGAGGATAGCCAAGCGATTAAGCCGTCCGACTGATGATGAATCGATCGGAGTTCTATCCCGGCTGTAAGTAGCTCACAAAATGTCTAGCTACACTTAAGAGACTTGATAAGTCGAAACATGTTTCTGGGGATGACTATATATATATATATATATATATAGGTAGTTTCTTTTTCTGGTATTGGAGAATTGGATACGGGTGTAAGGTATTGACACACTACTTCCATTTCTAAGCGGAGAAAACAAACATTCGGATCACACAAGTACACACACATATACAGATGAATTGATATTGTCCGGATTTCTTAACGGGTGCGTGGCCTTGACAATAAGCGACATCACCTTGCTACTTAACTATAGGCTTTCACACACACACACACACAATCACGCATTTTCACTGTAGTCTGAATGACAGCAAGTATCCTAAGGTCTCCAGAACTCTTCTGAATATTCTAGCCGTTTTCAACAATGCTTTTATTGTTGTATACTCTTACTACTATTTTTCTTCTGTTCATCTTTTCTATCTTACGTTCTTCTTCTAGCGTCTGGACTTCGTCTTGGGGACTTCGTGTCTGGTCTTCCATTGGGGATTTCTCTTTATCAGAAGCCCCGTGTCATTGGTAGTTTTTAGATAATAACACAAGACTTCGATTTACTTAGATCCTATTTTATTCTGAAATCCCCACCAGACTACCTGCGCAGATTGAGTCGGCAGCGTGCATAACACGACTTACCACCGTCGTGGTTTTAGCCGATCTCAGAAAATCTCTTTCTAATCTAAACCGGAAGAGGGTCTTTTCCACCGATTCTCACGGTATCCACCGGAAGGAGGATCAGGACTGAGGTCAAGCCTTGTCATTCAATCCTTCAAGGCTGCCCGCTGAACTTATAACAGCCATTTTGGTTTCTACACTACTGTACATAAGTATTAGGAATCTAATAATTATGTAACATTCTACTACAACTGGTATTATTATTATTATTATTATTATTATTATTATTTACTCCTTTTGAACTTTTCACATCAGCATTAGCTGGTGGTCTTTCACTGGAGTCTGAGTGACAGCAAGTCTCCTCAGGTCTCCAGGACTCTTCTGAGTATTCTGGCAGATTGCAGCAGTGCAGTGTTCTGAATGGTATCATTCCTTCCTCTGATTTCCTAACTTTCCAAACTCTTTTCCAATCCTTTTTGGACCGTTCCAAGTGCACCAACTACAATTGGTATCACTTTGACTTTCATATTTCATAACTTTTTCAGTTCTCTGGCAAGGTCCAGATATTTGTTTATTTTTTTCATTTTCCTTTAACTTCACCCTGTGATCTGCTGGAACTGCAAAATCCACCAGTTGACAAGTTCTTTCTTTTTTGTTAATCAACACTTGGTCTGGTCTTCTTGCTGGGATAAGGTGATCCGTTTTCATTTCAAAGTCCCAGAGAATTTTATGCGTTTCGTTCTCAAGAACAGATTCTGGTTTATGCATATACCATTTTGTTGTTTGGTCAAAATTTAATTTTTAGCATAACTCCCAGTGGATCACCTTCCTAACCCAGTCGTGTCTAGTTTTGTATTCTCGTTGTGCTAGTTTGCTACATTCGCAGAGTATATGGTTTACAGTCTCATCTCTATTACCGCAAAGTCTACATTTAATATTTTGTTGGGTCTTATCAATTTTCGCTTTGATATAATTCGTCCTTATGGCATTATTTTGTGCAGCAATTATAAGTGATTCAGTTTCTCTTTCGAGGTTTCCCTTTCTTAACCAAGTCCAAGTCTTTCCATGTGCAACCTCTTCTGTTTGTCGTTTGAAGCGTCCATATAATTGTTTTTCTTCCCATTTTTGTTTATTATTATTATTATTATTATTATTATTATTATTATTATTATTATTATTTAATTTTTTGAATTTTTTCACGCCAGCGTTAGCAGATGGTATTTCACTGGAGGCTGAGTGACGACAAGTCTCCTCAGGTCTCCGGACACTTCTGAGTATTCTAGGAGATTGAAGCAATGCTGTAGTCTGTATAGTCTCAATTCTTCCTCTGATTTCCAGTCTTTTTTCCAAGTTTTGTCTTTGTTTTATTTTTTTATTTTTATTTATTATTATTATTATTATTATTATTATTATTATTATTGTTGTTGTTGTTTTGTAATAATAATAATAATAATAATAATAATAATAATAATAATAATCTTTACTCGTATTTTGTTTTAATCTTTTAATTTTAATTGTTTTTTTAACATTCTGACATCCTCCCGCTGCTTAAGTGTGGGCGTTCACACATAAACACACGCATACGTGTGCATGTGCGTGTGTGTATGACTGCGTATGTGTGACTATGTATGTGTGAACTCCCACATTTAAGTAGCAGGGTGATGTCAAAAAGTTAAAAAAGCAATTAAAATTAAAAGATTAAAACAAAATACGAGTAAAGATTTATTATTATTAGCAACATATATATATATATATATATATATATATATATATATATATATATACTGTTGGATATGCGCATTGCAAATAATCTAAATTGATACGTTGATACACGCATGCGTTATTGTCTGCTCATGCGTGTTTACCTTATTTCTATATCCGGTAATCCAATTATTCCTTCTTTAACAGAGAAACGTATATTTCTTTCTACATCCACGCTCCTCTGACTAAGAAGGTTAATGAAGATAACCTGAGAGCTTCCCTAGTGATGGCACACCAGTTACATCTTCACACTACAGGTGGATAGTTGAATTCCATACAGTTTTGCGTCTTCTACCTCCCGTTTGTTATGCACCGAGACGGCAAAATCTTATTATAACGAGATACGGTGTCTGTAGCAGAAACTAGGTTACTGCTGAACTCCCAATAGTGTGTGTGTGTGTGTGTGTATGTGTGTGTGTGTGTGTGTGTGTGTGTGTGTGTGTGTTGTAATAGTGAAATTATTCATATCATGGTAAATCCACGACTCCTATTAGTATTAATAAATATCGATAGAGGATCAGCTAGGGCCGATGAGAGAGAGAGAGAGAGAGAGAGAGAGAGAGACAGAGAGAGACAGAGAGAGAGAGAGAGAGAGAGAGAGAGCGAGAGAGAGAGAGAGAGAGAGAGAGAGTGAGGGAGAGAGGTGAGATGAGGGAGGGAGAGAATTTTACTGATAAATACATACATATGTAAATATTTAAAAGCTGTTACGGACCTCGATCCGTTTTTTAAGAGAGCTTTGCAATTTAAGGTTAATGAACTCCCAATACCCTCAGGAATTGCGTAAGTTTATCCCTGAGTATTTGTGGGCCGCCCACCAACGACCTACATTGACCAGCTATGCGAAGATACTGGATGCTGCGCAGAAGACCTCCTGGACAATGAATGATAGGGAAGGTTGGCGAGAGATTGTCATGAATATCCGTGCTAATTGCACGACATGGTGATTATCTGTCTACGCAAGTGACTGTGTAGGCCAATTTCTGAGTGACTGTCTTTGGTGCATCGGCTGCACACAATCTGTGATGCTTTTCTGGGGCTGCTGTCTTTTCTCCTACTTTCTGACTCTCTTTGCTGTCGAGGCTACTCTCCTCTCCACCTCAGCCCTCCGAGTGTTTTGCTTAACGTTAAGGCACCAGGCCGCTCGATTTTTTTCATCTACCTCCCAAGTATTTGTGTCAATGTGGCATATCCTCATGTCTCTCCCACAGACATCTTTAAAGCGTAGACGTGGTCTACCTACGATCGGGAGCCTTTTACTAATTCGCCATACAAAAGATCTTTTGGGATGCGACCAGTTTTCATTCTCCTGACACGCCCAAGCCATTAATAGATAGATAGAATAAATCTTAAGTATCTATGAAAATCTGAGTTAGATTGCCTCAAAACAGCCCATGTTTTTAGTACGTTTAAAATCCTGCAATGTGTCTTATATATCACTAATAAATAAAGGTTTGCATAATATATGCTATGGTTAATTTGCATACTGGTTTTAACAAAACCGGTTTTATAAATAATTACTTGGTGTTATTGATCTCTAATATTATTGTTTTATCCTCCAGTGTATTAAAATCAACCCTATGAATGATTCTATATAGAAACCAATTAAAATATAATTAAAATAAATGTAGTCTTTTTATATGCGTTCTTATTTAATTTTGTTTGTACTTTTAATTTATTACTTTATTTCATTACATTAAAAGTTAAATACTTACGCTCGGAGGGCACCTATTCTTGCTAGTATATACAATGTATACTGGTGTTCATAAAGTCGTGCGGCAGTTTTAAAATTGAAAACGTAATAACTCACATTTACAAATTATAGAATTATTTAATTAAAAAAAAGGAAATCTTACGTAGTTTTATTTTTTGATGTACGTTTTGATAATTGCATTTCAACACGACTGCTATCTCTTTTATTACACTGCTAAATCTGTTGCAGGACTTTATAGACATTCTGTATAGAAAGGTAGGTCGATTTTTCACTTTTTAAAAATATCAAATTGTCCATTCGAAATTCACCAGTCAAGGAACTAAGGATAATGAAACAGTTATTCGTGAGCCAATGGAAGTTATATGCACATTAGGGTAGGTCGAATTTTCACTTTTTTGAAATATCAAATTGTCCATCAATGCAAAAGTTGTGTGTTGGTATACTGAATACTGATACCAAAAATTAGTTATTTTACTTGCACATTTGTTTGGGAAATAGCATCAAAGTTCGTCTACTAAAATACATTAAAAATCCTCGTTTTCCAAAATTTAGTCTTTAGAAAACAAGGATTTTTAGTGCATTTTAGTAGACGATCTTTGATGCTATTTCCTCAAACAACAGTGCAAGTAAAAGATCTAATTTTTGGTATCAGTATTCAGTATAATAACACACAACTTTCGCATAGATGGACAATTTGATATTTTAAACTAGTGAAAAATCGACCTACCCTAATAACTTCCAGTGCCTCACAAATAACCGTTTCAATACCCTTAGTTTCTTGACTGGAGAATTTCGAATGGTACGATTGATTTGGGAATCAGTTCTACATAAAACGTGGGCGATTCTCTTGAATCAAATCCGAATCTAAGACACGAATGGTTCTCTTGAAGAGCTTCTCAGAAACACGCCTACGCATTTCCTCATTCTCTTAACCCTCTCTCCTTCTTTCTCCTCTTTCTTTCTTTCTTTCTTTCTCTCTCTCCCTCTCTCTCTCTCTCTCTCTCAAACGCGCGCGCACACACACACACACATACACATACACACTCGCGCACAAGCACCCCCTTTTATATAATTGTATTCTTTCAAATTCACACATAGTGACATCGTATGAAATAGCGTACAAACTGAACAGTAATTCTCTCACACAAGTGCATGCTCCGTACACCTTAACCCGCTTTATTCAAAAGTGTAACCAATCGATTATACGATGCTAAAGCAACCTTTTCTGGCCAATCCACGGTATACAGTACCTTTTAATTTAGACTAGAAGCCGCTACCCGCTAATCCCGAACGCAACCAATGACTTTCCTTTTTCTTACTATTCAAATACTAATTTTTATATATCTTCCCAGATATGAATAAATCTTCGTTATTTTTACACAAAAATAAGCTCTGGTGATAGTGAATGTGTGTATATATTATTTTATCATGACTTGTTTTATTTTTGTAATTACCTATATATATATATATATATATATATATATATATATTATATATATATATATATATATAAAAAACAATTTTTTTGTGTGATGAAACAAAGAAAATACAGTGCTCAATCACAAATTGCGAGAGCTAATATTTATTATTCAACAAACACCATAGGATCTAACTCAACGACTGATGATTGCCCCTTGGCATGAAACCTGGCTAGCTGTTTATAATAAACATTGATCCATCAAAACTCAGCAAAATAAATAAATATATAATACATATATATATGTAATTACACACACACACACACATATATATTATATATATATACACACATATATATAGTTATTTACTAAGCTTAGCTTAGATGTGGCACAAGGCCAGGGGTATGGGGTGCCCAATGAGAATTGAACTCACTAACAATGGTCTGCGAAGTGAGTTCGCTAACCATTACACCACGTGAGGAACATATATATATATACGTGTGTGTGTGCGCGCGCGCGTGTGTGTGTATGTGTGAATACGTGTGTGTATGTGTCTTTGTGTGTGTATGTATAGAAAAACAATGTATTCCTCAAAAAGATAATTTCATTCTTGATGGTGAATTCGACGTTAAAACGTTTTGGTTCTTATTAAACCTTCATCAGGATATATATATATATATATATATATATATATATATATATATTTAGAGAGAGAGAGCGAGACTTAGAGAGAAAGAGAGAGAGCGAGAGAAGTGTGTGTGTGTGCATATGTGTGTGTGTGTGTGTGTGTGTGTGTGTGTGAGAGAGAGAGAGAGAGAGAGAGAGAGAGAGAGAGAGAGTAATAGTTAAATTGTTCATATCGTGGTAAATTCACGCTTCTATTAGTATTAATAACATCGATTGTGGATCAGCTAGAGCCGACGAGAGAGAGAGAGAGAGAGAGAGAGAGAGAGAGAGAGAGAGAGAGAGAGTGTGTGTGTGTTGTAATAGTTAAATTGTTCATATATATATCGTGGTAAATTCACGGTTTCTATTAGTATTAATAAACATCGATAGTGGATCAGCTAGAGCGACGAAAGAGAGAGAGAGAGAGAGAGAGAGAGAGAGAGAGAGAGAGAGAGAGAGAAGAGAGTGTGTACTGATAAATACATACATATGTACATATTTAAAAGATGTCAAGAACCTCGATCCTTTTTTTAGGAAAGCCTTGCAATTTACTGTTAATACGACAGCCGTCAGCGAATTTCACTCTCCAGTTAGTATTAGGAATTTATTAGCAGTTGTAATAGTTAAATTAACACACTGTGGTAAATTCACGGCTCCTATTAGTATTAATAAATATCGAGAGATAGATAAAGAGAATGCTCGAATGATTTTTCGCTCCCCGCCCCCGCCTCAGAAATTCGTAACGTTTCTTTTTCTCTTTTTTTTCTTCTTCCCCACCGCCCCACCGCTGCTATTTTTGCACAATCGCAGCCATATTTTCTTCTCCACCACCGCCCTCCCCGCAGCCATATTTCGCCGATCCGATAAGTTAACGCAATTCACTACTCCCCAGCCACCCCCTACCCAATTCCGTAAACATTTATCCACTTGAACGTTTTTGGTCTTTTGTTTTTAAGTAATTAGATCTTGTCACCTAAGAGAAACAATCGCTCAACATCCTCATACCCCTTCCCCACTCTCTTCTCTCTCTCTCTTTCTTCTCTTTTCTCTTTCTTTCTCTCTTCTCATTTCTCTCTTTCTTTCTTTCTTCTCTCTCTCTCTTTCTCTTTCTTTCTTTCTTTCTCTCTCTTCTCTTCTCTTCTTTCTTTCTTCTCTCTCTTCTTTCTTTCTCTCTTTCTCTTTCTTCTCTCTCTCTTCTCTCTCTCTCTTTCTCTTCTTCTTTCCTCTCTTTCTCTGGCCAACATCACATCTCTAGTTTCTCCCTCTCCCTCTCCTCGCTCATCGTCCGCATCTCTCTCCCTCCTTCACCTCCTCCTCTCATTGTCCGCTTCTTTGTCTCTGTCTGACTTGCTTACCGCCTGCTTCTCTCTTCCCTCCCACGCCCCCTCTCTCTCTCTCTTTCATCGTTCGCTTCTATGTTTCTATCTGTCTGTCTATCTGTTCACCATCTCTCTCTCTCTCTCACACTCACCATCCGCTTCTGTTTCTCTGTATCTCTCCCCTCTCTCTATTTCTCGCTCATCATTCGCATCTCTCTCACCTTCTTCCCATTCGCGCTCATCGTGCTTCTCTCTCTGTCTGTCTCTCATCTCTCTATCTCTCGCTTCATCGTCTGTATCTGGCTTTTCTTCCTCCCTCCTTTCTCACCCTCTTGTATCTCTCGCTCATCCTCCTCTTCACCCTCTCCCTATCTTCATATCATCCGCTTCTCCACCGTCCTTTCTCTCCCTCTTTGAACTCTCGCTCATAGTTCTCACTCCTCCATCTCTCCCTATCTCTCGCTTGTCATCCGCTTCTCTGTCTTGTCTGTCTGTCTGTATCTCTCTCTCTATCTCTCGCTCATCGTCTGTATCTGGCTTTCTTTCCCCTCCTTTCTCGCCCTCTTTGTATCTCTCGCTCATCCTCCTCTCCACCCTCTCTTCCCTATCTTCACTTATGCTCCGTTCTTCTCTTCTTCTTCTTCTTCTTCTTCTTCTTTCTCTCTCTCTCTCTCTTCTGTCTGTCTCTCATCTCTCTATCTCTCGCTCATCGTCTGTATCTGGCTTCTCTTCCCCCTCCTTTCTCGCCCTATTTGTATCGCTTGCTCAACCTCCTCATCCACCTTCTCTCCTATCTCTCACTTATCATCCGCTTTTCTTCTTCTTCTTTCTTTTTTCTTCTCTCTCTCTCTCTCTCTCTCTCTCTCTCTCTCTCTCTGTCTCTGTCTCTGTCTCTGTCTGTCTCTCATCTCTCTATCTCTCGCCTCATCGTCTGTATCGGCTTTCTTCCTCCTCCTTTCTCACCCTCTTTGTATCCCTCGCTCATCCTCCTCACCACCTTCTCTCCCTATCACTCACTTATCATCTGCTTCTCTCTGTCTCTCTCTGTCTGTCTATGTCTGTCTCTGTCTGTCTCTCATCTCTCTATCTCTCGCTCAACGTCTGTATCGGCTTTCTTCTTCCTCCTCCTTTCTCACCCTCTTTGTATCGCTCGCTCATTCTCCTCATCCACTTTCTCTCCCTATCTCTCACTTATCATCCGCTTCTTCTTCTTCTTCTTCTTCTTCTTCTTCTTCTTCTTCTCTCTCTCTTCTCTGTCTGTCTCCTGTCTGTCTCTCATCTCTCCTATCTCTCGCTCAACGTCTGTATCTGGCTCTCTCCCTCCCTCCTTTCTCACCCTCTTTGTATCTCTCACTCATCTCCTCATCCACCTTCTCTCCCTATCTCTCACTTATCATCCGCTTCTTCTTCTTCTTCTTCTTCTTCTTCTTCTTCTCTCTTCTCTCTCTCTCTCTCTCTCTCTCTCTCTCTTTCTCTCCCTGTCTCTCTCTCTGCCTGTCTGTCTCTATTTCTCTCTATTAATATTAATTAAGTATTTTCTACTGATTAGAAATCGAACAAGAAAAGAGATGTTCGCGTTGCCTTCTGATTGGCGGCTTGATTGGATAAATTCGGAAGATAACGTCTACCGCCGACGTCGGTTGCTTGGCGGGTGGGGGTGGCTGGCTCGGGTACATCAAACAGATCGTTAATAAAACCTTGCGGGTGGTGGGTGGCAGTGATGATGATGGGGTAGGATGAGGATGATCAATTTAGGAGAAAGAATCAAAGCAATGACGATACTGATGAGGACGATGCTGCTGCTGCTGATGGTGATGATGATAAAGATGATGGAAAGATGTTATGCTAATTAGTATAATAATCTTGTGCAGAATTGTGATCTATTAAAGCGATGATGTAAAAAGGAAGACTGTTTATTATGATGTAATAGCAAAGACGCTAATGACGCTAATTCTATATCTATCTATCTATCTATCTATCTATCTATCTATCTATCTATTTCTCTCTCTCTCTCTCCTCTCTCTCTCTCTCTCTCTCTCTCTATATATATATATATATATATATATATATATATATATATATATAAAGAATGTTGTTCTGGTTCCAACGGGAGAAAATTCAATATTTTTAAAAAAAGAAGGTCCGCAAAATGTATTATGTTTTTAGAAAAAAATTTTAAATTCTTTTTATCTTACATATGCGACACGTGTTTCTGATCTGTTGTCTTCTTCAGGCATTGAGTTATTATTTTGGCAGAATATGTCTGATATTTGATAGGTTGTGTGTGTTTTTGTAACGTTTTTAATTTACAGCCATTATAATAAAAAAAAGTTACAAAAACACACACAACCTATCAAATATCAGACATATTCTGCCAAAATAATAATTCAATGCCTGAAGAAGACAACAGATCAGAAACACGTGTCGCATATGTAAGATAAAAAGAATACACATTTTTTTTCTGAAAACATAATACATTTTGCGGACCTTCTTTTTTATAATATATATATATATATATATATATATATATAAGTAAAGTCGTCGGGGCGCTCTAAAGTCGGTATCAGCCAGTCAGCGAGGGAGTCTATCCCCTTTTCACTAGCGCTAGACCAAGGAGATTGTTTTTTAATCTTTTTTAAACCTACCATCAGCTCCTTACTTTACCTCACAGATCCCTGTGGTACTCAGACGGTGAGTTGGCGAGGGCCAATATAGAACTAAGAACCTTGCGGTTTTTAGCCGAACGCTCCACCGACTGAGCTAACCGGCCCTTATATATATATATATATATATATATGTACGTATGTATTTGGGCAGCATTCTTTCGTTTATACATGTAGCATTAAACAAAAGGTACGTCTCCTGTTTAACATTTTTATTCACAACCTTTTTGAGCTTTCTGGCCAACTGTTTTAAATTTGGATGGAATCCAAGTGGATTAGTTATAAGTTTTTATCCCAAGTACTTTCGGCACTTCGAAGTGCCATCATCAGGGGTGATGTTTGTGTTCCAGTTTATTTTTCAAGTTAGTAGTAGTGAGAGTAATTAAGATGGGAACTCGTAGAAATTATATTAACATCGCCCCTGATGATAGCACTTCGAAGTGCCGAAAGTACTTGGGATAAAAACGTTGGTGAACTAATCCACGGATTCCATCCAAATGTAAAAAAAGTTGGCCTGAAAGCTCGAAAAGGTTGTTGATAAAATTGTTAAACTTGAGACGTGCCTTTTGTTTAATTCCACACACACACACACACACACACACACACACACACATATATATATATATATATATATATTATATATATTATATAATATATATATAAAAGACAAAACCTGACACATTGGGTCACCCATTCAGCTCTGGGTTGATATTAGAGAAAATGAAAACCTTAAAATCAGTTTTTTACCTTTCTTAGGAAGGAAATGTTTCACCTCATTTAAGCTACTGGGTTGCTGGTTGTAAAATTTAACATAGAAATACATTTCAAATTCTCCTGGCTCACTCTCTCTCTTTACTCTCCCGAGAAACTAACATTATATAATGAAGAGATAGTCAATCGATAGATAGAGGGGAAGAAAGAGATAGCAACAGAGTGAAGTAAGAGATTGGTCGGTTTTTGACTTAATTGCAAATTACAACTAATTAGAACGAATCGAAACATAATTTTTTCAAACATAATTTAATCCTAAAATTAAGGAATAATTTAGTATAATTTTCGTGTCATTAAACTAAATAGTAAAAAGCCTTTAAGAAGCAAATGTTGATTAATTCAGCTTTAGTATAATAATAATAATAATATATATATATATATATATATATATATATATATATATATATATATATATATATATATATAAAGAAAATAACAAATTAAGAAAAATCCGACAAAATATGAGAAAAGTATTGGATAAGTTAATAACAAACACCATCAATTACATTCAATTGAATGTAATTGTTTGTGTTCGTTATTCACTTTTCCTATACTTACCCCAGCATTTCCTCTACGACTCTAACCCTTACACCACACGCTTTGATATGTAGAAGATATTGCTCTCAATATTAATCCTGAAATATGGTGCATTGAGATATAGACCAAAACTTTTTGAACATTCCATTGTTAAAAAAGGCCATGGTGATTTACCTATATATATATATATATATATATATATATATATATATATATATTATATATATATGAGGTAGGTAAAAAGATAGTGAACAAGAAATGATAACCCAAAACAAAACTAAGAGTTGAAATATTTCGTCCGATTTATACGGACATCCTCAGTCGAAAAGCGGACGAAATATTTCAACTCTAAGTTTTGTTTTGAGTTATCATTTCTTGTTCACTATCCTTTTACCTACCTCATACTGTCGAAATCTACTACATCCATCCTATCTTCATATATATATATATATATATATATATATATATATATATATATATATATATATATATAATTTTTAAACTGAATAACATAACTACCACTCGCTCTTCTCGTTATTCTGTGATAAATAATTTCTTATCACCTTCCATATACCAACAAATGCCCTGAAGATGATCTAATTAATAGATCGAAACACTGCAGTGTCGGCCAATAAACTCACCACTTAACCCATTTAAACCTGTGTTTTTTCATTTTTCCTAATATACTACACACACACACACACACACACACACACACACACATATATATATATATATATATATGTGTGTGTGTGTGTGTGTCAGAGCAAAATGTGTATATACAAACTATGTAATGTAAAATATACACATCAATTTTATCTTTTATGTATATAGATACACATACACCCAACACAACCATGAACATAGCCACATATACATAAAGGCACACACACACACGCATTTTGTGGTCGAGAATGTTTTTCAAACATCGGACTTCACAGTCTCAGGAAGCGCTGTAACTTCAGGGGCAGAAAAACTTTATTATATTCTTCCGAGACTGAAATACCAATACAATAAATACACACACATACAAGGTAAACCACAAACACACACACACACGCGCGTGCGCACACACACACACTCACAAATTCTTTAAAACAAAAATAGATTACAAACACACACACACATGATCTATCAAATATCAAAAATCTAACAAACAACATCAGAAGAAGTGGTTTGGCTATTAATATAAACAAACAGACAACCATAAAATTTTAAGACCTAAATCAAAATTTATGATCTGCCATCCAGAAACAAAAAACCTGCTAAAACACAGATGTTACAAATTAAATCTCTCTACAATCCCACCAAACGGAAAGGGAGGGATTAGTTACTCGTATATATATATATAATATATATATATATATATATATATATATAGTATATATGTGTGTGTGTGTGTGTGTGTGTGTGTACATATTCATATTCTGACAGAATCTGGTTAATTAATGCCTGAAAAAGATATCAGAAGATCTGAAACACGTGTCGCAAATGTAAAATAACAATAAAAACTAAAATAAACAATTAACTTCGCGGACCTTCTTTTTTTATAAAATATTTAATTTTCTCATGTTTGACCCATAACAATACTATATATATATATATATATATATATATATATATATATAATATATATTATGAAGAAAAGTTTATAGAAAAGAAACAACAAAATGTTATATGTTTTGCTGACAAACGTTTGTTTCGACCCTATGAAGAGGTCTTTTTCAAAGCAAATTGAAAAACGAAATAAAAATATCATATCTATGATATTTTTATTTCGTTTTTCCATTTGCTTTGAAAAAGACCTCTTCATAGGGTCGAACAAACGTTTGTCAGCAAAACATATAACATTTTGTTGTTTCTTTTCTATAAACTTTTCTTCACATATTGTCGGATTAATATCCATTTTACCTTTTCATATATATATATATATATATATATATATAATATATATATATATATATTAAAGTGTTGTTATGGGTCCGACAAGAAAATTAGATATTTTACAACAAAGAAGGTTCGCTAAATGGATTATGTTTTTTTTTTTTAATTTCTTATTGTTGTTTTACATTTGCGACACGTGTTTCACATCTGATATCCTCTTCTGAAATTTTTTTTACCAGAATCCTTCAAATTTGGGTCAGACAGCAAATATGTGTATTTAGGCAGCATTTTTATTTTTATACAAGTTTCGTTGAATTAAACAGACAATTCCTGTCTGACAAGTCTTTCATTGATCCGTTCCAATCTTCGGGCCATCCTTCTGGTGTCAGGGTGGAACTGGTATAACAGTCCACCGAAGTTTTTACACTAGCGGTTTCGGCAATACACTTTGCCATCCTCAGGTGGGAAACGATGGAATAGTTTTCATGTCTCGTTTTTAACGAGAACGAGTAGTAGCAAGGAATTAGTGGGAGGTAATATCAATTGGTAGTGGGAGATTTTTGGAATGGTAGTAGTTTGAACTAAAGCAGTGGTGATTTTTTTGGAAAGGGGGGCACAGGTTGTGATAAGGGGAGGGGAATAATGAGAGAACATTTTTTTTAATCATTTCTATCTTACATTTGCGACACGTGTTTCAAATTTTCTGATATCTTCTTCAGGCTTTGATCAATCATATATATATATATATATATATATAATATATATATATATATATATATATATATATTTCTTCATATATAATATTAGAAATACTGTTGAGTCATAGACAGTCTTTGTATGCGCACATGGAATTAGCATTGTATATGTTTGTTAAAAAACGAAAAACAAACACAAAAGAAAACAATGAAAAAACTTTCAATACACGTTGGCAAATAAATAGGAAGCCGTAGAGATTAATATCTCTTTGTTAGTGTCTTTCATTCGGCAAAAAGATCTCCTTCCAACTGATTGGCCAATCATCTCATGATATCTGACACTGTGTTGCTGTCTTTTAGTTTTAAAAAGGCGCGTAACTCGAGACGCTCGAATCGGCGACACAGACGCAGTGACCAGCTCCGTCGGCATCATCATGACTGACCTCAAGTCAGACGTGACGAGGCTCGTTCTTGATTTGCGCTGTCAGCCATTATAATTTCGCCATGACGAGCGATCGGGTCAGGAGATGAACGAGAATGTAGAAAGAAGAGAAGGAAGGACTTGTGTTGTGTTGTGTATAACGAGTAATATACCATGAATATTCATGAGGCTGCTCTCTTGGTGAGTTGTAAGGGGTGGGGTAGTTGGGATGTCTGGGGTGGAGCTAGTTGGGGCATGGGTCTGGGGTTGGGGTTACTATTAACGATTTGTATCGTTTTACAAAACTCGCATTTCTCCAACACCCTCCCTCACATTGTCGGTTTTAAAGAATACGCTTAAAATATTCATGAGATATAGATGCGGCCATAGTTAACAAAACGATATATATATATATATATATATATATATGTGTGTGTGTGTCAGTGTGTGTGTGTGTGTGTGTATGTGTGTGTATGTGTGTATGTGTGTGTGAGTTTAAACGGAATAAATATAAATACATTTAAAAGTAATTCTTAAGAATTAGATTTAAAACCATAAGTTTTTAGGAATGAATTATATATATATATATATATATATATATATATATATATATATATTAGTGGTTGTGTGTGTGCGTGTGTCTATATGTGTGTGTGTGTGTTTGTGTGTGTACGTGCATATATAAGTTATATACATGTAAGTCATAGATAAATTTGGAGGATATTATTTGAATACATTTACATACACACGCCATTATATATATATAATATATATACATATATATATATATACATATATTTACATATATGTATATATATGTTGCGGATAATATGGGTGGTATATTTCTAAGCAGATAGTGCTCAATATCATCGATAGAGCGTTTATATTTGAGTTAAGTTACGTGGACATTGACATGCCATAAAATCCAAGCAACCAACCTGCCCCCATCCTTTTTTTAGGTTCTCCTAGGTATGCACATGGTTACTGACAAATTGTCGCCTTGAGATCTTCAGACCAAATATATATATATATATATATTGTGTGCGGAACATTTCTACATTTTTTCTATTATTATTTCATTTCATTTTGT
>CM042170.1:29271752-29279252 GCA_023376005.1 Doryteuthis pealeii | reverse complement strand
ACCTTTTGAACATAACTCATATTTCAAATAAATTCAAAGTTTCAATAATTGTTTTTCTGTTTTTGTAAATACACTTTCAGTCCTTATAATTTTCGAACACACCTCGTAATTTGAAGAAAATTAACATTTTATTCATTGTTCATTTTTGTCTTGGTAAATACAGCTTAAGTCTCGATACTTTTTGAACAAAACTCATATTTCAAATTTTTAGAAGGTAATAAAGAAACTAACAAAAAATTATTCTAAAGTAATGAGACATGGAAATCGGGGCATGACGTGAGCAGTGAGTTGACGTGGGATGGATGTGGAAAAATTGAAAGATTTTAGTAATGGAAAAAAAAAGAATTTGTTCGACGTGTGAGTAATGACATAGATGTCACTGGCTTTGGTTTCTGATTAGCCGAGCCGGGTGAATGGTGCGAGGAGTGAATGAGACAATGAGAAAGATGATTGAAACTTTAATTGTTCATTTATGTTTTTGGTACATATAGCTTCAGTATCGTTAATTTTGGAATACACTCTGTATTCTTAAGAAAATTAACGTTTCATTCATTGTTCATTTCTGTCTTGGTAAATACAGCTTCAGTCTCGATACTTTTTTTTAAACAAACCTTTTATTATGAAGAAAATTAATCTTTCGTTTGTTGTTCATTCCTCTCTTTGTCAATATAGATTAATTCTCGATACTTTTTGAACTCACTTGGTATTTCCGCGGTAATTAACGTTTCCATCGTTGTCTATTTGTTGAGTAAATACAGTCTCGAATTTTGAACAGACTTTGTATATATATTATATATATATATATATATATATGTGTGTGTGTGTGTGTGTGTGTGTGTGTGTGTGTGTATATATATGTATATATATATGTAATATATATATATATATTTATATATATATGTATATATATTTGTATGCATATATATATATTTGTATGCATATATATATATATATATATATATATATATATATATATTGATTTTACTGCTGTCTCAGTAATCTCCATAATGTTAGGACGGATCAATTGATATACCGACAGTGAATATGTATATACATAATTGACGATGGATCAGGTTACAGACAAAAAAATTATATATATATATATATATATATATATATTATATATATATATATAGTCATGTTTTTGTATATTTATATATATACACATCTATATAAGACCGTTTATGTATATATATATATAATATATATATATATATATGTAAACAGCCTTATATATATACATGTGTATATCTGTGTGTTTGTGTGTGCCGACATACTACATACTGTAATATGATATAGGTATATATATTATATACGTATATGTTTTATCTGTCCGCATAACCTGTAGTTTCGTATTTTGCGAGGTTCAATACGTCTGTGCCAGCCTCCCGTGTGACTGACATGGTATAGAATTGAGAAACAGTCTTCCCATTCTAGATTGCAGAAGGACTGTTAGTTGGGGTCGCTAATATAATCTTATAGTATGGAAGTGGGTTTTGTCCCGACTCGGCTTCAACCTTTAAACTAGGGGTTAGTCTACTTTGGACTAACAAAGGTGAATCGATCAGAGTATGTCCCTGGGGTAGTATTTCCTACTTCTACTTTGATGGCAAAGATTTGATTGTAGATTTGGTTTGGTTTGGTTTGTTTTACGGCATATCAACCTCAGTGGGCTATTTAATGCCGACACAGTTGGGAAATAAATTCATTCTTAATACATAATACAATTTTGTTTATAAACTCATTTTTTTCTATTCAACCCACAGATGGGACCCTAACAGGTACTACCACTCCTTGTCAGAGTGGACCAGGGAGAAATGATGACTAAGGGGTGCTCCACATTCCCCAAACCTCCAAAACTGGAACCTCACCATCAGATAGAGTTTAACGTCATTCCCAGGACATGTAGACCCTCAGCCACCGCCTTCTAGCACCCATATGATAAAAAAGGGTTGGAGGTTGCCATAAAGCCAATAGGGTTGGGGGAAATCATATACGTGCTAGGGCTTGATGTGGCCAGCCGATTGATCGGAGGGGGCCTCTCCGACCGCCCGTCTAGCCCAAGAAAAGCCTAAAGTGGAACATGGACTGCTCAGTCACCTGGGTTCTATCCTTAAGCATCACGGGTCGCCACCCACTTGATTGTAGAGGTATAGTATGTATGATGGATGGTTAGTTGGTTGGTTTTACGGCATATCAACCATTTTCGGGTTATTTAATGCCGAATCAAGTCATTTCTTTTATAAACAAAGGAATTATGTTGCTGGTGTTGCTTAAGTGGTTATCCAATTAATTATTGAACAAGCACATCGCTGCTTAAATGATCGAGTGGGAACCAGTGCTTACTTTAATTATTGGATGCTAATTAGTATCATTCGGTTCTTCCTAAATAGAAGAAACAATATCGTCATGAGTTGCTGTTACAATAAGTTTGGTATTATCTGCGTTATTCGGACTATTGTTAGGTAGTTAGGTTAAGACAGTTCTTGCAATACTTGCACCCGGAGGGTGCATATATTTACTAGTTAAAATGAAATAAAATAAACTAGATGGGAGCTGCTCAAGAAGGCTGCGTGCGATCCTAAATAAAACGTGGAAACAACACCCCACGAGAAAACAACTGTACAACCACCTGCCCCATATCACTCAAACCATCCGAGTAAAAAGGTACAAGACACGCAGAAGCAAGGACGAACTCATAAGTGACATCCTCCTGTGGAAGCCAGCACATGGGCACAGCCAGTGTGGGCTGGCCAGCAAAGACGTACATTGACCAGGTCTGTGTGGATATTGGATGTTGTGTAGAGGACCTCCCGAGAACAATGAGTGATAGGGACGGCTGGAGAGAGATTGTCATTGATATCTGAGCTAATAGCGCGACCTGATGATGATGATGATGATGATGATGCGTCTCTCCAGTTCTTTTTGTTGTTGTTATTCTAAAACTTCAGACAGAAACGAAATACCTCGTTAATTAATGAAATGCCAAATAAATAATTATTAGCTGTTACTGCTTTCTAATACTATCATATTCGCAAATGTATGAAAAGCAATCCTATATATAATCTCATGTAGAAATCTATTAAAATAACATTAAACTCTTATTATAATGGAGATTGTGTGTTTTTCTGTCTGTAACCGAAACTATATCACTACTCAAGTCATAATTCCCTTAGTTATTGACATCACATTCTCTATGATTTTATTTTTATTTAAACCTCAATTATTAATAAAATTGTTTGACATTATTAATACTGTTAACCAGATCAACATACTAACAACATGCAATTATATTTATATATACAACAAAATAGCGGTTTTCAGTGTGAAGGGGAAGGCTAATTTGCATATTGATATTAAAAATGTGATTTAATAAATATGTGCTTAGTATTATTGATTTCTAATTGTTTGGTTTTATTTTAATGAATATAAGCAAAAATCTCTTCAATGAATCTTAAATGAAATCCATTAACAAGAAAAAATAACTGTAATTTTATTCTTTACTTACTCTTTTAAGTAAATACTTAAATTAGAAAAAATAACAATGAAAGATGAGAGTGATGGAAGAGTAAGTTTCAGTTGTTCTAATTTTCGATTATACCCATCTCTGTTTCAAATCTTTTTATCTACATTCTTATTTAGTTTATTAGCCTTTCTAATTTAATATAATATTTTATTACATTAAAACTTAAATACTTGCACCCGGAGGGTGCATATATTTGCTAGTAAGTGTAATATTTGTTTTATATTCATTCTTATTTAGTTTTATTAGTCTTTCTGATATATTTTATAATATTAAAACTTAAATATTTGTACTCGAGAGTGCCTACAATCCTTACATTAAAACATATAAAACAGTCCTTACTGTAAAAATATAAAATAGTTCTTACGATATACAATCATTTATTATTTCGCTGAATTTTTGAGATGAGGCTTGATAATTAGTATTTTTTGGATTATTCGGACTATTGTCCTCATTTTTATTGTTATCTACACTATTTCTCTGAATTTTTTAGATGAGGCTTGATAATTAGTATTATTTGGATTATTCGGACTATTGTCCTCATCTTTATTGTTATCTACACTATTTCTCTGAATTTTTTTAGATGAGGCTTGATAATTAGTATTATTTGGATTATTCGGACCATTGTCCTCATCTTTATTGTTATCTACATTATTTCTCTGAATTTTTTTTAGATGAGGCTTGATAATTAGTATTATTTGATTATTCGGACTATTGTCCTCATCTTTATTGTTATCTACACCATTTCTCTGAATTTTTTTTTTAGATGAGGCTTGATAATTAGTATTATTTGAATTATTCGGACTATTGTCTCATCTTTATTGTTATCTACACCATTTCTCTGAATTTTTTTAGATGAGGCTTGATAATTAGTATTATTTGGATTATTCGGACTATTGTCCTCATCTATATTGTTATCTAACCATTTCTCTGAATTTTTTAGATGAGGCTTGATAATTAGTATTATTTGGATTATTCGGACTATTGTCCTCATCTTTATTGTTATCTACACCATTTCTCTGAATTTTTTAGATGAGGCTTGATAATTAGTATCATTTGGATTATTCGGACTATTGACCTCATCTTTATTGTTATCTACACTATTTCTTTGAATTTTTTAGATGAGGCTTGATAATTAGTATTATTTGGATTATTCGGACCATTGTCCTCATCTTTATTGTTATCTACACTATTTCTCTGAATTTTTTAGATGAGGCTTGATAATTAGTATTATTTGGATTATTAAAGGTTGGACATCCCCTCATGGAATATTGGTTAGCAAGCTAGTCTTTCTGATATATTACTACTGAATAGCAAGTTTAATCCTCACTGAATATCCCATACTTGCAATATTGGACAGGCGTGTGTTACCTCTGTGAATGATTGAAGTTAAACATTTTTCATGCGCCATGCACACATAATAGTGGGCACAAAGCTCCCCTGTCCCTGGATAGGAGACATATCGGGTGTGTTACCTCTGAATGCTGGGGGTCTAAGAGACCTTTGACTTTGGTATTCCCACATTTATTTATCAAGTAAGAGTGTTTTCTCTTTGTTTTATTTGTTTGCTTTTTGTTTAGTTATGTTTTAGTATTATTCATAAATTCATTTTTTCTTTTAAAATTGGGCCATTTTGAAAGAAACTTCTTCAAACATTTTAAAAGGAACTTTTTTTCACAAGGGTCATTTTGAAATAATTGTCTTTTTATATAAAGGACAGTTGTGTGTATGTATGTATGTATGTCCGGATGAAACTACGAAAATATAACAATTAACGACAAAGTAAATATATATACACATTAAATATCACCGGTTCTTGCTTTTTGTGCAAAGATTATGAATATTTCATTTATATTCAAAGATATTTTAAAATTAAAATAAACATAGAAATAGCATTTGAATTCTAGTTCAAAATTTGGAGCATTTGTAAATCTCAAAAGTAAACAAACCAATACGCCCTACACCCAGGCGACGCTGAATAGCCACTTCTAGTACATAAATAATGGGTAGTTGTGTATATGTATATATGTATGTAGTATGTATCTCCGGAGGAAACTAAGAAAATAAAACAATTAACGACAAAGTCTATGTACATTTTTCTGACTGCCCACTTGGCCGAATCAACGCAAGATCGTTTTTTTACGTAGGGATCTAAATGGGGTATCCTGCAAGGATCCAACACACGATTCCATAATAATGGATCTGAAGGGCCTAAATTTTTTTATCCCTCCTCTGTCCAGGTGACGCCGAGTAGCCGCTTCGAGTCACTGAATAAATTCCACAAACGAAATTAATTACCTATTGATGCAATTATTAAGAAGAAAACATCAATTATTACCAGGAAAGAGTTAAGCAATTATTGAGAAAATATAAATCCTAAGAAGTAATCAAACAATTATTATTAATCAAATCTTTTAAAAATAGATTGATAGATATGAACAGATTAGATAGACAAATAGATAGATAGATAGATAAATAGATAGATAGATAGACACACACATACAACTAGATAGATATGAACATATATAGATACATGGATAGATAGATAGATATGAACAGACTTAGATAGATAGATAGATAGATAGATAGATAGATACACATACATACATACATACATATAGATAAATAGATAGATAGATAGATAGATAGATAGATATGAACATATTTAGATAGATGGATAGATAGATATATATGGACAGACTTAGATATATAGATAGATGGATACACATACAGATAGATGGATATGAACAGAGATAGATAGGTAGATAGATAGATCGATACAATTACAGATAGGTAGATAGATATTAACAGACTTAGATAGATAGATAGATAGATACATACATAGACACACACACATACAAATAGATAGATATGAAAAGATATAGATACATGGATAGATAGATAGATATGAACAGACTTAGATAGATAGATAGATAGATAGATACACATACATACATACATACATATAGATAGATAGATAGATAGATAGATAGATATGAACATATTTAGATAGATGGATAAATAGATAGATATGAACAGACTTAGATAGATAGATAGATAGATAGATAGATAGATATGAACAGACTTAGATATATAGATAGATGGATACACATACAGATAGATTGATATGAACAGAGATAGATAGATAGATAGATAGATAGATAGATAGATCGACACAATTACAGATAGGTAGATATATATTAACAGACTTAGATAGATAGATAGACACACATATAGATAGATAGATAGACACATAGATAGATAGATAGATAGATAGACGCAAATACACATAGATAGGTAGATATGAACATAGAGACTTAGATAGATAGATAGACACACATATAGATAGATAGATAGACACATAGATAGATAGATAGATAGATAGATAGATAGACGCAAATACACATAGATAGGTAGAAATGAACATACTTAGATAGATAGGTAGATAGATAGATAGATAGAAGGATATGTGAAAATTGATTTAACTGTTACATAATCCGACTGATTATGTTGTGCATAAGTATAGGAATTTTTTTATAGATTAGAATTAGTTTTCAAAAAAAAAAAAATTAAATAATCGATTCGTATGAGACGAATATTTTTAAATATGAAAAATGTGAGTATTAATAATCGACTTTGTTTTATAGTAATTTTCTCAGTTCACAAATTAATATTTTCTAACGGGATCTGTGGATATACCTCAGTAATATATAATATATATATATATATATATATATATATATATATATATATAATATAGTGATATTTATTTCACGAAATAAACATTACTCGTTTTTTATGAACTTGTGTTTTTTCAATTTTTCACTATATTACATATGTCGTATTCACTTCCACTTTTTTCTTTCTCTCTCTCTCTCTCTCTTCTCTCTCTCTCGTCTCTTCCTCTCTCTCTCGTCTTTCACGACAACACAACATATCAATAATAGATAAATATTCATTTCAAATGTTTGTTATTT
>CM042170.1:29201054-29271652 GCA_023376005.1 Doryteuthis pealeii | reverse complement strand
TCATGAGAGAGATTGCAGCCACGGCTTCAGCACCATATGATAAAAATGGTTGGGTTGCCATGAGGGCAATAGGGTTGGGAAAATCATAATAGGTGCTAGGTTGACGTGACAGCGATTGATCGGAGTGGGCCTCTCGACCGCCGTCTAGCCCAAGATAGGGCCAAAGTGGAGTATTGCATGTCATGAACTGCTCAATCACCTGGGTTCTATCTTAAGCTATGGATCGCCACGGCAACAGGTGGCCCCATTGGGGGAGTCTTACCCTCTGCAGAGGTTGCAGTCGGTGCATTTAAGCCGACAGGGTGGTTGTAAAAATTTGTTTTTGGCATATAAATAGTCGTCGGGGTGGTCTAAATTCGGTATCAGCCAATCAGTGGGAGTCTATCCTTTCACTAGCGCTAGACCAAGAAAATGTTTTTTTAAGCGCTGAGGTGGCGCCACACCTACATCAGCCCGTCACTTTACCGTACGATACCTGTGCTATCTCATTCTCTGAGGTTGGCAAGAGCCGGTATCGGAACCAGGGACCTTGAGGTTCCGAGCCGAACTTACCGACTGGGCTAATAAGTGTAAAAAATTGTCTGTTTGTTTATTTCAATATTTGAAAGCGAAGTTACGGTGACGAGTTAAAATATGAACATTTCATTAATTTGATGATTTGGGGTGCTATTGGAGACTTTTGGTCCAGTAACTTCATATCATACCTGGCCTCACTTAACGACGATTTCCATTTTTAGAACTGATTAGCAATCCAGAAAGACAACCCTTTGTTCACGCTTGAGAGCGGTAACTATTCAAGATGTTAGAAATTCGAGGGAACCAATGTCGCATATTACCCGATGTACTCTCTTAGTAATTTTTCGCTTGAATAGATAATAATAATAGCTGACAAAATGAATGACAAAAATGCAAGAGACAAATTAAACCGTATAGCTCAGCCTTGTCTTCGGTTTCATTAGGAAATCCTGTTCTGGTTCCTGCTGCTTCTGACCATTATTCCCAAGAACTGCACACCATCCGCTAATTAAGTTAACAGACCATCTCGAATCCTGAAGCAAGAATTTGTAGGCATGGAGAAAGCTTGTAACTTCTATTTGTGCCTAATAGTTAATTGCAATGATTGTATGAAAGGGTCGGTGAGGCTCCTTGCTGAGTGTTGATGGTATTGATGGGGCTACTAAAAAGTCGAGTGTTACGGCTGTTTGATTTGGGAGAATCAGAGGTTCATTCATTGTTGGAAGTATGGCGTTAATAATGTAGGGATGTTTTGAAAAGTGCTATCTGAGACTTGCTTACAGTTCAGTCTAATTCAAACCTATTTCTTTGTCCATCAATCGTTATATCAACACAACACACACACACACAACACACAACAACAACACACGCTATATAATATTATATTATATATATATATTATATATATGTATATTAGTCGGTGTGTTGTGTGAGTACAAAGAGACAACAGAAAATAACTGTTTACGTAGCATATTTTCGTTGAATGAAAATTCTATCTATCTGTCTATCTATTATCTATCTATATATATATATAATATATAAACTTATTTGTTGGGTTCATCTCTACTTATTTCTCTATCATTTGGTTTCAATATATATATATGTGTTGTGTGTTGTGTGTGTGTGTGTGTGTGTACATCATATTTTAAAAAGAGCAACAAATTAACTGGAATGAAATTCGTGGAATGAAAATCTCTCTCTTTCTCTGTCTGTTGTCTGTCTGTCTGTCTGTCTGTCTGTCTGTCTTCTCTCCTTCTCTCTTCTCTCTCTTCTCTCTCTCTCTCTCTCTCTCTCCATATATATATAATTGCTTACAATTCAGTAATTCAATCACCTACTCTATTTCTTTGTCCATCAATCGTATCAACACACACACACAAACACACACACACACAGAGAGACAGACATATATATATTATATATATATTTATATATAATATAGTTTATATGTGGGAGAATGGGAATGAATCCGCAATATGAGGAAAAAATGAGTAAAGAAAAGAAATGTAGATGGATAAAATGAATTTTATCGATATCATTTTATCGATATAATTACACATGTGTTTCGTCTGTTTATTAAAAATGTATACGGATTTACGTTATTATTATTATTAAATGATCAGATGGAGTTGAAATGATGATGATATAATAATAGGAAAAATGCATAAATGTTCCGTACAAGATTTTGACGACCTTCTCAGAGTAGTATTTTTATTAAATAAATACTCTCCAGTACATTTTTATTAAATAAAAAACTACTTCCGTACATAAAAATACTACTTCCGTACACAGATTTTGCCGATCATCAGAGTAGTATTTTATTAAATTTTTAATTAGATAAAAATACTACTCTGATAATTTAAAATCAATTCATATCTATATACGAATATGAATTTAACCAGAAAAAGGCGGGATATAGAGGGAGCTCTATATATGAATATTAACACGGGGAAAAGAGAAAAGTAGAAGAGAGAGAGAGAGAGAGAGAGAGAGAGAGGAGAGAGAGGAGAGAGGTCGCATATATATTTTTTCTTTCCACGAATATTCCATATAACCATTTAATTTTCCGTATATATATATTATATATATATATATATTATTTGAAATATACGCTCCTATATTGGGGGCTGGTAAGTGCCGTAAGAGATGTAGAATGCTCAGGTCACTTGGAAGTTTCGGGTATTTCAACACCAGGCTGACCCTATCAGAGATTATCAAGCTCAGATCCACCTACCAACTTTTGAGATGCTTATAGACTTTTAGCAAGTATTGATTTTGGACGAGTGTAAAACTCTCTACCGAGCCTCTGATTGGCTGGTACCAACAAACGAATAAAATTCACGGCACAGTCTATTTAAGCGAGTATATATATATATTATATTCTTCAGGAACAAATGGATATGCTACTATGAACACACTCGTCTACACTACACAAAAACACTTCAACTTTTATAGTTCTTCTATAATGGTTTTTCTAATAATCTATCAACAATTTTCTTCAAATAAGAAATTTCTCCTGACGTGACCTAGGTCGAAACTAGTTGAGAATAAACAACATACAAGAAATATTCTGATTGTCTTAATACTTTTTGTTTTATATATATATATATATATATATATAATATATAAGTTGGAAAATGGAAATGAATCCGACGATATGTTGAAAGAAAATGTTGAATGGATAAAACAGATTTACTAACGTGTTCGGCAGGAGTTTATTCATATTCACATGTATTCTATTTATTATTATTTAAATATAAATTAGAATAATAATAGAAAATTATAAAATCTTTAAGCATACAAAGAACAACCGCTTTCATCAGAGTAAAATGTTTGATATTTGACCGCTTTGGTCAAAATACAGATTTTTTTTTCTTTCGAACACTTCAAAATTCTCGGTATTTTGACCGTTTTAACTTCAAATATCAAACATTTTACTCTGACGAAGGCCGTTATTCTTTGTATGCTTAAAGATTTCATAATTTTATATTATTATTATCATTATTTTATATTTAAAATAATAATAAATAGAATACATGTGTACATGAACAAATTCCTAGCCGAAACACGTGTTAGTAAATCTGTTTTATCCATTCAACATTTTCTTTTCCTTTATTTATTTTTCCTTCTTTCTTTCTTTTTTCTTTCTATTTTCCTTCTTTCTTTCTTTCTTTCTTTCTTTCTTTCTTTCTTTCTTTCATTTATATATGTAGAGAAAGAGGTGGAGAGAGAGAGGGAGAGAGAGAGGGGGCACACAGACAGAGACAACGAATGATAGAAAGAAAAATAGATGAAGTGTTTTGCCCAACGAAAATTGAGCCTCATCTTAAAAAATACAAAACTCTCCTTTAATGTCAGTGAATTCGATTCTCAATAAGCACCCATACTTTTAGCCTTGAGCCAAACTAAGCTAAGTTTAATATGTACTTTTTTATTTTCGTAATTAACCTATAGGTCTCTCAGGCCATAAAAGAGGGAGTCCCGTGGCCATTAAACCAAACCACAAAGATTAAAATTAATCACCACAAATCCATTAAATCTTCGCTGTCAAAGTTGATTAGGACCAACTAGTACAAAATAAAAAAACACCCTCCGGGCGATGTAAAAATACATTTTTGAAACATATTGCCTGAGGGGTGGGAGTAAAAATTCAATGTCAGCAAGTTTGTACCTAAGTAAGTAAAATCATCAAATTCATTAAAGGATTAAAAATAAAACAATTTAAAATGTAAACTTTAAATATGTATTAAAATAACAAACTATATATAGATATATAATACCAGTCATGTATTTATTAAAACTTGTTTTAAAAACAACGAGGACTGTCTAATGTTGCATGTTCAAATTTTCAGTGTATCTATTCTATGTAATGGGTAATGTGACGTAAGCAGTGACGTAATTTTTGTTACAGACAAAAACCGGAAGCGAATCTCCATTATTAATAGAATATACTACTACTACTACTACTACTACTACTACATGAAATAATAACGTCGTTTGCTTTATTTCTAAGATATCGCTTATACGTATATAAATCAACGTAGCGTAGTCACAGAATTCGTCGGATGATTGCATTGGCAAAAATAACTGACACTAACCAAGTGACGTTGACTTTGAGTCTTCGTTATCCTAACACACATACACAAACATTCATTTTTATATGTGTGTGTGGGGGGGTGGGTGTATATACCAATTCATCTCTCTCTCTCTCTCTCTCTCTATATATATATATATATATATATATATATATATATATATCTGTGTGTGTGCGTGTGTGTATGTTATGTATAAACTTTGTTCTTGTGAACGTTGTATTTTGGGGGGTCTTTTGAAGCATTGGAAAAAAGAACAAAAACAAGAAAAACAGAACAAAAATCAGAATTTTAATATTCAATTGTTGTTCTGTTCCAGGTTTGATCAATTCCGATATTTCGGGTGAACCTTCGCCCTTTTTCAAGATATATGATATGAAACGGTCTAGAGAAAAAAATGAAATGCTGTATATGAGAGCAAAAAAATAAATAAATGAAGTGAACGGACTTGGCGTTTTTTAGCCGTTAATTTTCTTTCGAAATTGTGTGACGTAATTCATCCGAAATACGATCATGGTAATCTTTCGAAATGCGGCATGACTTTGATCGTGAAAGAAAATTAAAGAATAAAAAGAATAAATAAATTAAAAAATAAATAAAAAATGAATAAAAAGTATAGAATAATATAAATAATATTATATATATATATATATATATATATATATAATATATATATAATATAATGTGTGTGTGTGTGTGTGTGTGTGGTGTGTGTGAAATAAAAGGAAATTAATCCGATAGTGTGAATTTGATATATTGAAAAAACAAATGATATTTACAAATGCTTGGGATCATCAGGAGAGAATGTGCACCATTTGTAAACATCATTTGTTTTTTCAATATATATATATATATATATATATATATATATATATATATATACGAGGTATGTCAGAAAAGTTCCACGTTCATCGCATTCTTCGATGTGAAGTGCATCGTCTACTGCGAGATCTTGCCAGGGGGCCAGACGATCAACCAGCATGTTTACAAAGAGATACTGCGGCGTTTGATTTGTTCAGTGCGCGAGAAGAGGCGAGAGATGTTACAGGACAACTCGTGGGTGTTTCACCATGACAAGGCACCTGCCCACACTACCCGGAGTATCCGAGAGTTCCTGGCCCAGAATAACATCACTGTGCTGGGTCAACCTCCCTACTCGCCCGACCTGGCTCCATGTGATTTTTTCTCTTCCGCAAGTTCAAGGGGGTCATCAAGGGAACTCGTTTTGAAGATATTCACGGCTTTAAAAAGGGCGTGAACACAGAGCTACTGCAAATCTCGGAAGAATCCTTCCAGGAGCGCATCCAAGTGTGGAAGAGAAGGATGGGACACTGCATTAGACTCCAGTGGGATTACTTTGAAGGGGATAACGTGTAGTGGGGTAATTCCATGTCAAACCATGCAGAAAAAAAATAAAATTGTCACCCAACCCCTTCAAACTTTCTGAATTTGTTTTAGAGGTGTGAACTATGTTAACATTAGACAATCCACAAAATTTGAGCTTCCAATTCCAAACATTGGTAAGTTTTTAGGTCTCCAAATTTGGTTGGGTTGGCGAAAAATGGCGACTTTTTGTAATCTATTTTTGTTGGTAAAATGAGTTCTAGAGCTTCCCTACTACTAAAAATTGGTTTATAAAAGCATTTCTGCCCATGATATCCAGAAATGCTATCAAATAAATTCTTAAATTCAACCAATTTTAAGTTATTGATGATTTCTGATTTTCTCCTAACAAGATCAATATCTCCATGTAGCTTGGATTTAAAATAATTATTTTGTGATACCAGTCCTGGAACTTTTCTGACATACCTCGTATATCAAAGTCTATCTCATTTTCTCAAATTGTAGACCATGGAAATTGTTTTTGCCAAGGTGGAGCGCCACACCGACCATCAGCTCCACACATTATCGCATATATTAATTTATCTAAGCTGTGGTAGTCATGCTCTTTCTACAAATTGTTACCCTGATACTTCATGTTCCCTCTCTAATTCTCTGTTTACGAAGATCTCTTTAACGTTTCCTTTCGTTTTCGTAGTTCCTCGTTTCCTCTTTCGATTTCTACTCTCGATCCCCCAACCCTTACAGCCCCTCTCCCTTCGTTTGCTTGTTTATAATTTGCATAAAAATATAGCCTCACAAACTTTAAATCTCATCTCCCTAACTACACGCCATTCACCTCCGACTCCGACTCCTGGCCACGACGGAACGAAATTGTAACATGATTTATACGCGTCTTCATACAAAACCCTTGAAAACTCTACCGACATTTTTATTTTTTAACAAAACATAAAAACCCAATAAAATCGGAACAAAAACCCGTCGATAATGAAATGATAAAACAAACCGAAGGAAAATAAAAAAAATATAAAAATATAAAAAATAAAGATTAAAAAAATAAAGAATAAAAAAATAAAGAATAAAAAAAATGGACGAGATAAAAAAAAAATAATAATAATAATAAAATGTAATCAACGAAGGATTTTTTCCGATCGGCAAAGGTCGCTCGTATCAAAAATTACCTGTCAATCATGCACATGTTAATGGGCGACAGTGGCGACACCTTCTGGCAAAGGGAGACAATCAATCAGCGTCACTAACAAACCGCAGAGGAATGACCTAAAATAAATTAGACAAGTCTCCTTCACCTCTTCTGTCGGACGGACTTCACACTTCGCTGCTTCTAATCATGCCGATTAAAATATGGCGGAAGTGTGACTGAACGAAAAGGAAGGAGAGAGGGGGGAGGTTCGGGAAGTGACTTTCAATAGGGAGGTGGGGAGGGGTGGGGGTTAGAAGAATGAAAAATACGATTGAGAGCAGGTGAAAGAGGCGACAAGAGTTTAATAACTCACATCGTGTAGGACTTGATGAGTATTGCAAAATGGACGAGTGTATTTTTCTTGTTAGGCAATAAAAGTGTTTTTGTATTTTGGCGGGAAAAGAGGGGGGAAGAGAAAGAAAGAAAGAAGGAAAGAAAGAAAGAAAGAAGGAATAGGAAAATTTTGAATGTAGCAGGGTATTGAAGATGGGAGGATTAAGGGATTTAGGTGGATAAGGGATTAAGAAAGAAAGAAAGAAAAAAAGAAAAAGAAAGAAAGAAAGAAAGAAAAAATGAAAGAAGGAAAGAAAGAAAGAAAGAAGGAAAATTATGATTAACTTGATTAATTATGATTATAAAACAAATGAAATTTTATGGGTGATAAATGAATAAATAGATGAATAAATAAAAACGAAATAAAAAATAAAAGAAGAAAGAAAGAAGGAAAGAAAGAAGAAAGAAAGAAGGAAAGAAAGAAGGAAAGAAAGAAAGAGGGAAGCGTAAGGAAAGAAAGAGAAGGAAAAAGACGGAAAGAAAGAAAGAAAGGAAGGAAGATAGAAAGAAGGAAGGGAAAATAAAAACAAAAGGAAGAATGAAAGAAAGAAAAAACGAAAGAAGGAAAAAAGAAAGAAAGAAAGAAGGAAAATTGGGATTAACTTGATTATGATCATAAAACAAATGAAATCTTATGAGAGATAAATAAATAAATAGATAAATAAATAAAAACGAAAGAAAGAATGAAAGAAGTAAAGAAGAAAGAAAGAAGGAAAGAAAAAAGAAAGAAAGAAAGAGGGAAGCGTAAGGAAAGAAAGAGAAGGAAAAAGAGGAGAAAGAAAGAAAAAATAGAAGGAAAGAGAGCTGAATAATGAAAGAAAGAAGGGAAGGAAGAAAGACGGAGAAGGAAAGAGAGCAGAATGAAAGAAAGACAGAAAGAAAGAAAAAGGGAAAGAGACAATGAAAAAATATGATTACCATTGAAGTAGATACAATTCTCCGGGAAAGAAAGAAAGAAAGAAAGAAAGAACGAGAAAGAAAGCAGAAACAAAGAGAAAGAAAGAAAAAGGAATGAAAAAGAGAAACAAATATGATTATCATAGAAGCAAATACAATAACCTGTGAAACCGAGAAAGAAAAAAAAGAAAGAAAGCGAGGAATGAAGGAAGGGAGGAAGGTAGGAAGAAAAAAAGAAAGAGACCATAAAGAAAGAATGAAATTAAGAACATGAGAAAAACAGAGAAATGCTTTCAAAATCGAATAAAAGAAGAGAAACAATCACAAAAAAGAGTGAATGAAAAAAAAAAAAACAGATGAAGAAAAAATAAAGAAACAAACTTCCGCAAAAGAATGACAATGAAGAAAGAATGAAAGAATGAAAGAATGAAAGAAAAAGAAAGAAAGAAGATAAAAGAAGAATAAGATCACGAAAGAAAAGAGAAACAAACAAACAAAAGAGGTCATGAAAGAATGAAAAAAAAACAGAAATAATTTAAAGGTGAAATACAATGGAAAGAGTTTTAGAAAGAAAGAAGCAAGCAAAGAAAAAAGGTAATGAAAGAGAAAAACATAATAGAATAAGAAAAAATTTTTAAAAAATAAAAATTCCTTCACAAAAGAATGATGATGAAAAACAAGAAAAGAAATTTAGAAATTATTATTGTAAATAACAAATAAGAAAAAAAACGGGAGAAAGAAAAAAAGAAAAGAAAGGAAAAGGAAAGAAAGAAAATAACGAGAAAGAAAGAAAGAAAAAAAAATGACCCAGGCAATTAATCAAACACTGAAAAAATAATGAAAGATGACGGTAAAAAGCTAGAATGAAATATGATGAATGAAAATGACTCTTTTATATATATCATCATCATCATCATCATTCTCATGTCGCGCTATTAGCACGGATATCCATAACAATCTCTCTCCTAACGTCCCTGTTTTCGGGCATCCAGTATCCGTACAGACCTAGTCAATGTACGTCTTTGCTAGCCGGTCTATACTGGCATGCCCCTGTGCTGACTTTCACTGGAGGACGTCAGTTAAGAGTTCGCCTTTGCTTCTCCTGCAGTGTCCTGTGTGTCTTGCCTGTCTTACTCGGATGGTTTGTGTGATATGGGGTAGGTGACCGTACAGCTGTTTTCTCGTGGAGTGTTGTATCCACGTTTTGTTTAGGATCGCGCTCAGACAAGCTAGAGCCAATACTTCCAAGCCGTTGTCGTGTCAGTGCTGCTGTGTGGCTGCACCACTTGGACCCTAACGAAGCGCTTAAAGAATGAACTTTATATATATATATATATATATATATATATATATATATATATATATATATAAATTATTATTATTATTATTATTATTATTTATATTTTTATATGTATACCTGCGAAATTAACCTGTTAATTATACTGATACGCCTATATCAGTAGCATTAACAGGTTAATTTCGCAGGGATTGTTCGGTGAGTATCGTGGCTGAGGCAGTATTGTCTCTGACTATGCCTGCTGAGGTCCCGGTTTCGATTTCTGTCGGAGGGAAATCGTTAGTATACATCGCTGATGAGACTTAATAAAGTCGAAACAGTCTGTACGATGTTCTACACACCGAGCAATCCTTTGCCGGGATTCACTTGTCAAGATTATTTTCTATAATTATCGAATTTTATGCGATATACGCATTGTAATTGCCTTCAAGCAAAAATATATACTTTATTCAACAATGCTTCTAAAAACAAACATCCAAAAATCTTGGAGTGGCCATGTGCTGGTTTCCACAGGAGAACGTTGCTTATATGTTCTTATTTATTTCTCCAGCAGTGTCCAACGGGTCTTGTTTGTCTTTCTTGGATGTTCTGTGTGATAGAGGGCAGGTGGCCTTACAACTACACTTTTGTGGGTTGTTGTTAAAGACAGCACGAAGCATTCTTGTGCAGTTCCAATCCAGCTTATTCTCTAGGGATTTTGTTAGAGTCCAACTGTTGGAAGAATGGTCGCTTTAACTTATGTGAGATCAGATTTTCATAGGATTGGACTATGTCATCGAATGATGACAACCAGCATTGATAAGTTATTAGTGAAATTGATCACTTATTAGGACTGAGCCAATTCTAATAGTGATCATCCCAAGCGAAGTTTAACAGGTTTGAATTCTCCTAGACTGGTTGCCTAACCAAGGATAAAGAGCCCAGTCCGCCCTACTGTTTACCCATAGTTAGATTCCTACCTTTCCCGAGGATATTAGCACTGTGTGAACTGTAGTTTCGTCCAGAATTTGAACTCGATGAGTCCATTTCGTACGACACTAAACATTACCACGCACCTCCTACAATAAGATTATTAATATATATATATAAGTAAGTAAAAAATAAAGTCGACGGGGCGGCCTAAAGTCGGTATCAGCCAGTCAGCGAGGGAGTCTATCCCCCTTTTCAATAGCGTTAGACCAAGGAGATTGTTTTTAGCATCTGAGGTGGAGCGCCACACCTACCATAAGCTCCTTACTTTACCGCACAGATCCCTGTGCTACTCATACGCTGAGTTGGCGGAGACCAGTATCGAACTAGGAACCTTGTCTAGCTCTACCGACTGAGCTAACCCGGCCCCTATTTTATATATATATATATATATATATATATATATATATTAATATATATATATATATGGACTCTCTCGTCGATTTTCGACACATAAGTGTTCATCCAGTGAACAACCAACACAGTGATTTGGAGGCGCGTGGGCTAGTGATTAGAGTCGTGGAATATGGACTCGTCGTTTCGAGTTCAATTCCTAGACGAAGCTGTTGGCATTTCACATAGCGCTAATACCCTTGGGAAAGGTATGTATCCATATATTCTCCCTCCAGCTATGGGTTAAATAGTAGGGCAGACTGGGCTCTTTAACCTTGGGTTGGTAACCAGTCTAGGAGAGGGATAACTCTGAATTCAAAATTCCTGAGGTCAGTCGATGATTGGGTTCGTGGCATTCCTTGATGCACCAAATCTTTCCTATCGACTGTGCCAAAAGTGTGGAATGGTCCTACGCAAGCCTTCACCACTATATATATATATATATATATATATATATATATATGTATATTAGTTTTCTATAACTATTGATAAACATTGTTCAATATCGGTGATAGAGCATTTATATTTAAGTTAGGATAGCGTAGAGATTTGAGGTATGGCTTTATCTTTCCTGAAGCAAACGAAAGAGTCACAAAAATCAGCAGAATTAAGAGAGGATTTCGGTAACAAGCTCAAGTATCTAAATATGCAAGATGATATTTAGCTATATGGTAACCGGAAGGAGATAGGAATTGTGGGAGAATTAATTAATTAAGTGGGATGTGGAAGAAAAACTATCAAGTGGACAAACGAACAGAACACTGAGAGGGAATATATATATATATATATATATATATATATATATATATATATATATATATATATATGTATATGTGTGTGTGTGTGTGTCAAAAGGTATCGAGATTTTTTTGTACTCTTTGACACACGTTGTATTCTGAAAAAATAATGTTTCATTCATTGTTCATGTCTATCTTGGTAAATACACCTTTAAACTTGACACTATTATGACACGCCTAGTATTCTGAAAAAAAAAAATTCCATTCATTGTTCATGTCTATCTTGGAAAATACAGCTTAATATATATATATATATAATATATATATATATATATATAGAGAGAGAGAGAGAGAGAGAAGAGAGAGAGAAGAGAGAGAGAGTAAGGAGAGAAGGGGGAATTGATTGATAAATATTATGAAAATCATGGAGGGTAAATCAGAAAACCGCAGGTAGTATAATATAAGAGAGAGAGAGAGAGGAGAGAGGAGAGAGAGAGAGAGAGAGAGGAGAGAGAGAGAGAAGAGGTGTGTGTGAGAGACAGACAGACAGACAGAGGAAGGTAAAAGAAAGAACAATACGAGTCACCGAAAGAAGAAGAAGGAGAAGAAGAAAAGAAAAGAAAAGTCAGAGGAAAGAAAAAGAAGACAGAGAGCAAAAGAAAAGAAGAAGTCACTGGAAAGAAAGAACACAGCAGAAGAAGAAGAGAAAGAAGAAGAAGAAGAAGAAGAAGAAGAAGAAGAAGAAAAGAAAAGAAAGAAAGAAAGAAAAAACTAAACCAAGACACTGAAGGAAAAAGAAGAAAATAGAACGAGACATTAGAGTTAAAGAAAATTGAAAGAGAAAAGGTCATTTTAGAAAGCGAGAAACAAAGGGAAGCAGACACCAATAAAACAAAATGAGAAAAAGAAAAGAAAAACCAAACACGACGCCATCTTTAAAAACGAAAAATACAGGAAACAGATAAATGGGAGCGTCATCATCATTATAGAATCTTTCATTTAATTACTCAATTAATTTTTAGGATAATGAACTTTTGCGTTCAATCACGTGAGAAACAGACGACACACGTCTCCGTAATTAAACAAGGATATCTTGTAATCTCCACGCTTCTCTGCATTCGTTGGGTTAGGTTATAATTTAAACGTGGCTATTGAGTGGGGGAAAAAATTAAATACAAAAACAAAACAAAACTAGCACAAAATGAACAAACAAAAAAAAACAAAAAAAAACAACACCAAAACAAACAAATAGGCATTGATAAAAAAAAAGAAGATCATGTTGAAAAATAATTATTTGTTGAATAGAATAAATTCTCATTTCAGTATTAAGCAACGACTTAACTGATTTGTACACACAAACACTATTTATTTGGCTATCTTTCGTTCGATTTAAACTGAGCATTTAAACTCATGGATTCTAATGCCTTGAATTTACTGGTGGTGAAAAAAGTGCACAATTCGGAGTTTTAGGTGACTTTTGAGGTCTGATAATCCCCCTGAGAGTGGGCAAAAATGGCCAATTTCGTGTACAAATAAAGTGCTAAACTAATATCATTTTCTGATAGAGTTTGATGAGGAGTATCAAATAGTAAAAGATGGTTGAGGTCGCTTGAGAATTGCGGGAGATATGGGGCTTCAAATGTGCCCCCAAAATGCCATTATGAAAATACGTATTTTGATGAAAATGTACGTTATCGATTTTATTGTTTTTTCTCATGGATTCTAATGCCTTGAATTTACTGATGGTGCAAAAAGTACTCAATTCAATTTAAGCTAAGCAGGAATACATATACTAATTACAGATGGAAAACAATACATAGTGAAATATATATATATATATATATATATATAATATATATATATATATATAATAAACATGTATAAAGAAAGGAGGACTTCCTCCTAAGGAAGTGATACAAAGTTTCTGCAGGAGTGTCATTTACTGATAGCTGGCTGTGGGGCAAAGCCCCCCACTTAAAGTTTGTTTGTTGTTTGTTTATTGATTTTAACAGCATATCAACGCGTCTGGGTTATTCATGCCTAACGGTTAGGAAGTTATACATATTGTGTATTTATATTTATACTTTTTAGTAATTGGTTTTAAAAATATGTTAGCATTATTGGGGATTATGTTGTATGGCAATGCTTTGTTTCATGTCTATATTCTATGGTATAATTTTATTTCTCTCAAAAAAAGAGAATATCCTCCATATTGACATTTTCAAACAGATCTTTCATATTGTTTGTTTTAAAATTACTTAAAGGTAAGTTAAGAAGTATATACTATCTAAGTCATATATATTATCTTCCTTCCAGTCCCCACACCCCGTAATATAATTTCTTTTACTTACTTTCACTATTATTAAACTTGAAAAAATGGAACAAAAATACATCGCCCCTGAAGATGGTACATCGAAGTGCCGAAAGTACTTGGGATAAAAACTTTGGTGGATTAATCGACGGATTCCATCCAAATATAACAAAGGTGGCCAGAAAGTTTGAGAAGATCGTTATCGTTAAACAAGAGACATCTCTTTTGTTTAATTCTACAAACACACACCACACACACACACACACACACACACACAATATATATATATAATATATATATATATATATATATATATATATATATATAATATATAAAATAATTTTTATGGTATGTGCGTGTCGTGTTAGAATTCCGAAATCATATGTCATTTAGATTGAAAATTTTTGCATATACTTTAATATGAATGTAATTAAGAAACACACTAAATTTACTCATTGACTTTTACTGATTAAATGATTTAATCAATTAATTAAACAAAAATCAAAGAACAATGGAACTGTTCATAATTCTTCATAAGTAAGTATAGAGGGACGGGCTGTAGTTTAACCCACTGACCCTATCAATGAACGTGTCCAGGTGAATATAGTTCACCGAAGAATGCCTTCTGTTTCAGAACTTTTGACAGAAAGTGCCCTGCCTGGGCAAAGATTAGAATGTAGTATCTGCGCCTGGACCGTGAACCCAAAAGGTTTCTCGCTTGATTCCATGGCCATCTCCCCGGGCAGTATTTTTCCCTCGCCTAAAAAGGACAGGACTGGTTTATTGCCGGTGTATTAGGCCACCTCGAAAGGCGAATGCCAATGTCTCATAATGTATATATATAATATATATAATATATATATATAATATATATATAATATTAAAATATAATATATTTATATTTTTTTTTGTTCTTTTTTACTTTGAAGAAAAAGGATTCTTTCATTTATCCACTCATCTCACCATTTTTATTTCATTCCTTCATTTGCCATTAATTCTTAACTGAATAATTTAGAAGTATACGCGAAAACTTATATGACATACCACAATAACTCAGGAAATGTATAAATTCGCGGTTTAATGACAATAATATTTGAGAAATTACTAGCAATATTACCTAGTATATTTAACCTTTTATTCAATATGTCAGGTAACATAATTCGACGATCCTTTACAACTGAATATCACGTTTGAGCATTGCTGGATGCTCCATATTTGTTATATATCCTAACCGTGGCGAACAATTCGGGTAAATACCAACTCTGCCATCAGTATCCCTGTCAAGTACAATATTATTACACACGCCATATTTAAATATAACACATATTCCATGAGCAAAATTCCAATATAATCCTTTTTCGAAAATGACTGTTTTGTAATTTACTACTAATTTTAAAACAAATTTTTTGTTGCGTTTTTTTTTTCAAATCAATTTAAAAATTAATAATCACTTATAGAGTCTAAAAACCCAAAATGTTTTTTTTTTTTAACTATTTTCAAAACTATTCATTATTATACTAAAGCTGGGGGAATCAATGATTTCTTTTTTCGTATTCAGTTTAATGACACAAAATACACCCAAAATATTCCTTACTTTTGGGATTAAGTTATGTTTACAAAAAAAAAAAAATAGACATCTAGTTGAGTATTGGTCTCATATTTTAGATTTGGAGTGGAAGGCATGAGACACTAGCACCGGCCCTGTATGCACATAACCAATAATATATTATGTGCATAAATACATATAAATATATATATATATATATATATATATATATATATATACATATATGATGTTGCATGCATGAACAATAATATATCTGTATATACTGACAGTGATATATATACATATACTCTCATAAGGAGTTGAACACAAAAAAATCAGTCTAGCTTTTTTTTATTGGAGAACTAAGAAATATCAAGGATAAAAATGGATTTATTTCTTGGAACAAAACATATTGATTTTTAGCTCTAAGTCGGACGCCATTTTTATCAAGATCCCGAATGAAAACTTTGTGAGCTATTCACTTGCTACGAGAAAACTGGAATCTAGTGAAACTCTGGATAACTTTGCAGTATTCTAAAAACTAAGACAGGATTGAAATTTCAAAGATCGTAAGCTAAACGATGGGTGGGGAAAAGGTGCCGCATCCTAAATAGAATATCCAACCCGGTAAATCAGATGCTAGAAAAAATCATCTAAACGGCTACAGCATCGTCCGGAGTAACAAATACCATCGTTCTTCCTACGTAACTCGATAGTATCGAGTGGATCTTTATATGCTGTGATAATTTATCTATTAAAGGAAACGTCTTACGTTTTCTGAAATGTTATTTGTGAAAATGCATAAAAAAACAAAAAAAATTATTTCGAAGCATGTAACTATTGCAGTATAACGGTCAATCTAGAGGATTCGTAGTTGAGTCTTAAACTTAATAGACTATTTCTGGTGATTCGTCTGTCATGAAATACTTGTGCCCGGAAGGATTTCCATATACGAAGCCGATAGCTATGAAATCTTGATACCTTAGCCCCACTCCCCGGAAATTTATTGACAGATATAAACTTTTAACTGACAAAATTATTGAAACAATTAAGTATTTAGCCAGTACGTTTGCCACGAGTCTGATGTTGAGTTTATGGGACATCCATCGAGGAACAAACTCCATATTCAGTAGTGAAATGTATAAAAGTCCTAGCTTACTAAACCGTTACACTTCAAAAATTATAACTAAATATAAACTATAACTAATATAAAAATAACTACTAGCTCAAAGGAGAAGTCATTCAGCATTAAAATCTTGCGTACTCTTTGGTGTTTATAAGAAACAGAAAACAGAAAAGTGCTTGACTTTCACTGATTAAGTGATATGATTCAATTAAAAATCAATCGATTTGTGGAACGCTTCGGGCACAAAAAGTAATTCTTGGTATGCCTGACCCTCCCCTTTTTATGAGCCATACTCTGCCATTAATCTCAATGAACAGTTTTTCAACCACAAATTTCATATTAGATGAGATATTACTACCTAGGGATGTGAATTGGTCTATTGATTTGGCCCCTTAGTGCTGGTATTATGGAAGAGTATATCAGGTCCCATCTCAAGAAACAAGTTAAAGTTTCTCTGAATGTTTGAGATGAGGCTTTATGATTAGTAGTATCTGCGTTATTCGGACTATTGTCCTCATCTTCATTGTTATCCGTACAACGTTTCGGCCGATATGCCCTCCGGCCTTCTTCAGGTATTTCTTGTCGGACTCAGGAACCTTCCCGGACTCGGGAACCTTCTGTCGTAAAAGAAGGTTCCCGAGTCCGAGAAGTGTTCCGGAGTCCGACAAGAAATACCCGAAGAAGGTCGCAGGCCATATCGACCGAAACGTTGTACAGATAACAATGAAGATGAAGACAATAGTCCGAATAACGCAGATAATACTAAAGTTAAAGTTTATTACAAAATACAAGGGGGAAAATAACTAATTTCAAAGCAAGATGAAGAATTTTCCCCAGTTTTTTGCATATAGTCTAATGACAGCAACGACGGGTGTTGGAACATAAAAGTCGTTTGACATTTACGCTTTAGAAAGAATTCCTAAAATGAAATCGGGCCTGAGATTAGAGTAGTTGGGGTTACCTATGGCAAATAAGTTAGCAAATAATACTTACTCTGACTTAAGATTTCGATAAATCTTAGGCATAAGCCTATTCTACCAAGTACAATATTATCACAGCAACCATGTTTAAATATCACACAGATTCCATGGGTGAAATTTAAAGGTAATGTGTCTATTCAAAACTTATTTTAATTTTGTACTAATTATAAAACAATTTTGGAATAACCAAAAAACTATATCGATCAAAACCTTATTTTAAAAGTAAAAAAAATGTAATTCGAAAAATGTTAATTTTCTAAAATTTTTAGCTTTTTGTTGTAAGGACATTTTTTCTTAGGTACTTTTTAAAAACATTTTTTCATCGTAACTCAATGGCAAAAATGAATCCAAGTTTTGGTATATATATATATATATATATATATATATATATATATATATATATATGTGTGTGTGTGTGTGGACTTATTTCTCAAAACCAAATATAGTAACACAATAATAATTAACACAGCTTAACGCCTCTACCCCAGCTATGGTTAGCGGAATGGGAACAGAATAACCCCGTGGACTGAATAAGGGGTTAGGTTCAAATTTCCGTCATAGCTCCCGATTACGACAAGAAGGTTCCCGATTACAACGAGAAGGGTCCCAAGTCCGAAAAGAAGATTCCCGAGTCCGAAGAGAAGTGTTCCGGAGTACGAAAAGAAATACCCGAAGAAGGCCGGATGGCACATCGGCGGAAACGTTGTACAGACAACAATGAAGATGAGGACAATAGTCCGAATAACGCAGATAATACTAATAATCAAGCCTCATCTTTAACATTCAGAGAAATAAAATATATCAATGTTTAGCACATGGAAATAAACTTTCTACTGACAAAACTATCGAAACACGTAAGTATTTTCCCAACCCCTTCATCATAGGTAAGATTTGGTACTAGGTTGCAAGTTTAGGGCATCTAGTGGGAATGGAACCCGGTTATGGATCTAACCCTATGAGTCGATCATACTTTAGAAAATGTCATTAGGAAATAAAATATCAAACATAATTTAACAAATTTATGAGGAAAATTACAAATTTAGTTTTAGGTTTTTACTGAGGAAATGATATAATTAAATTAATCGATTTACGTGACTTACCACAGTACTTCATTAATAAAAACGTTTTAGGACCCCCAATGTTTAAATCTTCCAATTCCACATTCCAATTAATTCCGTACTAATTGTTAGAAAAAAAGCTTCATTTTTTGGTAACCAAAAAAATCATGAAAATCTATCAGACCAATGAATACCTTTAAGTTTAAAGTAGGAAGCGCGTGCTGTGATGGTTAAAGTCATGGGAAATGGACTCGTCGCCGCGAGTTCAAATCCTGGATGTGGTAATTGCATTTCACTTTGCACTAATACCCTTGGGAAAGGTATGAATCCTACTCTCCCTCCAGCTATGGATAAATAGTAGGGCAGACTGGGCTCCTTAACCGGTCTAGGAGAAGGAAAACTCTGAATTCAAACCTGCTGAACTTCGCTTAAAAAGTTGATCTTGTGTCACATCCTACTCGTGCGGAGGGGTTGGTAAATATATATATAAAGTTAATTTAAATGTACCTCTAACCCTCATAAAAGAATTCTATTTTTAATTTTTACCTTTTTTATTCTTTCATTTTTGGGGGTAAAAAAGAAAATAAATTAAACTAATACATTTTCAAACATTGTAGCTCAACAAGAAATTCAAAATTGGTTCAAACCACTTATTCGATATATACATAATTTTGCTAGTCACTTTCTTTTCAAACTGTTATCTTACGCCTCTCTTTTTGCTCTCTCTCTCTCTCTCTCTCTTTCTCTCTCTCTCTCTCTCTCTCTTCTTCTTTTCTTTCTTTCTCTCTCTCTCTTTCAATTCATTGGTAATGAATCAATTTCTATATCAGAATGTCCTTCTCTCAAATATTGAATCTCTCTTTCCCACGTTCGTAATTTTGCTAGTCACTTCCTTTTCGAACTGTTGTCCTACGCCCCCCTCTCTCTCTCTCTCTATCTATCTATCTATCTATGGTTCCCCTTTCTCATTCTCTCTCTCTCTCTCTCTCTCTCTCTATCTTTGTCCCCCTTTCTCATTCTCTCTCTATCTTTGTCCACCTTTCTCATTCTACCTCTCTCTCTCTCTCTCTCTCTCTCTCTCTCTCTCTCTCTCTCCTCTCTCAATTTCTATATTAGAATCTCTTTCACTCAGTATATTGAACCTCTCTTTCCTACGTTCCCGAAAAATAATAGAAATAGACTATATGTATTTTTCATACTCAATTTTTTGTTATCATTATTCGATATATACATAATTTTGCTGGTCACTTCATTTTCGAACTGTTATCCTACGCCTCTCTCTCTTTGTCCCCCCCTCTCTCTCTTTCTTTTTATCTGTCTCTCTCTCTGTCTCTCTATGTCTCTCTATCTCTTCCTCTCAATTTATTGGTATATGAATCAATTTCTATATTAGAATCTCTTTCACTCAGTATATTGAACCTCCTCTTGATGCGTTTCCTAATGTCTTCGACCAGTCAACCGCAGAAGCCCGCCGGTGTCACGCTAATAAGGTCCATTAATTATCCCCCCTTGTCACAAGATCAGAGAACATTACTCCAGAACTGAGCCGTGTTTAGTGCACAGTTGAGCCGGGGTCGCTGACTCATATATCATTCGGCGGAGACGTCTTACTTTGGTGTATCAAGCAAGAACCTTGACAGAGAGAATTGATCGGAGCTTTCGCACGCCTGCCTGCCATATATCTTTCCCTTTTTCCTTGAGAGAAGACGAGAGATACGCAAGGTAGGAGAAATCAGATTTGAACAGTTACAATATAGTCTGGGTCCGTGCAAGCACGGATATCAATTCATGTAGAAAATTAAGAGGTAGAAATGGGTGGGGGGAAGTGGAAAAATTACATTAACTTCCGATGTTCGATCAATGCTTAGAGCGCTGGACTTGAGGTTGTAAGTATTGTTGCGTTGCCATGGGTATCGCTTTAAACAAATTGGATACCGTTATGACATTCGGGAATAACTTAAGACCATAGATTTGACCCACCTCTACCGAATGCAAAAATATTATTATTATTATTATTATTATTATTATTAACAACCAATAACAACAACAACAACAATAAAATAATAATAATAATAATAAAATAATAATAATAATAATCTAGTAATAATGGAGATTTGCTTCCGGTTTTTGTCTGTAACAAAAACTACGTCACTGCTTACATCACACTGCCTAAAATCGTCATAAATAGAATAGACTCAAAATTTGAGCATGCAATGTTAGACAGTCCTCCTTGGTTTTTTAAACAAGTTTTAATAAATACATACCTGGTATTATCTATATATATATAGTTTTAATATATATATATATTTAAAGTTATCAGAACTAAGTTTCTATTTCAATTTTTAAATTTTTTACTCCTTTAATAATTTAATAATTTTTTTTTCTCCTTTAATAAATTTCAACTCAGGCAATATTTATTTTGCGTCGCCCAGATGGCATTTTTTATTTTGCTAATAATAATAATAATAATAATAATAATAATAATAATAATAATAATAAAAGCATTAGAAAAGGGTTTGGAAAGTTTGGATATCAGAGGAAGGATTGAAACCATTCAGAACACTGCACTGCTGCAATCTGCCAGAATACTCAGAAGAGTCCTGGAGACCTGAGGAGACTTGCTGTCACTCAGACTCCAGTGAAAGACCATCAGCTAATGCTGATGTGAAAACTCAAATAATAATAATTGATTAACAAGAAGAAGTAACCCTGTCATCTCATGGATTTTGCCGTTTCGGCCGACCAACGAGTGAAAGTGAAAGAAAGTGAAAAGATTGACAACTACTTAGACCTTGACAGAGAGCTGAGAAAACTGTGAAAAATGATGGTGAAGGTCGTAACAATTTTAAGTGAGTCCCTTGGAACGGTCTCCAAAATTCTGGAAAAGAATTTGGTTGAATTGGAAATTAGAGAAAGAATCGAGACCATCCAAACTACAGCACTGTTGGGATCGGCTAGAATACTTAGAAGAGTACTGGAGACCTGAGGAGAGTTGCTGTCACTCACCCTCCACTGAACCACCGGCTACGACAGGTGTGAAAAACTCAATAATAATAATAATAATGATAATAATGCTTCAAATATACGCTCCTACATAAAGAAGAATATTATATTATAAGAAGAAAAACAATTAGATGGACACTTAAAACGACAAATCGAAGAGGTTGCACATGAAAAGACTTGGACATGGTTAAGAAAAGGAAACCTCAAAAGAGAAACGGAATCATTAATAATTGTTGCACAAAATAATGCCATAAGAACAAACTATATCAAAGCGAAAATTGATAAGACCCAACAAAATAGTAAATGTAGACTTTGTGGTAATAAAGATGAGACTGTAAACCATATACTCTGCGAATGTAACAAACTAGCACAACGAGAATACAAAACTAGACACGACTGGGTTAGGAAGGTGATCCACTGGGAATTATGCAAAAAATTTAATTTTGACCATACAACAAAATGGTATATGCATAAACCAGAATCTGTTCTTGAGAACGAAACACATAAAATTCTCTTGGACTTTGAAATAAAAACAGATCACCTTATCCCAGCAAGAAGAACAGACCTAGTGTTGATAAACAAAAACGAAAGAACTTGTCAACTGGTGGATTTTGCAGTTCCAACAGATTACAGTGTAAAGCTAAAAGAAAATGAAAAAATCGACAAATACCTTGATCTTGCCAGAGAACTGAAAAAGTTATGGAATATGAAAGTCAAAGTGATACCAATTGTAGTTGGTGCACTTGGAACGGTCCCAAAAGGATTGGAAACGGGTTTGAAAAGTCTGGAAATCAGAACACTGGACTGCTGCAATCTGCCAGAATACTCAGAAGAATCTTGGAGACCTGAGGAGACTTGCTGTCACTCAGACTCCAGTGGAAGACCATCAGCTAATGCTGATGTGAAAACTCAATAATAATAATAATAATAATAATCTCTGGGACTTTGAGATACAGACGGATCACCTTACCCTAGCCAGAAGACGGTACCTAGTATTGATTAATAACAAAAAGAGAACTTGTCAACTGGTAGATCTTTCAGTCCCAGCTGACCACAAGATGAAGATGAAAGAAAACGAAAAGATAGATAAGTACTAGCAAAGAATACAATAGACACGATCGTTCTTCTCAAAATGACATTCATCGGCGACAGAGCAACATTAACTTTCGAAAAGAAATTAAATCTTTTTAGAAAAAAATGTTTGGGCGTACTTTTTTTGGCGATAATTTAGAGGGTTGACCCCGGGTCTTAAATTCTGTGCAATGTATTCAGAAGACTGCTTAATTCTAATGAACTAACCACCAGCGGCTTATGGTAGGATCGCAGCATGTATACAAACTGATGCTTGGATTACGACGATTTAACTCTTAGCCTAGTCTGTCCCATATTTTCTTGTTATATTTACCTGTATAATATGAGTCCTTCAAGTGACACGTGCGAGGGCCGCTTCTAGCGCTTTACGGTAGGATCGCAGTAATGGGAGAGCCGCTGTGAGTGGCTTAGATCGGAAAAGAGTTAATTCTTTTGGAGCTGGTTTAAAAATAGTGTGACTACACAGTTATGAATCATCGTTACTTGCGACATAATGGATCTTGGTCTTAAATATTGGTCTTAAATTCTGTGGAATATATTTAGAAGATTTTTTAAACTTGCGGGAAATTAGAATTATGTCTATCACAAGTCATGTGTCATCATAGGTCATACTTGATACGTTAATTTACTGGTTCCACATCAATGTGCACATCGTTGAGGGTTTTTTTTATCTAATTTCTTTATTTACTCTTTTTATAGTGTATCCTTTTTTGTTCGTTTTTTATTCATTTAAAACTCGGCCTCTCTTTTTTTCCCCTCTTTCACTCTCTGTATAGTTCATTCTTTTCCGTTCATTTATTCTTTCTTTCTTTCTTTCTTTCTGTCTTTCTTTCTGTGTTTCTTTCTTTGTAATGTTGCCTTTCTTCCTTCAATCTTTTTATAGTGGATTCTTTTTCGTTCTTTTTTATTCTTTTTACTCTAATTTTCTTTCTCTCTCTTTCTCTTTCATTCTCTGTATAGTGCATTCTTTTCCGTTCATTCTCTATTTCTTTCTTTCTTTCCTTCCTTCTTTCTGTCGTTCTTTCTTTATAATTTGCCTTTCTTCCTTCAATCATTTTATAGTGTATTCTTTTTCGATCTTCTTTTAATTCTTTTTACTCTTATTTCCTTTCTTTCTCTTTCTCTTTCATTCTCTGTATAGTGCATTATCTTCCGTTCTTTCTTTCTTTGTTTCTTTGTAATTTTGCCTTTCTACATTCACTCTTCTTATAGGGCATTTTTTCCGTTCATTCCTTCTTTCCTTCCTTCCTTCTTTTTTTTCTTTCTCTCTTTCCATCCTTCTTTCTTTCTTTTTTTCTTTCTGTCTTTCCTTCCTTCCTTCCTTCCTTCCTTCCTTCCTTCCTTCTTTCTTTCTTTCTTTCTTTCTTTCCTTCTTTCTTTGTAACTTTGCCTTTCTTCCTTCAAACATTTCATAGTGTATTCTTTTTCGTTCTTTTTTATTATTCTTTTTCTCTTATTTTCTTTCTTTCTTTTTCACTTCAACTCTATTTCTCTATTTTTTCCTCTTTCATTCTCTGTATAGTGCATTCTTTTCAGTTCTTTCTTTCTTTGAAATTTTTCTTTCACATTTTTTATCGTGAATTCTTTTCATTCTTTTTTTCATTCTTTTTCTCTTATATTCTTTCTTTCCTTTCCTTTAATTCTAAACCCCAAGTTCAAGTGATTTAGATAAACGACAGCGGACAGAATATTAAGAACGAAAATCGAATACATATTTTGCAATTAAAAAAATAAAAGAAAGAAAAAAAAAACATGAAAACATGCTCGACGCAGCCGACCGTTGATTTGGACAAACAGGGTTAATTTACGAATTTCTAGAACGCCAGCTGTCATAGAGATTCTTTCTTACTTCGGATTATTTGTTGGTTGGTCGGATTTTACAGCATGTCAACCCGTGTTGGGTTATTTTATTCCAAAGACATGTTGTTTTATTCATTCTTGAATGGTATTGAAAATTCAGTTTTTGTTTCAACTTAATTCTTTAAAAACATTTTTTTAAACTCATTCTTTTCTATTTAGATGGGACTGTACCGTATGTTGGTTAGTTGGTTGGTTGGATTTTACAGCATGTCAACCCTTGTTGGGTTATTTTATTCCAAAGACAATTTGTTTTATTCATTCTTGATGGGTATTGAAAATTCTGTTTTTTTTTCCAACTCATTTTATACACATTTTTTCAAACTCATTTTTTTCTATTTAAACCATAGATGGAAAACTAACGTATGTTGGTTAGTGGGATTTTAGGGCATGTCAACCCTTATTGGGTTATTTTATGCCGAAGACATTTTGTTTAATTCATTCTTGATGGCTATTGAAAATTCTTCAATGTTTTGAACACATTTTGTAAAACTCATTTTTTCTATTTAACCCATAGATGGGAAACTAACGTATGTTGGTTAGTCGGTTGGTTTGATTTTAGAGCATGTCAACCATTATTGGGTTATTTTATGCCGAAGAGATTTTGTCTTATTCATTTTTGTTGGGTAGTCATTTTAATACTCATTTAAAAAAATCTATTTTATCCATAAATGGAACTTTAGGTACTACCACTCTGGATCAGGGTGGACCTGGAAATAATGTTGATATATAGGTACTCCACATTCCCCAGACTTTCAGAATTTGAACTTCACCACTAGATAGAGTTTAATGTTATACACAGGACACTTAGACCGTAAGACACTGCCTTGTAGCACATATATATATTAAAAAGGTATTTGCCATAAGCCGATTGGGGGTTTGTCATTAGCCGATTGATGGAAGAGGGCCTCTTCGACCGCCCACTAACCTAAGTAAGGGCCAAAGGGGAGTGTTGCATTTCATCGACTACTAAGACACCAGGATTTCGTCATTAAGCATTATGGGTCTCTACTCCTCGCCAACACGTGGGATTTTACCCCTATGTAGTGGTGCAGTCGGTGTATTCCCCCGCCCCACCAACAGGGCGGGTTATTAGTTGGAGGCACGTGGTGTAATGGTTACTGTCGTAAGAAATGGATACGACTAGACGAGTTCAAACCCTATACGCGGCTGCTTGCATTTCCCTCAGTGCTAATACCTTTGGGAAAGGTACGTAAGTAATAGGTCAGATTGAGGTTCTTTAATCTTGGTACGACCACCGGTTTAGGAATAGGAAAATTAATTCAAACCAAAGGAAGTGAAAACTTCGCGTTAGTGAAAACTACTTTCAGGGCGCCTCCTTCTCTTTTCGCTCGACAAAAAGAACATAATACAAAAACAAAAACAAAAAAAACAAAAAAACAAACAAAAAGGAGCCCAGTTCACTGGGATCGTAAAATACACCGATTGTCCCTCTTTAAAGGAGTAAAAATTCCAATAATGAGGCCACCTGTTAGCTGTGGGTGGTGACTCGAGATGCTTAAGGAAGGAATCCTGGTGGCTGAACAGTCCATGACATCAAACATTCCATTTTCGATCTTACATAGAATAGAGGGGCAGCCGGAGATCAATCGGCTAGTCATATCAAGCCCAATCATCTATATGATAGTCCCATCCCTATTGCTCTTACGGCAAACCGCAACCCTTTTTATCATATATGTGCTAGGAGGTGGTGACTGAGGGTCGTAGCATCCTGGGTATAACGTTAAACTGCATCTAATAGTGAAGTTGCAATTCTGGAGCTCTGGTGAGAGTGGAGTACCCCTTCATCAGCCTTACTCCCAGGTTCACTCTAATCGAGAGTTAGTACCTTTTAGGGTCCCATCTATGAGTTAAATAGATTAAAAAAATGCAAGTGAATATGTATTAAAAATTGAGTTTAAAAATAACTGAATATCCAACAAGAATGAATAAAACAAAACGTATTCGGCATAAAATAATCCAATGGTTGACATGCCGTAAAATCCAGCCAACCAACTTTTTGACACAATTTAAATCCAAAAATTGATATAATTTTAAAATAAAATAGCATTTTCTGATTTAAATGTTGAAAACGCTAAATTTTCTCGCCAATTTCTAGGCCAAATATTGTAAAAACAAGGATTTTTGTGAATTTTAACAGACGATCTTTGATACTATTTCCTAAAACAATGGTACAAATAAAAGATCTAATTTTTCGTATCCGTATTCAGTATACTAACACACAACTTTCACATAGATGGACAATTTGATATGGGTAATTCCATGTCAAATCATCAAGGCCATGTCACCCACCCCTTCAATGAAATTTTGTACAGGTGTATACTAGGTTAAAGTTAGACAATCCCCCAAATTTGAGCTTCCAATTCGAAATATTTGTCGAGTTATGTCGATTTTAAACTCGAAAGATTGGAGGGGGGGGGAGAAAAATGGCGACATGTTGTAATATATTTTTGTCTATAAAATGTATTCTAGAGCTCCACTACTCCTAAAAATTGGTTTATAGAAGCTTTTAGGCCTGAGGAATCCAAAAATGTTGTAAAAATAGGCATATAACCCTTTTTAAGTTATTAATGATTTCTTATTTTTTCAATGCAAGATCAATAAGTGAAAAAATCACAATGTGGCACTACATATAATTGTTTTTTCCTTTAAATTATTATTCTACATATAGTTGGGGGATTGTCTAATTTTAACCTAGTCTACACCTGTATAAAATTTCAGAAAAATTGAAGGGCTGGGTGACATGGCCTTGATGATTTGACATTACCCATATTTTAAAAAAGTGAAAAATCGAACTACCCTACTCCCCACTCTCATTATTTTGTGATATAATTTTCGATTTCCTTTCCAGTGCTTTATTTTATGTAATTATAGTTGATGAACCGGTTTAGCGCATGAGTAGCATATATTGGGTAATCTGATTTGTGCGCTAAACTAGAAAGCTGGCGGTAGGTGTGGCGTTCCTACTCAACGAAACATAATCTGCTTGGTCTAGCGCTAGCGCAAAGGGGATACACTCCTTCGCTGATACCGACAATAGGCCACTATTTAACTTTTTAATAGGATTTTTGATAGGGTGTCACATGACTTTCGGACCGCCCTAGACATTCAGCAGCTCTGTAGAGACACTGGATGCCGTCTATAAGACCTTCCAAGAGCTATGCCCGGTATGGACAGATGCTCAGAGAGAGAGAGAGAGAGAGAGAGAGAGAGAGAGAGAGAGAGAGAGAGAGAGAGAGAGAGAGAGAGAATCAGCGCTATCAGCACGACTAAGATGAAGATGCTAATAATGATGACTATCATCTATTTATTCCCTCGCATGTGTGTGGTGTAATTGTTATCGTCGTAGGAAATGGACACGATGAGATGAGTTTAAATTATGGACAAGACTGATTGCATTTCACATAGCGTTAAAAACATTGGGAAACGTACGAATACAAGTTTCTCCTCCAGCTATGTGTAAATAGTTGGGTAGACTGAACTCATTAATCTTGGTTAGGTTAGGTAACCAGTCTAAGAGAAGGAAAACTCCGAATTCAAACCTCTTAAACTCAGGTTGAGAAATTGACCTTGTATCGCATTCTACTCGTGGGGGAGGTTTGATATATATATATATATATATATAATATATATATATATATAGATATAGATATAGATATAGATATATAAATTAATAAATGGATACCTTGGTTCAGATATAAATTCATATATGTATATATATATAAACCTTTGTATGTACGTTTAGTTGTCAATTTTTGTTGAATCCTATCAAAGAAACATGATGTCATCTACTTATATATATATATATATATATATATATATATTATATATATATATACAAATGTGTCATAAAAGTATCGAGATTGAAGCTGTATTTACCAAGATAGACATGAACAATGAATGAAACATTATTTTTTCAGAATACAAGGTGTGTCAAAATTTTTTAAAAATCTCGATACTTTCTTTGACACACCTTGCACACCTCACCCCCTAATATACCCTTATATATATATATACCCTATATATATATATATATATATATATATATATATATATATATATATATATTTACTCACCGTGTTTTGTTCGTTTGTCCACTTGATAATTTCTCTTCCACCTCCCACTTAATATATAATTCTCCTTCCAGTTAGCATATAGCTAAAGATTATCATGCATATTTTGATACTTGAGCTTGTTACCGAAATCCATTCTCCATTCTGCTGATTTTTGTGACTCTTTCGTTTGCCTCAGGAAAGATAAAGCCATACCTCAAATTTCTACGCTATCCTAACTTAAATATAAATGCTCTATCACCGATATTGAACAATGTTTATCAATAGTTATAGAAAACTAATATATATATATATATATATATATATATATATATATATATATATAGTGGTGAAGGCTTGTGTAGGACCATTCCACACTTTTTGGCACAGTCGATAGGAAAGAATTGGTGCATCAAGGAATGCCACGAACCCAATCATCGACTGACCTCAGGAATTTTGAATTCAGAGTTATCCCTCTTCTAGACTGGTTACCAACCCAAGGTTAAAGAGCCCAGTCTGCCCTACTATTTAACCCATAGCTGGAAGGAGAATATATGGATTCATACCTTTCCCAAGGGTATTAGCGCTATGTGAAATCCCAACAGCTTCGTCTAGGAATTGAACTCGAAACGACGAGTCCATATTCCACGACTCTAATCACGAGCCCACGCGCCTCCAAATCACAGTGTTGGTTGTTCACTGGATGAACAATTATGCGTCGAAAATCGACGAGAGAGTCCATATATATATATATATATATATATATATATATATATATATATAGGGACCGGGTTAGCTCAGTCGGTAGAGCTAGACAAGGTTCCTAGTTCGATACTGGTCCCCGCCAACTCAGCGTATGAGTAGCACAGGGATCTGTGCGGTAAAGTAAGGAGCTTATGGTAGGTGTGGCGCTCCACCTCAGATGCTAAAAACAATCTCCTTGGTCTAGCGCTATTGAAAAGGGATAGACTCCCTCGCTGACTGGCTGATACCGACTTTAGGCCGCCCCGTCGACTTTATTTTTTACTTACTTATATATATATATTAATAATCTTATTGTAGGAGGTGCGTGGTGTAATGTTTAGTGTCGTACGAAATGGACTCATCGAGTTCAAATTCTGGACGAAACTACAGTTCACACAGTGCTAATATCCCCGGGAAAGGTAGGAAGCTAACCATGGGTAAACAGTAGGGCGGACTGGGCTCTTTATCCTTGGTTAGGAAACCAGTCTAGGAGAAGGCAAACTCTGAATTCAAACCTGTTAAACTTCAGGGATGGTCACTATTAGTCCTAATTAGTGATCAATTTCACTAATAACTTATCAATGCTGGTTGGCATCATTCCGTCTGCGAAAGACGATGACATAGTCCAATCCTATGAAAATCTGATCTCACATAAGTTAAAGCGACTATTCTTCCAACAGTTGGACTCTAACAAAATCCCTAGAGAATAAGCTGGATTGAAACTGCACAAGAATGCTTCGTGCTGTCTTCAACAACAACCCACAAAAGTGTAGTTGTAAGGCCACCTGCCCTCTATCACACAGAACATCCAAGAAAGACGAACAAGACCTGTTGGACACTGCTGGAGAAATAAATAAGAACATATAAGCAACGTTCTCCTGTGGAAACCAGCACATGGCCACTCCAAGATTTTTGGATGTTTGTTTTTAGAAGCATTGTTGGATAAAGTATATATTTTTGCTTGAAGGCAATTACAATGCGTATATCGCATAAAATTCGATAATTATAGAAAATAATCTTGACAAGTGAATCCCGGCAAAGGATTGCTCGGTGTGTAGAACATCGTACAGACTGTTTCGACTTTATTAAGTCTCATCAGCGATGTATACTAACGATTTCCCTCCGACAGAAATCGAAACCGGGACCTCAGCAGGCATAGTCAGAGACGATACTGCCTCAGCCACGATACACACAGAACAATCCCTGCGAAATTAACCTGTCAATGCTACTGATAGAGGCGTATCATTATAATTAACAGGTTAATTTCGCAGGAGTATACATATAAAAATATAAATAATAATAATAATAATATAATATTTTATATATATATATATATATATATAATATATATATATATATATATATATATATAAAGTTCATTCTTTAAGCGCTTCGTTAGGGTCCAAGTGGTGCAGCCACACTGCAGCACGGACACGACAACGGCTTGGAAGAATTGTCTCTTTAGCTTGTCTGAGCGCGATCCTAAACAAAACGTGGATACAACACTCCACGAGAAAACAGCTGTACGGTCACCTACCCCATATCACACAAACCATCCGAGTAAGACAGGCAAGACACACAGGACACTGCTGGAGAAGCAAAGGCGAACTCTTAACTGACGTCCTCCAGTTGAAGTCAGCACATGGGCATGCCAGTGTAGACCGGCTAGCAAAGACGTACATTGATTAGGTCTGTACGGATACTGGATGCCCGAAAACAGGGACGATAGGAGAGAGATTGTTATGGATATCTGTGCTAATAGCGCGACATGAGAATGATGATGATGATGATATATATAAAAGAGTCATTTTCATTCATCATATTTCATTCTAGCTTTTTACCGTCATCTTTCATTATTTTTTCAGTGTTTGATTAATTGCCTGGGTCATTTTTTTTTTCTTTCTTTCTTTCTTTCTTCTCGTTATTTCTTTCTTCCTTTTCCTTTCTTTTCTTTTTTTCTTTCTCCCGTTTTTTTTCTTATTTGTTATTTACAATAATAATTTCTAATTTCTTTTCTTGTTTTTCATCATCATTCTTTTGTAAAGGAATTTTTATCCTTTTTTTCTTTTTTCTTATTCTATGATGTTTTTCTCTTTCATTACCTTTTTTCATTGCTTGTTTCTTTCTTTCTAAAACTCTTTCCATTGTATCTTCCCTTTATTTTTTCATTCTTTAACCAATATTCTTTCTTTCATGACCTCTTTGTTTGTTTGTTTGTTTCTCTTTTCTTTCGTGATCTTATTCTTCTTTTATCTTCTTTCTTTTTTTCTTTCATTCTTTCATTCTTTCTTTCATTGTCATTCTTTCGCGGAAGTTTGTTCTTATTTTTTCTTCATCTGTTTTTTTTTCATTCACTCTTTTTTGTGATTGTTTCTCTTCTTTTATTCGATTTTGAAAGCATTTCTCTGTTTTCTCATGTTTCTAATTTCATTCTTTCTTTATGGTCTCTTTCTTTTTTTCTTCCTACCTTCCTCCCTTCCTTCATCCCTCGCTTTCTTTCTTTTTTTCTTTCTCGGTTTCACAGGTTATTGTATTTGCTTCTATGATAATCATATTTTTTTCTCTTTTTCATTCTTTTTTCTTTCTTTCTCTTTGTTTCTGCTTTCTTTCTTTTTCTTTCTCTCTTTCTTTCTTTCGTTCTTTCTTTCCCGTGGAATTCTATCTACTTCAATGGTAATCATATTCTTTCATTGTCTCTTTCCTTTTTTCTTTCTTTCTGTATTTCTTTCATTCTGCTCTCTTTCCTTCTCTTTCTTTCTTTCTTCCTTCCCTTCTTTCTTTCATTTTTCAGCTCTCTTTCCCTCCATTTTTTCTTTCTTTCTCATCGTTTTCCTTCTCTTTCTTTCTTACGCTTTCCCCTTTCTTTCTTTTTTCTTTCCTTCTTTCTTTCTTCTTTACTTCTTTCTTTCGTTTTTATTTATTTATTTATTTATTTTACCCCACATAAGATTTCATTTGTTTTATAATCATAATCAAGTTAATCACAATTTTCCTTCTTTCTTTTTTCCTTCTTTCTTTTTTTCTTTCTTTCATTCTTTCTTTTGTTTTTATTTTCCCTTCCTTCTTTCTGTCTTCCTTCCTTTCTTTCTTTCTTTCCTTCTTTTTCCTTCTCTTTCTTTCCTTACGCTTCCCTCTTTCTTTCTTTTTTTTTTCTTTCTTTCTTTCCTTCTTTCTTTCTTCTTTTATTTTTTATTTCATTTTTATTTATTCATCTATTTATTCATTTATCACCCATAAAAATTTTATTTTTTTATAATCATAATTAATCAAGTTAATCATAATTTTCCTTCCTTCCTTCCTTCTTTCTTTCTTTCTTTCTTTCTTTTCTTCTTTCTTAATCCCTTATCCACCTAAATCCCTTAATCCTCCCATCTTCAATACCCGGCTACATTCATACTTTTCCTATGTTTTCTTTCTTTCCTTCTTTCTTTCTTTCTTCTTTCTTTCTTTCTCTCTCCCCCCCCCTTTTCCCGCCAAAATACAAAAACACTTTTATTGCCTAACAAGAAAAAATACACTCGTCCATTTTGCAATACTCATCAAGTCCTACACGATGTGAGTTATTAAACTCTTGTCGCCTCTTTCACCTGCTCTCAATCGTATTTTTCATTCTTCTAACCCCCACCCCTCCCCAACTCCCTATTGAAAGTCACTTCCCGAACCTCCACCCTCTCTCCTTCCTTTTCGTTCAGTCACACTTCCGCCATATTTTAATCGGCATGATTAGAAGCAGCGAAGTGTGAAGTCCGTCCGACAGAAGAGGTGAAGGAGACTTGTCTAATTTATTTTAGGTCATTCCTCTGCGGTTTGTTAGTGACGCTGATTGATTGTCTCCCTTTGCCAGAAGGTGTCGCCACTGTCGCCCATTAACATGTGCATGATTGACAGGTAATTTTTGATACGAGCGACCTTTGCCGATCGGAAAAAATCCTTCGTTGATTACATTTTATTATTATTATTATTTTTTTTTATCTCGTCCATTTTTTTTTATTCTTTATTTTTTATTCTTTATTTTTTTAATCTTTATTTTTTATATTTTTATATTTTTTTTATTTTCCTTCGGTTTGTTTTTATCATTTCATTATCGACGGGTTTTTGTTCCGATTTTATTGGGGTTTTTATGTTTTGTTAAAAAATAAAAATGTCGGTAGAGTTTTCAAGGGTTTTGTATGAAGACGCGTATAAATCATGTTACAATTTCGTTCCGTCGTGGCCAGGAGTCGGAGTCGGAGGTGAGTGGCGTGGGTAGTTAGGGAGATGAGATTTAAAGTTTGTGAGGCTATATTTTTATGCAAATTATAAACAAGCAAACGAAGGGAGAGGCGCTGTAAGGGTTGGGGGATCGAGAGTAGAAATCGAAAGAGGAAACGAGGAACTACGAAAACGAAAGGAAACGCTAAAGAGATCTTCGTAAACAGAGAATTAGAGAGGGAACATGAAGTATCAGGGTAACAATTTGTAGAAAGAGCATGACTACCACAGCTTAGATAAATTAATATATGCGATAAGGTGTGGAGCTGATGGTCGGTGTGGCGCTCCACCTTGGCAAAAACAATTTCCCTGGTCTACAATTTGAGAAAATGAGATAGACTTTGATATACGCGGTATGTCAGAAAAGTTCCAGGACTGGTATCACAAAATAATTATTTTAAATCCAAGCTACATGGAGATATTGATCTTGTTAGGAGAAAATCAGAAATCATCAATAACTTAAAATTGGTTGAATTTAAGAATTTATTTGATAGCATTTCTGGATATCATGGGCAGAAATGCTTTTATAAACCATTTTTTAGTAGTAGGGAAGCTCTAGAACTCATTTTACCGACAAAAATAGATTACAAAAAGTCGCCATTTTTCGCCAACCCAACCAAATTTGGAGACCTAAAATCGACATAACTTCACCAATGTTTGGAATTGGAAGCTCAAATTTTGTGGATTGTCTAATGTTAACATAGTCCACACATGTAAAAGAATTCAGAAAATTTGAAGGGGGTGGGTGACAATTTTACTTTTTCTGGATGATTTGACATGGAATTACTCAATTACACGTTATCCCTTTCAAAGTAATAACACTGGAGTCTAATGCAGTGTCACATCCTTCTCTTCCACACTTGGATGCGCTCCTGGAAGGATTCTTACGTGATTCGCAGTAGCTCTGTGTTCACGGCCTTTTTAATGCCGTGAATATCCTGATGACTCCCTTGAACTTGGGGAAGAGAAAAAAATCACATGAAGCCAGGTCGGGCGAGTAGGGAGGTTGCTCCAGCACAGTGATGTTATTCTGGGCCAGGAACTCTCGGATACTCCGGGTAGTGTGGGCAGGTGCCTTGTCATGGTGAAACACCCACTAGTTGTCCTGTAACATCTCTCGCCTCTTCTCGCGCACTGAACAAATCAAACGCCGCAGTGTCTCTTTGTAAACATGCTGGTTGATCGTCTGGCCCCCTGGCAAGATCTCGCAGTAGACGATGCACCTCACATCGAAGAATGCGATGAACGTGGAACTCTTCTGACATACCTCGTATATATATATATATATATATATATATTATATATATATATATATATATATATATTGAAAAAACAAATGATGTTTACAAATGGTGCACATTCTCTCCTGATGATCCCAAGCATTTGTAAACATCATTTGTTTTTTCAATATATCAAATTCACACTATCGGATTAATTTCCTTTTATTTCACACACACACACACACACACACACACACACACACACACACACACACACACACACACACACATATATTATATATATATATATTATATATATATAATATATTATTTTATACTTTTATTCTATACTTTTTATTCATTTTTTATTATTGTTTTATTTTATTTATTATTCTTTTTTATTCTTTAATTTTCTTTCACGATCAAAGTCATGCCGCATTTCGAACGATTACGATGATCGTATTTCGGATGAATTACGTTACACAATTTCGAAAGAAAATTAACGGCTAAAAAACGCCAAATCCGCTCACTTCATTTATTTATGTTTTTGCTCTCATATACAGCATTTCATTTTTTTCTCCAGACAGTTTCATATCATATATCTTGAAAAAGAGTGAACGTTCACCTGAAATATCGGAATTGATCAAACTTGGAACAGAACAACAATTGAATATTAAAATTATGATTTTTGTTCTGTTTTTCTTGTTTTTGTTCTTTTTTCCAATGATTCAAAAGACCCCCCAAAAAACAACGTTCACAAGAACAAAGTTTATACATAACACACACACACACACACACACACACACACACACACAAGATATATATATATATATATATATATATATATAGAGAGAGAGAGAGATGAATTGGCATATACACCCCCCCACACACACATATAAAAAATGAATGTTTGTGTATGTGTGTTAGGATAACGAAGACTCAAAGTCAACGTCACTTGGTTAGTGTCAGTTATTTTTGCCAATGCAATCATCCGACGAATTCTGTGACTACGCTACGTTGATTTATATATGTATAAGCGATATCTTAGAAATAAAGCAAACCACGTTATTATTTCATGTAGTAGTAGTAGTAGTAGTAGTAGTAGTTGTTGTATATTCTATTAATAATGGAGATTCGCTTCCGGTTTTTGTCTGTAACAAAAATTACGTCACTGCTTACGTCACATTACCCATTACATAGAATAGATACACTGAAAATTTGAACATGCAACATTAGACAGTCCTCGTTGTTTTTTAAAACAAATTTTAATAAATACATGACTAGTATTATATATCTATATATAGTTTGTTTTATTTTAATACATATTTAAAGTTTACATTTTAAATTGTTTTATTTTTTAATCCTTTAATGAATTTGATGATTTTGCTTACTTAAGGTACAGACTTGCTGACATGGAATTTTTTACTCCCACCCCTCAGGCAATATGTTTCAAAAATCTATTTTTACATCGTCCGGAAGGTCGGCAAAATCTGTGTACGGAAGTAGTATTTTTATGTACCGAAGTAGTATTTTTATTTAATAAAAATGTACGGAAGTAGTATTTTTATTTAATAAAAAAATTAATAAAAATACTACTCTGATGAAGGTCGGCAAAATCTGTGTACGGAACATTTTATGCATTTTTCCCATTGTTATTATCATCATCATTTCAACTCCATCTGATTATTTTAATAATAATAATAACGTAAATCCGTATACATTTTGATAAACAGACCGAAACACATGTGTAAGTGATATCGATTAAAAGTGATATCGATAAAATTCATTTTTATCCATCTACATTTCTTTTCTTTACTCATTTTTTCCTCATATTGTCGGATTCATTTCCCATTCTCCCATATATATATATATATATATATATATATATATATATATATATATATATATGTCTGTCTGTGTGTGTGTGTGTGTGTTTGTGTATGTGTGTGTGTGTATTGATAACGATTGATGGACAAAGAAATAGAGTAGGTGATTGAATTAGACTGAATTGTAAGCAAGTATATATATATATGAAGAGAGAGAGAGAGAGAGAGAGAGAGAGAGAGAGAGAGAGAGACAGACAGACAGACAGACAGACAGACAGACAGACAGACAGACAGAGAAAGAGAGAGATTTTCATTCCACGAATTTCATTCCAGTTAATTTGTTGCTCTTTTTAAAATATGATTGTACACACACACACACACACATATATATATATATTGAAACCAAATGATAGAGAAATAGAAGTAGAGATTGAACCCAACATAAGTAAGTTTTTATATATATATATATATTTATATAGATAGATAGATAGATAGACAGATAGATAGAATTTTCATTCAACGAATGAATATGCTACGTAAACAGTTTATTTTCTGTTGTCTCTTTTGTGACTCACACACACACGGATATATATATATATATATATATATATATATATATATATATATATATGCGTGTGTGTGTGTGTGTGTGTGTGTGTGTGTGTGTGTGTTGAAAGCGATTGATGGACAAAGAAATAGGTGATTGAATTAGACTGAACTGTAAGCAATTGTCTCAGATAGCACTTTTCAAAACATCCCTACATTATTAACGCCATACTTCCAACAATTGAATGAACCTCTGATTCTCCAAATCAAACAGGCGTAACACTCGACTTTTGTTTAGTAGCCTCCCATCAATACCATCAACACTCAGCAAGGAGCCTCACCGACCCTTTCATACAATCATTGCAATTAACTATAGGCGACCAAACAGAAGTTACAAGTCGCTTTCGTCATGGCCTACAAAATTCTTGCTTCAGGAGATTCGAGATGGTCTTGTTAACTTAATTAGGGCGGATGGTGTGTAGTTCTTGGAGAATAATGGTCAGAAGCAGCAGGAACCAGAGGACAGGGATTTCCTTAATGAAACCGAAGGACAAGGCTGAGCTATACGGTTTTAATCTTGTGTCTCTTGCATTTTGGTCATTCATTTTGTCAGCTATTATTATTTATCTATTCAAGCGAAAAATTACTAGAGAGTACATCCGGGTAATATGCGACATTGGTTCCCTCGTAATTCTAACATCTTGAATAGTTACCGCTCTCAAGCGTGGAACAAAGGGTTGTCTTTCTGGATTGCTAATCAGTTTCCTAAAAATGGAAATCGTTAAGTGAGGGCCAGGTATGATATGAAGTTACTGGACCAAGTCTCCAATAGGCACCCCAAATCATCAAATTAATGAAATGTTCATATTTTAACTCGTCACCGGTAACTTTCGCTTTCAAATATTTGAAAATAAACAAACAGACAATTTTTTTGCACTTATTAGCCCAGTCGGTAAAGTGTTCGGCTCGGAACCTCAAGGTCCCTGGTTTGATACCGGCCCTTGCCAACTCAGAGTATGATTAGCACAGGTATCTGTGCGGTAAAGTGACGGGCTGATGGTAGGTGTTTCACGCTACCACAACTTAAAAACAATTTTCTTGGTCTAGCGCTAGTGAAAGGGGGATAGACTCCCACTGATTGGCTGATACCGAATTTAGACCACCCCGACGACTATTTTATATGCCAAAAACGAATTTTACAACCACCCTGTCGGCTGGGGCGTTAGAATGCATCGACTGCACCTCTGCAGAGGGGTAAGACTCCGCAATGGGGCCACCTGTTGGCCGTGGGTGGCGACCTGTGATGCTTAAGGATAGAGCCCAGGTGGATGAGCAGTTCATGACATGCAATACTCCACTTTGGCCCTATCTTGGGCCAGACGGGCGGTCGGAGAGGCCCCCTCCGATCAATCGTCAAGCCCTAGCATCTGTATGATTTTCCCAGCCCTATTGCCCTTATGGCAAGCCCCAACCCCCTTTTATCATATGGCTGCTAGAAGGCGGTGGCTGCGGGTCTACATGTCCTGGGAATGACGTTAAACTTTATCTGATGGTGAGGTTCCAGTTTTGGAGGTTTGGGGAATGTGGAGCACCCCTTCATCACCATTGGTCCCTGGTCCACTCTGACCCGGAGTCGGAGTACCTGTTAGGGTCCCATCTATGGGTTAAATAGAAAAATGTATTCATAAAAAAACTGTATTATCCATTAAGAATTGATTTATTTCAAAACTTTATCGGCATTAAATGACCCACTGAGGTTGATATGCCGTAAAACAAACCAAACCATCATAAACTTCTGATTAATAAGTTTTTATTAAATAAACGATTATGCTATTGAATTTTAATTTGTACCAACCATCTATTTATTTGATTCATCATAAGGTCCACATCTCCATAAACTTCTGATTAAAATCATTTGTTTCCAAAAATTTAGAAGTGGAAGTTACCGGTGACAAGTTAAAATAAGAACCTTTCATCAATTTGATGATTTGGGGTGCCTATTGGGAACTTGATCCAAGTTACCTAGATATTGAAATAAACACTTTGGTTGTAATTTACAAGGGTCTGGCGTACAGGCATTCGGTTTCTCATGAGTGTTTGTTTTTAACGACATTTCAACACGACTAGGCTTATCTTATGCCTAGTGTTATGCATATCAATTGCTTAAATAATATTGTAACAAGAGAGAGAGAGAGAGAGAGAGAGAGAGAGAGAGAGAGAGAGAGAGAGAGAGAGAGGGGGATGGAAAGAGCCAGTAGATTAGCATGGATATTTTGGAGATGAATCAGCCAACGCCACATGCGATTTTTCTATTGGTCAAGAAGTGTCTCCCATTACCCCAAGTTAGTCCCAAATGCAAAACACCAAAGAATGCCAACATCAACTCAACATCAGGACAGCAACCAGATTCGAGCCTCTCAAAGTAGTACCGGTTCAGAGATAAGCGTACAACTATTATTCTTATAAGGGCCGCTTTAGCTCAGTCGGTAGAGCGTCGTACTAGGAAGCACAATGTTCTGGGTTCGATACCGGCCCTCGCCAACTCAGCGTATGAGTAGCACAAGGATCTGTGCGGTAAGGTGAGGAGCTGATGATAGGTATGGCGCCAAAACAATGTTCTTGGTCTAGTGCTAGGGAAAGGGGATAGACTTCCTCGCTGTTTGGCTGATACCAAATTTAGGCAACCCCGACGATTTTACTTTTTTTTTTACTTATTATTTTTATTATCAACATAATCCTTTCCGAAATGAGAGCCATAACTTTACAATATATATATATATATATGAGTATATAAAAAAGATATGAAAACACCACAAAATGCTGTTAAAGTGAAAACATTTTATAACATAGCTGATATTGAACAATATTTCGATTTTATGAAAATCATCATCAGAGCTTGTTTATACTCCGTGTTGTTAAGAGCGGAGACAAAAGTCATGAGTTCAAAACAAAAACCTTGATGCTGCAAAAAAGAAAAAAGTTATACAATAGTTTCGAATGTGAGCACTTCCGCCGCATTTTTCTTGGTCATCAGATTATGTATAGAAAAAGAATTTTTATTTTTGTAATTGATATAAAAATAAAACCTTACAACCGTTCATACTTTTTTACTTTATATATAAGAAAAACAAAAAATAGAAAATTTACAATATTAATTACAAAAATAAAAATTATTTTTCTACAAATCTGTTGAAGACCAACCGTCAACAGGCTAATACTTACCCCGTTTTGAATAAGAGAATTCGTCTAGTGTCAAAACTTTTTAATATGTATTCTTTTTTAAAAACTGGTACAATAAGATATACATAATCTGATGACCGAGAAAAATGCGGCGGAAGTGCTCACATTCGAAACTATTGTATAACTTTTTTCTTTTTTGCAACATCAAGGTTTTTGTTTTGAACTCATATGACTTTTGTCTCCGCTCTTAACAACACGGAGTATAAACAAGCTCTGATGATGATTTTCATAAAATCGAAATATTGTTCAATGTCAGCTATGTTATAAAATGTTTTCACTTTAACAGCATTATGTGGTGTTTTCATATCTTTTTTATACATACTCATACCGTCGGATTCATTTCCTTTCTTTTAACTTTATATATATATATATATATATATACGGAGGATTACAACTGATAATGCATCTTTCTACTTGAAATCAGGATAAAACTTTATGCCACAAAGAATCCCCCCGGCCTTCAGCAACAGCACTAAAATGGACACGCGAATCGTAATAGTGGATGACTTGCGAAAAACAGAAGAATTGCTGGTTGACTATGAAGAAGGGGGTAGTAACCGTTACCGGCCTGGCGTTGGTTCAGGGATTATTGAAGACCAGAATGCTGTCTCTAGTGGATGGTAAACCCCTTTTTATTCACTAGAGTCTGGCACATAGGCATTCAATTGCTTATGAGTGGTTGATTTTAACGGCATTTCAACACGTCTAGGCTTATCTTATGCCTAGGCTTAGATTATGCATTGTTAATTGGTTGAAGAGTAAATATATATTTACCAATCTCTCTGCATGAATAGGATGTGACACAAGGTCAATTTCTTAAGCGGAGTTTAACAGGTTTGAATTCAAGATCGACTGACATAGATAGATGAATAGATAGAAACGAACTGAGATAAATATTCTCTTTCCAGCTATGGGTTAATAGACCGTGCTGATTAACCTTCATTAGGCAACTGATCTAGGAGAAGGAAAACTGAATTCAAACGTATGGTTTGGTTTGTTTTGTTTTATGGCATATCAACCCCAGTGGGTCATTTAATGCTGATAAAGTTTTGAAATAAATCAATTCTTAATGGATAATACAATTTTTTTATAAATACATTTTTCTATTTAACCCATAGATGGGACCCTAACAGGTACTACCACTCCGGGTCAGAGTGGACCAGGGAGCAATGGTGATGAAGGGGTGCTCCACATTCCCCAAACCTCCAAAACTGGAAGCTCACCATCAGATAGAGTTTAACGTCATTCCCAGGACATGTAGACCCGCAGCCACCGCCTTCTAGCAGCCATATAATAAAAAGCGTCGCGGTTTGCCATAAAGGCAATAGGGTTGGGAAAATCATATAGGTGCTAGGGCTTGACGTGACCAGCCGATTGATCGGACGGGGCCTCTCCGACCGCCCGTCTAGCCCAAGATAGGGCCAAAGTGGAGTATTGCATCAAACGTATGGGTAAATAGCAGGGCAGAATGGGCCCTTTAACCTTGGCTAGGTAACCAATCTAAGAGAAGGGAAACCCTGTTAAACTCCGTTTGAGAAATTAAACTGCTTTGATTTTTTTTCTCCCAGGAGTTTTTTCTCCTAGATCAGTTGCCTAATGAAGGTTAATCAGCACGGTCTGTTCTACTATTTACCCATAGCTGGAGGGAGAATAACTATCTCAGTCCGTTTCTATCTATTATTTATCAGTAGCTTTCTTTCTTTCTTTCTTTCTTTCTCATATCGTTATCTATCTATCCCAGTTTCTATCTATCTATCCATCCATCCATCCATCCATCCATCTATCTATCTATGGATATCAACACCACTGCAACCATGTAATAATAAAGATGAGGATAACAGTCCGAAATATTTGAATTGTTCAAGGGTTGACATGCCGTAAAATTCAACCAACCAACCAACCAACCAACCAACCAACCAACCGAGACCATAACAATTGCAGTGTAGTTATTATAAAACGGAATACCAAACAAGAAGGAACAAAACAAAAACGTCTTCGGCATAGCATGACCCAAGGGTTGACATGCCGTAAAAAACAACCAACTAACCAACCAACCAGCCAGGCAAACCAACCGAGACCATAGCAATTGCAGTGTAGTTATTATAAAACGGAATACCAAACAAGAAGGAACAAAACAAAAACGTCTTCGGCATAGCATAACCCAAGGGTTGACATGCCGTAAAAAACAACCAACCAACCAACCAACCAGCCAGGCAACCAACCGAGACCATAGCATTTGCAGTGTAGTTATTATAAAACGGAAATACCAAACAAGAAGGAACAAAACAAAAACGTCTTCGGCATAGCATAACCCAAGGGTTGACATGCCGTAAAATCCAACCAACCAACCAACCAGCCAAGCAACCAACCAATCGAGACCATAGCATTTGCAGTGTGGTTATTATAAACCTGAATACCAAACAAGAAGGAACAAAATAAAAACGTCTTCGGCATAACATAACCCAAGGGTTGATATGCCGTAAAATCCAACCAAACCAACCAATCAACCAGCCAACCAACCAAGACTATGGCATTTGCAATGTGGTTATGGTTCATGTCAAGCCGACCCAGTACCTTGCGTCTTTTTTCAAACGCCTTCTTCTTTTAGTTTTATGGCTTCTTGTCTGTTGCTAGAAGCTTATACCGAAGACATCTTTGTAATTCCGTAATCTGTTCTTTTTGGCTGCATCGGATTGCGGCAATTTTGACAATTTTCTCGGTTTTTATTTCATTCTTTGCATCACATATGCGATTAATCACCAGACTGGGTTTACTGATAGGATTTCTCATAATACCATGCGTGCTGATTCCTTTGGCTTCCGTATTTTCTAGTCTGTTCAGAGCTAGTTGTACTGAGTTTATTATAGAGGAGAAAAGGACAAAACTGTTCCCTCCACAAATGATCTGCTATGTCTGATGTTATAGTTTCCTGGATTTTACGGCATATCAACACTTGTTGTGTTATTTCATGCCGAATACGTTTTGTTTTATTCATTCTTGATCTATGATTACCCCAACCCTATTGCCCTTATGGCAAGCCCCAACCCATTTTTATCATATGGGTGCTAGAAGGCGGTGGCTGCGGGTCTACATGTCCTGGGAATGACGTTAAACTCTATCTGATGGTGAGGTTCCAGTTTTGGAGGTTTGGGGAATGTGGAGCACCCCATTCATCACCATTGCTCCCTGGTCCACTCTGACCCGGAGTGGTAGTACCTGTTAGGGTCCCATCTATGGGTTAAATAGAAAAATGTATTTATAAAAAAAATTGTATTATCCATTAAGAATTGATTTATTTCAAAACTTTATCTGCATTAAATGACCCACTGAAGTTGATATGCAGTAAAACAAACCAAACCAAATCTTTCTTGATCGATATTAGCTCAATTAAAAAAAAAACTCATTCAATTTAAAAAAAAACCTTGACATCCAGCGAACTTAAAATCCAACGAACCACATGACCAGTTTTGGCGCTCATAATTTTTTCAAACTCAATTTTTTAAACATATTTTTGAGAATCAATTTTGTTCTATTTAACCCATTGATGAGACCCTAACTGGTACAACCACTCCGGATCAGATTAGACCCGGGAGTGATAGTGATGATAGTGCACTCCACATTCTCCAGTGCCCCAAAATTGGAACCTCTTTAATAGATGCAGTTTAACATCATACTAGTGATGTGGTTCATTGGATTTTACGGCATGTCAACCCTTGTTAGGTTATTTTATGCCGAAGACGTTTTGTTTTTATTTTTCATTCTTAATGGGTATTCAATTTTTAGTAAAACTCAATTTTTTAAAACACATTTTTTCAATACTCGTCTTTTTTTATTTACCCCCTAACAGCTGCTACCACTACCGGTCAAAGTGGCCCGTGATTAATGGCAGAGCTCTAAAACTGGAACTTCACCATTAGATACATTTTAACGTCACGCCCAAGATACTAAAAAACCTCAGTCACCACCATCTAGCATATAGATGATAAAAAGGGTTGGTGGTTGCTATAAGGGTAAAGGGGTTGGGACAACCATATAGATGCTAGGGCTTGACGTGATCAGCCATTGATTGGAGGTGGCCTCTCCGACCAACCGTCTATCGTAAGTGAGGCCAAAATAGAGTGCTGCATGTCATAGACAGCTTAGACACCAAGAATCCGTCCTTAAGCATCACGTGTCGCCATTCACGACCAACAGGTGGCTCCATTGGGGGGGTCTTAATCCCTCTGCAGAGGTGCGGTCGGTGTTATTCTAAAGCTCCAGTCGACCACCCGTCTATCGTAAGTGAGACCAAAATGGAGTGTTGCATGTTATAGACTTCTTAGACACCAAGAATCCGTCCTTAAGCATTATGTAATACCAACCACAACCAACAAGTGATCCCATTGGAATGACTTTACTCTTTTGTTGAGGTTACTTTTCTACAGCCCAACCGACAGCGGCGGCTGGTCATGCGACTAATTGGTGGATTTCGCCTTAATCGAAAAAAAAAAAAAAAAATATATATATATATATATATATATATATATATATATATATTTAACAACCCTCCCCACGAATAAGATGTGACACAAGGTCAATTTCTTAAGTGGAGTTTAACAGGTCTGAATTCAGAGTTTTCCTTTCCCTAGACTGATTGTCTAAAGATTACAGAGCCCAGTCTTCCCTACTATTTACCCATACCTGGAGAGAGAGTAGTTGGATGCATACCTTTCCCAGGGGTATTAGCGCTATGTGAAATTCAAACAGCCTCGACGAGGATTTGAACTCGCGTCGACGAGTGCATTTCCTACGATTCTAAACCATTACATCACTCACCTTCAAATCTCTCTCTCTCTCTCTCTCTCTCTCTCTCTCTCTCTCTCTCTCTCTGTATATTAGCTCAGTCGGTCGGTAGAGCGTTCGGCTAGAAACACAAAGGTTCCTATTCGATACCGGTCCTCGCCAACTCAGCGTATGAGTAGCACAGGGATCTGTGCGGTAAAGTAAGGAGTGATGGTAGGTGTGGCGTTCCACCTCAGACGCCAAAAACAATCTCCTTGGTCTAGCGCTATTGAAAAGGGGATAGACTCCCTCGCTGACTGGCTGATACCGACTTTAGGCCGCCCGACGACTTTACTTTACCCTTTATATATAATATATATATATATATATATATATATTTGTATATGTATAAGTATTAACTTACCGGTGGGTATAAGAAACGATCGTTTGGAAGCTCACAATATCCAGAGGTTAAGGTTGAGGAAAAACAAATACAAAGTGCTCAATACAATGTAGATTTCCATTCTTAAATAAATAAATAAATAAATAAATATATATATATATATATATATATATATATATATCAGTCATCTACAGACACGTGTTTCGAAGTTTACTTCTCATCAGTGAGGCTCGACTTTTAACAAGCTACCTTTAGCCGAGATCGAAACCCGACAGAATTTTCGTCTGCCAAGTTCCTTACCCTTGCGGCTATCAGCGGCCGTCAGTCTAAGGTGAACTATTAATTGCTACATACTTTACGGCGGTATGTTTTTACAATCACCAGAGAACTCAAATCTGTAAACAGACGGGTCACGGCTAATGTCAAACGGTGAAGTTACAATTAATGTCCCCCCAGTGCTCAACCATGGAAGTGGCAAGCATATGTGTGTGTTTAAAAGTGGATGATATCCAATGTTACTTTGATAAGATTGAACCAAAATTGACAACTCAAACGTACATATGAATATTTGTGTATAATTTTTTTTTACATATACGGGGTATGATAAATAAATAAATAGATAAGGGTTTTAAAGTTTGCTTGAAGCATTGTACGTATGTGTTTAAAATAGAAATTAGAAGGCAATTGACAATGCAATGGAATAGGTGATGAAAATGATGTTTATTTACCTGTTCCCTAAATATTTTCGGGATAAAATCCCATCTTCAGAGGCTTTAGAAGTACTTGTGTTTTTTTAGTACTTATATTACGGTGCTGGCGCTAACGCTTGTTGTTTATTAAGTTGAATAAAGGAACGCCGGATGTTCATTTATTTAAGTTAATAAACAACAAACGTTTGCGCCAGCGCCGTACGTAAGTACTAAAAAAAACACAAGTACCTCTAAAACCTCTGAAGATGGGATTTTATCCCGAAAATATTTAGGAAACAGGTATATAAACATCATCTATTCCATTGCATTGTCAATTGCCTTCTAATTTCTATTTTAAATAAATAGATATTTTCTGAAGGTATGTATCCTTGTGTGTGTATGTATGTGCGTATGCGTATCTGTGTGTGTGGGTGTGTGTGTGTTTCGGAGCTAATGAAGCAGGAAGAAGGCGAAAAAGAAGAAGAAATAAGGAAAAAAAATAGAGTGGATTGTCCGTAAAATCAAGATAATCAAAAAAGTTCGCTAAAAACAAAAAACACAAAACAAACAAAAAACAAAACAAAATTGAAATAATTAAAAAAGCAACCCCATCTCCCCCCCCACAAAAAAAAAAAAAAAATAAACAACCACAAAAACCCAAAAACTCAAATCAAACCAACAAAAAAAAATCTTTCGTAAACAATGGAGACTATAAGAGCAGGAATACACAACAACAAAAAAAGAAACAGTCTTTTTCCCGTCCTTCTACAACTCTATAGGGACTCAATAGACGGGAAGATGGAGACGTAGAGGGGGAGGAGGAGGAGGAGGAGGAGGGGGATGAAGTGAACTGTCACTTTTACCTGTTAGGCCATTAGCTCACCCTACCTCACACCCACCTAGCCACAACAGTCGCTCCTCTGACTGCTCGTCCTTTCTCATTTCAGAAGTGAAGTGAAGTAACAAAGACACGTCTTTAAATGACACAAATTGCTTAAATTATACCATTTTGAGTCAGTTAACGCCATTGCGAGATTCAGCGACGCCATCACTTCTCGTTCGGTTTTCCCGCCTTTTTTTCGGTATTTTCAAAAATTCTTTGTTGTCTTGTTTTCTATTCTAAATCGTTTTCTTCTTCTTCTTTTCTTTCTTCTTTTTCTCTTTTTTCTTCTTTTTTCTATTTTTCTTCTCTTTATTTCTTCTTCTCTTTATTTCTTCTTTGTTCTTTCTTTCTTCTTCTTTATCTTCTTTTCTTTCTTCGTTTTTTCTCTTCTTTTTTCTTTCTACTTATCTCATCTTTTTTCATCTTCTTTTTCTTTCTTACTTCTTTTACTTCTTTCGTTCATCTTCTTTTCTTTCTTTCTTATTATCGTTTCTCTCTTCTTTTCTTTCTTTCATTCATCTTCTTTTCTTTCTTCTGTTTTTTTCTTCTTGTTCTTCCTTTTTCTTTTTTTCTTCTCTCTTTCTTTTTTCTTCTTTTTCCTTCTTCTTTTGTTCATCTTTTTCTTTCTTTCTTTCTTTCTTTCTTTCTTTCTTTCTCCTTATCGTTTCTTTCTTTCTTCTTCTTTTCTTTCTTTCGTTCATCTTCTTCTTTCTTTTTCTTTTCTTTCTTTCGTTCATCTTCTTCTTCTTCGTTTTTACCGCCTGTTTTCGTTGGTTATCAAATATTGTTATTTTGCCCTTTGTCTATATATAAACTTCTTCGGCATAAAATAACTCAACATGGGCTGACATGCCGTAAAATCCAACCAGCGTAACCTAACAAATACGTATTGATAATTCAATAGAATATTTAATATTTTGGTTCATTTAATATTTTGGTCCATTATAAAAAAGAGTTTGATTCTTACCGGGTGCCTATTACTTCTGGCATTTTCATAAACTAAGTTAAACTTAATTACATACTCTACATCAAAGTATACTTACCAGCTTTCGTGTCCTGTGTCCAGTAGCTTCGGCCATTGGTCTGGTATGATATAATTCTGGTGTGAATACCAGTGGGTCATCCTTCCAGGCAACACCTGTCGCTTCTTTTTAAAGGTTTATAGGCTAGTGCCTGAGGCGCCATAAAAGAGGAATACCAACGGGATATACGCAATGTTTACAGTGGCCACCGCATGAGCTTCGGTTTGTGCGTGGCTCCCCACGTAAATCGAACTTCCTATTCATCTGACATAGGACTGGTTTAACTAGGAACCACAAGGTTCTGGGTTCGATACCGGCCCTCGCCAACTCAGCGTATGAGTAGCACAGCGATCTGTGCGGTAAAGTGAGTTGCTGATACTGGGTGTGGCGCTTCACTTCAGACGCAGAAAAAATCTCCTTGGTCTAGCGTTACCAAAAAGAGGATAGACTCCCTCAGTGTCTTGCTGATATCGACAAAAGGTCAATCCATTGACTTACTTTATTACAATATTAGCAGGACCTGTGAATAGACCACAGTATGATAATTTAATTATTACAACGTTTGGAATAGAAGACTGATGATGTGCTGCTCAAGGCAAGACGAAATATATCTCCTACATCTACTTGTTTGAGTTGTTCTTTTGTCCAATTTTTCCCACTATTCTTTACCACAACGTTTGGAATGTTTACTTAAGAGCTACTAAAATTAGTTCAATATGTAAAAAGTATAATAATCTTGATTTAACTTTATCTCACATTTTTTCCTTTCGTCCCTTCTTTTCATCTTTTCATTAGGTTCGGTTGAAACAGATTAGCATTATAGCTTCTGCACGCTCACCCCCTTTCTCTATCTTTCCCCTACCATCTTTCTATCTTCCTTTATTTCTTATTAAAAGTATAATAATCTGGATCTGGGGAGCTCACGTTAGGTGTAGCTTTCCACCTCAAACGCGTCTCCTTGGTCTAGCGCTAGCGAAAAGGTGATATACTCCCTCGCTGTCCAGCTAATACCGACAGTAGGTCAATCCATTGACTTTACTTACTTGCTTTATTACAATATTAGCAGGACCCGTACATATGTAGGAGTTATTTTCGTATTTGCCTGGGGAGTTGTCTGCCTGTTTAGTGTCGCTGGTTCCCGCTAGGAGCCTCGTGTATTTAAGCGGCTTATTTGAACTTCTCTTCCTCTCTTTGCCTGCTGCTCGCTACGAGACCACATGGGTTAGACAATTGTCATTCCCTTCTCGTTGGGGCTTCGGCCCTCAACGCCGGACTTGTCACTGTAAGTGATTTATACAGCATGGACTATTCTTAGTCTCATGTCTGTACCTATATATTATGTGACTTTTATGTATATATGTATGTATGTACACTATTCTATCTTCTATTGTTTATGTATCTCGTCATATCTATGTGCTGTATACCTATTAAATGTTTTGTCCCTCAACCTTTTTCGGAGTTTGTTTGCGTTGCAACGAGTTATGACTTTGTCATAACCTTTAAATCTTACACATATATATTTACCAACCCCTTCGCACGAGCAGGATGCGACACAAGGTCAATTTATTAAGCGGAGTTCAGCAGGTTTGAATTCAGAGTTTTCCTTCTCCTAGACCGGTTGCCTAACCAAGTTTAAAGAGCCCAGTCTGCCCTACTATTTACCCATAGCTGGAGCGAGAGTAGGATTCATACCTTTCCCAAGGGTATTAGCGCTAAGTGAAATGCAATTACCACGTCCAGGATTTGAACTCGGGGCGACGAGTCCATTTCCCATGATTTTAACCATTACACCACGCGCTTCTTACACATATACCACCGCAGACGTCGAAATCAATCTCCTTGGTCTAGCGCTTTCGAAAAGGTGATAGACTCCCTCACTGTCGCGCTGATACCGGCAATAGACCACTCCACCGTCCTTACTTTTGCGTGACAATGTAGTAGTCTCCCTATTTCATTTTGACAGCTCGTTTGCTAACCGCTCGGATAAACGACGGACTAATGCCTGACATGACTTCTCTCTTAATGGTTTTTCTTTTAGCAAAATAACAGTGTGAGTGACGCCATTTTCTTGATGGTTGCCTGCCATTGCGCATGCGTGATCGTTATTGCTACTTTTCGTGTTTTCTTTTATATTTGTTTTATTTTTTATGTTTTGTTTGTTTGTTGCTTTCTTTTTGGCCTTTTTATTTTTAATGTAAAAATCTGTTCTTTCATACGCCAAACCCTACGCTTCCGTTTTCTAAACGTGATACTTGATTTTACGGACAATTTCTCCCTCCAATTTTTCTTTTTATTCCTTTCCTTTTTTCTTTTTTGCCTTTTTACTTGCTCATTATTTTAGACACACACACACATACACACACACATATATATATGTATTTCTTAATGAAAATACACACACACACACACACACACACACACACACACACACATTTATTCATAAAAAAGATGAAAAGACACAAGTTTCATTGACAAGTGATGTCAATAAAATGTGTGCTTTTTCAACGCTGCACAGTTTCGGTTTGTTTAGTAAACCTTCATCAAGGCCTTCGTTTGTTTGAAAAAGAAATTATAAGTGAACAAAAGTATGCGAACCTCTGCTTTTGGTATATATATATATATATATATATATATATATATATATATATCCGCGCGTGTGTGCATTTCATCATCTGATCCATCTGATACAATGGGAAGGACGTCCTTCCTATGTCATATTTGCATCAAACTTTGTAGATATGCAGCGGGTTTGTTGAGTCATTTGATGGCTCACGAGATGAACATTTCAGCTGTTCCAATATTAGATTATACCAATCGAAAAATAGAACAACTGAAACTTACTCTTCCATCACTTCCGTCTTTCCTTGCTAAATTTTCCTAATTTACCCATTTAGTTAAAATAGAAATTAAAGAATAAAATTAGTAATTTCTTCTTGTTAATTGATTTCATTTACGATTTATCACCGTGATTTTTGCTTATATCAAGATAAAACCAAACAATTAGAAATCAATAATACTAAGCACATATTTTTTAATTTGGTTTGGTTTGGTTTAGTTTGGTTTGGTTGTACGGCATATAAACCCCAGTGGGTCATTTAATGCCGACAAAATTATGAAATAAATTAATTCTTAATGCATAATACAATTTTGTTTATCAACTCATGTTTTTCTATCTAACCCACAGATGGGACCCTAACAGGTACTACCACTCAGGGTCAGAGTGGACCAGGGAGCAATGGTAATGAAGGGGTGCTCCACATTCCCCAAAACTCCAGAACTGGAACCTCACCATCAGATAGAGTTTGACGTCATTCCCAGGACATGTAGACCCTCAGTCACCGCCTTCTAGCACCCATATGATAAAAAGGGGTTGGGGCTTGTCATAAGGACAATAGGTTTGAGAAAATCATATAGGTGCTAGGGCTTGACATGACCAGCCGATTGATCGGAGGGGGCCTCTCCGACCGCCTATCTAGCCCAAGATAGGGCCAAAGTAGGGTATTGCAAGTTATGAACTGCTCATTCACCTGGGTTCTATCCTTAAGCATCACGGGTGGCCACCCACGTCCAACAGGTGGACCCATTGGGGAGTCTTACCCCTCTGCAAAGGTGCAGTCGGTGCATTCTAACGCCCCAGCCGACAGGGCGGACATATTTGTTAAAATCAAATTTTTAATATCAGTATGCAAGTTAGCCTTTCTGTTCATTCTGTTATATATCTAAATGCAATTGCATGTTATGATATGGTTACCAGTATTAATAATGTAAAACATTTTTAGTAATAATTGAGGCTTGAATAAAAATAAAATCATGGAGAATGTGACGTAAATAACTAAGGGAATTGTGACTTGAGTAGTGATATAGTTTCGGTTACAGACAGACAAACGGGCAATCTCCATTATAATAAGATAAAGAAAACAAATTCAGTGACTTGCTTATCACTATTTGTGGGGCACCACGCGAAATAAAAGTCTATTGTTAATGATGTTGATCCTCACTGATCACGCCATGTGGCTTGATTGGTTGGTTAGATTTTTACGGCATGTCAAACCTTGTTGAGTTATTTCAAGCCAAAAATTTTTTATTCAACATAATGACCTGATGAATGGATTCGATTGGATTTATTTGTTTTTTCATTTTCACACACACATACAAACATATATACAGAGGAGAGAGAGAGAGAGGAGAGAGAGAGAGAGAGAGAGATGAGAGAGAGAGAGAGGTCAAACTGGTTTCTATAGTGTTGCTAAGCAACCAATACAGTAGAAGGAAAAACTATGAATTCAAACCAGCTTTACGCCGCTTGAAAAATTAATCTTTTGTCTCAGACCACGCGTACCGTAAGGGTCAGGTTAAATCAAAATAAACAGACCAAAATTCCACCATCATGTGTCACCCCGCCGAAAGAAAAAAATACCAAAAATAAGGGAACAGGATTTCATGAAATTTTCAGTGTTGATATATTAATGAATAAAAGATATAATGCCCTAGTTATTCTATTTAAAAAAAACTTGTACATTTTTTCAGGTTAGTTAACTTTGAACCACGTATCTATGAGAATCTGTGTTACACCTTAAAGATACGTGATCCAAAATTAACTGTCCTGAAAAGATCTCAAAGTATAACATATATATCTATAAAATAACTGGTGCAATATATTTCTTATTCATTAATGTATCAACACTGAAAATTTGATTAAATTCGGTTAACTCGCTGGTTGTTGGTATTTTTTTCTTTCGGCTGGATGACATACGATGGTGGAATTTATGTCCGTTAAGTTCGATTTAACTAAGGGTTAAATAAATACCTACTCTGCTATATTTTTGTACTAAATAAAATCTTTATTCGGTATTAATTTTGCACTGATTTAAATAAACGCAGTTCTTATCTTCCTTATTGCGTTGAAACAGTCCGCTTATTAGTAAAAAAAAAAAAACCCTTTGTTATGGTAATTTACAACGCACGCATGAACTCTTCAAAGTATAAATAGCTGCAGGTACTGCTCTTAAGCGAGAGTCAATATTCCAGTGGTATGCTCGGACAGATGATAGACCGCCTCGCGAATGATCTTCTCATTTGTATATGTTTGTACTACTGTTCTTTGTTAATATATTTGTTTAACTCATTTCCTCTCTTGTGTCTTTATTCTGTTCCCTAAGCAGGCCACAACAGACAGAAAGAGAGTGAATATTTAAGCGGACAGTTGATAGACCACCTCACAAGTAATCTTCTCATTTGTATATGTTTGTACTACTGTTCATTGTTAATATATTTGTTTAACTTATTTCCTCTCTTGTATCTTTATTCTAGTCCCTAACCAGGCCACAACACCTTTTGTCTCAGGTCTGCTCTTAGCGTAAGGGTTAGCTACTCTGCTATATTTTCGTACTAAATTTCCCTGCTTAAATAAAAATTCATTCAGTGTTAATTTCGCACTGATTTTAAAAACCGCAGTTCTTGTCTCCCTAACTGCGTTGGAAAAGTCCGCTACCAGTAGTGATGACGCCATATTGGGAGCCGGGCTAAAGAAAAAAAAATGGCGGGAACAGGGAAAACCGGAAATTAAACATGACACCACGTGACCCACGTGACTACATCGACAACCGTCCGAAGAAGCAGTGACCCTTCAAGTGACCCGTGGGCATTTTGCTGACAACATCTTCTTTCTAATAGGACTTTTCAATGACCGACGAGTGACCGCTCCCACGAAGGCAACGAAAAGCGACGAACACGTGATAGGCCACTATCAGCGCTGATAATGAGACGAGAGGGCGGACGAAGGTTTGGAGAGTGACCGGTCGAACGCTCCGCTAGGTTTCGGTCAGTAAGACACTGGTAGAAAGGTGAACGGAAAAACCCGGGGGTTAATTATTCTGGGAATTATTGTGGCTAGGTACTTGGGGAGTGACGTAGACACTGCAAAGGGCTATATGTTATGAGCCCACTTATAAATTAAACTTCATTTTACTTTCTAGGACTTGTGCATGGCTATCTTAGTCAGATACGCCCACTCAGTTGATCTAATTCCCACCCCGAGAATTCGCTGGCTGCATCCCCATACAGAGGGCCAAGACACACCCTTTAAAAGTGAGGGCCTGTGAAGGACACAAAAATGCATCTGGAAGAGAGATTATTTCTGGAGACCTCACACAACCGCATATATATATATATATATATATATATATATATATATATATATGTGTGTCTGTGTGTGTGTGTGTGCGTGTGTGTGAAGAGATGGAAGTGAATCCGACGGTATGTAGTATATTAAGAAAATTGAAAATAACACAGGTTTAAATAAATTGAGTGGTAAGTTTATTAGCCGACGCTGCAGTGTTTCGATCTATTAATTAGATCTTCTTCAGGGCATTTGTTGATATAAGGAAAGGTTTTACTATATATATATATATATAAAGTAAAGTCATCGGGGTGGCCTAAAGTCGGTATCAGCCAAACAGCGAAGGATTCTACCCCTTTTCATTAGTGCTAGACCTAGTAGATTGTTTTTGGCGTCTGAACTGGAGCGCCACACCTACCATCAGCTCCTCAGTTTACTGCACATATCCCTGTGCTACTCATATGCTGAGTTGGCGAGGACCAGTATCGAACCCAGAACATTCTGATTCCTAATCCGACGCTTTACCGACTGAGCTAAACCGGAACCCTTATATATATATATATATATATATATATATATATATATATATATATATATATATATATATATATATATATATATATATATATATATATATATATATATATCAACACCTCCGAACAAATAGGATACGACACATGGTCAATTTCTTAAGCGGAGTTTAACAGGTTTGAATTCAGAGTTTTCCTTCTCCTAGCCATGGTTAAAGAGTCCAGAGTATCCTACTATTTATCTATAGCTGGAGGGAGAGTAGACGGCTGCATACCTTTCCCAAGTGTATTAGTGCAATGTGAAATGCAAACAGCCACGGCAAGAATTTGAACTCCAGTCGACGAGTCCATTTCCAGCGACACTATCCATTACATCACCCGCTTCCAATAAAAGCTGCTATAAGTTGCCGGCTCCAAAGTTAAAGAGCCCGTCTTCCCTTCTATTTACCCATAGCTGGAGATAGAGAGAGAGAGAGAGAGAGAGAGAGAGAGAGAGAGAGAGAGAGAAGCTGGATGCATACCTTTCCCAAGGGTAATATCGCAATGTGAAATGCAAAGAGTCTCGCCAGGATTTGAACTCGGGTCGACGAATCCTTTCCCTAAGACTCTAATCATAACACCACGCACCTCCAACAGCATAGAAAGGATTGTCTAACATGTGGGAAACAAATGATCTGATTATTGCATAGGTGAGAAAAGACCCAGCATCGTTGACATTTTGTCTACGATATTGTAACTTAAATATATTTATATAGTGATATTGAGAACATTTTATCTATAAATATTACTAGCTCAGCGGGGCAAGAATTGGACTGAATTGAATTCAGATTCTTGCCCTGATGAGCTAGTAAGTGAAACTATTAGTAGATATATCTGACTCGTTAGGAATAATAAAGAATAATTTGTAAAGAAAAAAGCTTAAAAAGCGGGTATATTGCGATTATGGTCTATTTCCACCCGTGAGTATCTGAGACTCTACGAGTTTCTTCAGATCACTTTTTTTTTATTCAAACTGGAAAACAATCAAATTCAGCTTATATTTATACATCTTTCTCCACTCCCAGGGATGATATCGTGTTTCACTTCCTTTCACAGCCCTTTTGGTTTTTTAGAGCTTTGATGAAATGCCGGCTCCTGTCCCCGTGATATTTTTCCTTGTAAGTTGGCGCTTAGGTTTGTCTAATATATATATATATATATATATAATATATATATATATATATATAGTGTGTGAGATGGTCACTGTTTCAGCTTTTGCTGGAATGGTGTACCAAAGGCAGTATTATTGGTAGAGTGCTCAATATAAAATAGAGCTGTTATATAATATAAGATAAATATATAAAGGTTTTACATATCTATTTATTAGGTGACAAAGGAACATTCACAACCATATTGGTTTCATGCGATGCAATCATCAGGTGAAGCTTCACCTGATGATTGCATCGCATGAAACCAATATGGTTGTGAATGTTCCTTTGTCACCTAATAAATAGATATGTAAAACCTTTATATATTTATCTTATTATATATATATATATATAATAATAATATAGAGAGAGAGAGAGATAGATAGAGAGAGGGGGGATATGTATTTTAATTTCAATGGCTCTAGACAAACCAAAAACGATATATATATATATATATATATATATATATATATATATATATATAGAGAGAGAGAGAGAGAGAGAGAGAGAGTGATATGTATTTTCATTTCAATCGCTATACAACAAGTGAAAAACACACACATTAATATATATCTCATTTTCGCTTTGTCTATAGCCATTGAAATGAAAATACATATCCACCCCCTTTCTCTCTCTACACACACACACACACACACACACACACACACACACACACACATATATATATATATATATATATATATATATATAAATAAATAAAGGACAGAGAGACAGAAATTGAGTGGATGAGTATTTTCATTTCAATGGCTATAGACAAAGCGAAAACGCCACATTGTCTTCATTGAAGAATGGACACTTTTAGAAAGATGTTCCATGGCTGAACGAAAATAAGGCACAAATTTAATAACGCCACTCACCCCCCCCCTGGAGAATGGAAAGGGACAGGACGAAAATTTGATTTCGTTGAGTACGACGTCGTTTGGCTTTAGAAATTTGTGGCACAAAAGTGACATTTTAATCCGAGTTATCTGCCCTTAGAATCTGAAACGCGATTTGTTGCTTTATAGCCGTTGAAGCGAAACAAATAACAAATAAAGAACAAAAATATATATGATAAACAGATAAGCAAAAAGAACTAAATTTAACAGAAATTAAGTTAAGTGATTCAGGCTTTTATATACACTAGTACGGAAAGTAGATAATAAATGGAATAAATTCTACAGTACGATGTATAGAAAAAACCTTTAAAAATTTTTTTTACATATATTAGCAACAGAAAACACCCTCCGGGCTTTGTAAAAATTAATTTTTGAAAGCTATTGCCTGAGGAGTGGGAGTTAAAAATTCAATGTGAGCGAGTTTGTACCCTAAGTAAGTAAAATCATCAAATTCATTAAAGGATTACAAAATAAAACAATTTTAAATGTAAACTTTAAATATGTATTAAAATAAAACAAACTATATATAGATATATAATACCAGTCATGTATTTATCAAAACTTGTTTCAAAAAACAATGGGGACTGTCTAATTTTGCATGTTCAAATTTTGAGTGTATTTATTCTATGTTATGACGATTTAGGGTAATGTGACGTAAACAATGACGTAGGTTTTGTTACAGTAAAAAACTGGAAGCGAATCTCCATTACTAATAGATTATATCTGTTTCGACTTATGGGGTTTATAAGGTGTAATTCAATAGAAATCCTTTTAAAATTTAAATGGAGACAATTGTAAATGACTTTTTATAAACACTGATCTTCATCAGAGCAAATATTTTGTTGAGTTTTTCTCATTGATTTTTGAGACTTTTAGGTTTAAAAATAAAATAGTAAATATTGATAATATTTATCAAAGGAGTAAAAAATAAAAAAAATAAAACAATTTGAAATGAAAACTGAGCCTCGTCCCTCTCAAATAAAATGTTGCGTGCATGTAATAATCAAACAATTATTTTGAATATTTTCCACATCAATTTTACACAAAATCGTAGGTATTTATTTATTTGTAAACTTTTTAGTTAACTTTTTGTTACTGTAAAAAAAAAGGACGAGAGTAAAAAACAATTTTTAAAATTGCTTACTCAAATTTTGGGTGTATATAGCATAAGAATATTGTGACGTAAGCTGTGACATAGAGCTATGACGTAGATTTTGTTACAGACGGAAATACAGACAATCTCCATTATTAATAGATTATATCTGTTTCGACTTATGGGTTTTTTAAAGTGTAATTCAATAAAAATCCTTTTAAAATTAAAATGAAGACACTTTATAAACACTGGTCTTCATCAGAGTAAATATTTTGTTGAGTTTTTCTCATTGATTTTTGAGACTTTTAGGTTTAAAAATAAAATTTATATTAATTTTAAAACAAAATATTGTTTTATAAAATGTTGCAAAAATTAATTTTTGAAAGACATTGCCTGAGAGGGTGGGAGTTAAAAATTCAATGTCAGAGGGTTTGTATCATAAGTAAGCAAAAATCCTCATATTTATTAAAGGAGTAAAAAAAAACAAAAAAACAAAAAAACAATTTGAAATGAAAACTGAACCCCCGTCCCTCTAAAATAAAATGTTGCATGCATGTGATAATCAAACAATTATTTTGAATATTTTCCACATCAATTTTACACAAAATCGTAGGTATTTATTTATTTGTAAACTTTTTAGTTAACTTTTTGTTACTGTAAAAAAAAGGACGAGAGTAAAAAACAATTTTTAAAATTGCTTACTCAAATTTTGGGTGTATATAGCATAAGAATATTGTGACGTAAACTGTGACGTAGAGCTATGACGTAGTTTTTGTTACAGACGATCTCCATTATTAATAGAAGATTATATCTGTTTCGACTTATGGGGTTTATAAGGTGTAATTCAATCGAAATCCTTTTAAAATAAAATTGAAGTCATTTGTAAAAGACACTTTATAAACACTGGTCTTCATCAGAGCTCACATGTTGTTGAGTTTTTCTCATTGATTTTTGAGACTTTTAGATTTAAAAATAGAATTTACATTATTTTTAAAACAACATGTTTTTTTATACAAATTTAAAAAGATATTCCGGCCCAGAACTTGTATATTATTTGAACCTCTCGAGTCAAACGATTAAATTTTCCTCCTTTTTTCATTCAACAAAATATGAGCTTGATGAAGACCAGTGCTTATAAAGTGTCTTTTACAATTGTCTTCATTTTGATTTTAAAATGTTTTTTTATTGAATTACACAGCAGTAAGCCTTCTTATACTGTGGTTTATGCACTAGGTTTGAAAATCGCATAGGCGAGAATCTGTCAGTAACCAAACGCCGTTGACATACTGTTCACAGTACACTAACTTAGATATAAATGCTTTATCTACGTTATTGATCGCTATTTACTTATAAATATATCGTCCCCCCCTCTCTCTCTCTCTCTCTCATGTATATTTTTGGAGGGGGGGGGGAGAATATGTGCTTAATTGAGGTCATACCTAATTTGAAAATTAATTAGTTGATAATTAATGATTTAGGCGAATATATATGTTCAAATGCAAGTTGTAAACAAACCGAGAAAAAGGTTTCCGCCTTACAGCAAATATATTCGCCTAATTCATTAATTATCAACTAATTAATTTTCAAATTAGGTATTACTTCAATTAAGCACATTCTTCCAAAAATTGTTGGTTACCGCCATCTCAAACAAACTGTTTGTGTACTCTCATATATATATATATATATATATATATATATATATATATATATGTGTGTGTGTGTGTGTGTGGTGTGTGTGTGTGTGTGTGTTACACTTTTTTGGCCTTTGTGCACCAAAAAATATATGGCTAGGTAAGCTTAATCATATCTCACGTATCTTACCATTGGTTTTCATGCTCTTTTACAATATTGGAATTCTAAAAGAACATTGGACACATGGCGCAACAGATATAAGAGTGGAGTTAATACAGTTCTAAGTGGAAATCGTCTGTAGATTGCAGGTTGAATCCTGGCCCAGAACGATATTTACATAGAATATTTAACATACCTAAACACTTGTACCTGGTGATGGTTAACAGAATGAGAACAGTCTACCTTGGTGGATTGAATAAAATGTTCGGTTCGCAGTTTTGTGAAGCCCCCCCCCGAGTTTGAAAAGAATGTTCCCGAGTTTGACTAGAAACACCAGAAAAAGGCCGGTGGCATATCGACCGAAACGTTGTGTATATAACAATAAAGATGAGGAAAACGTCCGAAAAATTCAAATGATAAAAAATATCAAGCTTCATCTAAAAAAATTCAGACACATAACACTAAAACGATTGCGTTTAAACAATGTTTGTTTTGTTTTGTTTTGTTTTACGTCATATCAAACACGGTGGGTCATTTAATGCCTATACATTTTTGAAATAAATTCATTCTTAATGGATACTCAATTTTTTTATTAACACATTTTTCTATTTAAACCATAGATGTGACCCTAAAAGGTACTATTACTCCGGGTCAGAGTGGACGAGGTGATTAAGGGGTGCTCCACATTCCTTAAACTTCCAGAACAGGAACCTCACCACCAGATAGAGTTTAACGCCATTCCCAGGACATGAAGGCCATCAGCCAATGCCTTCTAGCACATATATTATAAAAAGAGTTGGGGTGTGCCATGAGGGCAATAGGGTTGGGGCAATCGTATAGGTGCTAGGGCTTGACATGACCAGCTGATTGATCGGAGGGGGCTTCTCCGACCGCCTGTCTAGTCTAAGTAAGGTCCAAAGTGAAGTGTTGCAGGTCATGTACTGCTCATCCACCAAGATTTCGTCCTTAAGCATCACGTGTCACCATTCACGACCAATAAGTGGCTCCATGGGGTAATAATCCCTCTGCAGAGGTGCAGTCGGTGTATTCTAAAGCTCCAGTTGACAGGGCTATTAAATAATGTTACAAATACATTTTTGTAGTAAAAATCATTCCAAATGCATTTGTATAGTAAAAATGATTTCCAATCAATTTTTATATTAAAAACCCTTTGCAATGAATTTTTATAGTAAAAATATGTCCAATGCATTTTTATAGTAAAATCATTTGCAATTAATTTTTATAGTAAAATCATTTCCAATGCATTTTTATAATAAAATCATTTCCAATTAATTTTTATAATAAAGTCATTTGCAATGAATTTTTATAGTAAAAATATTTCCAATGCATTTTATAGCAAAATAATTTGCAATGAATTTTTATAGTAAAATCATTTGCAATGAATTTTTATAGTAAAATGATTTCCAATGCATTTTTTTAGTAAAAAAAATCATTTGCAATGCATTTTTAGAGTAAACTTTTTTCTTTCTTCTTTGTTGTCATTTTTGCTTTTCTCTGTCACGGCCGCCATCTTTGTAAGTCGTTAGTCACATGATTTTTCCCGCTATCTTTTGCAGAGACGTCCGCCATTTGCATTGCCTGGGGTGACTGAAGAGTTTTTCGTTCTAAACAATCAATGCCTAGAAATATACGCCAAGTATTATTACACCGAAATCAGCGCTGAAAATAAGGCCAGATATTAAGTTTCCATTTCTAAACATACACGAATCTTCCGCAACTCCCACATTCATGTAGAGAGTAATGGAGGCAGGGCGCAGAGGATGTACTTCCGGTTCCGTTGAGTTAACAAAAGAGCCACTTCACTTAACTGTCATGGCCGCTGCTGGGTACCGGCGCCACCTAGTGTCGTTCTAATGGCGCGCGCCTTTCTTTATTCAATTGCTTTTATCAGATCACATTCATTTCCTTCTCAACTATTGGTTTTGGATCAATCTTTCCTTTCTCACATCACCATTAATCTTGCACCGACTCCCATTGCCTTTTCCAGTAGAATCCTCTCGCCCATCTCCCGCCGGCATTGTAATCTCACTTAACCCTACCCACCCAAAAAACAACATTTTCTGCCAAAGTCGCACTCTTATATTTTCACTACACGTTTTACTCATGTTTCGATCTATTAAATCCTGTTTATGGTTTAGCCCAATTGGTAGAATGATCGACCGGGAACCTCAAAGTTCCTGGTTCGATACCGGTCCTCTCTAACTCTCAAGTGTATGCATTAGCACAGGGATCCGTGCTGTAAAGTGAGGAGCTGATGGTAGGTGTGGCGCTCCGTCTCAGACGCGAAAAAAAAAAACAATCTCCTTGGCCCGGCGCTAGTGAAAACGGGATAGACTCCCTCGCTGATACTAACTGTATGTGATGACTTTACTTACATAGGGTATTTCCTTTTTTCTTTCTCCACTGAGGATAAGGCACCATGTTGTTTGTGTGGATTTTACGGCACGTCAACCCTTGTCGGGGTATTTTATACCGAAAACATTGTTTTATTCTTTATTAATGGGTATTATACCAGAAACGTATTTTCAAGATTCGGTAGTCTGGTTGATTTTACGGAATGTCAACTCTTCTTGGGTTATTTTATACCGAAGACATTTTGTTTTATTCATTCTTGATGGGCATTCATTTTTTGAACACATTTTTTTTCAAACATTTTAAAACTCATTTTTTTTCTATTTAACACACATATGGGAACTCGCTATTCAGTTGTAATGAATGTGCGAGACTAACTTGTAAACCATTACATCGCAATGGAAAGCTTTTAATCTATATGGTCTATTTCTCTGTGACTGGTTACATCACATTACCCAAAATCATCGAATATAAAACAAAGAATAACCTTGTTTGAATTCAACTGCGAGAATACTTGATTTTATTAGAAAACATTTGTCTTTTACACAAAAAAAATCAATTTTTTTTTTTTTTTAATATAAGATTTTCCAAGGTCTGTTTACATTTATTTTTACGAAAAAGCGTGACAAAAATTCTTTTGCATACTTTTGGACGTCGATAAAATTGAGATTTTCCTCTTAAATTATTTTTTTTTTTAAAACAAGAAGTATGATATTCATTCAATTCTAATAAGATTTTGTAGAATTATGGATAGTCGAATGTATTTAAAAAAAACAAAAAAAACAAAAAAAAAACAAAAAAAAAAAACGTTGTCCTCTGAGGTAAAACAAAATAAACTCCCACCATCTAAGGCAAAAATTAACTTTTACATCGCCCAGAGGGTGTTTTTATTTTGCTCGTATTTTTAATATTAAGAAACTATTTTAAAAATAAATATTATAATACGAGGATTCTTAGCTTTGTTTATCATTAATTCTTTAAACGAATAATTTTCATTCAAATGAAGACGATATTTTCCTAATACAAATAAAGGCATGTTGGTTGTTTAGATTTTACAGCATGTCAACCATGGGGTAATTTATTAGATTTCCATATGCCACAGTTAAATAAGATAAATATTTTTAAATTCTAAAATGACTTTATTATTTAAGTTAAAGTGACATAACACGCAATAAAGAAAAAAAAATGAAGTACTTTATTGTAAATTATTTTAATCTTTGTTTTTTTTTTTATCTAGATGTAGATATATGAATTATTTATATTATATCTACATCTAAATAAAATTAATAGTTTCAAGTACTTTTTAGAGTATTTTTTTTCCTGAAGGGACTGCTCTTTCCTGCATGCCCGGTACTTAAGCTGACCCCACCCCCTGCAGAAAAAAGATTTTAGCTGCTAGTCTTGCCTTTGCAGTGGGGAGGGAATCCTCTTCATCCAGTCACGCAATTCGCACATATATCCATGACAATCTCTCACCAACATTCTCTATCATTTATTCATCCAGGGAGGTCCTCTGTACAGCATCCAGTATCCACAGAGCTGGTCAATGTAGGCCCTTGCTGAGCAGTCAATCTTAGCATGTCCATTTGTTGGCTTCCACAGGAGAACGTCGCTTATATGTTCGGCCTTGCTTCTCCAGCAGTGTTCAGCCTGTCTTGTTAGTCTCATTCGGATGGTTTGTGAGATAGGCGGCAAGTGGCCGTACAGATGCTTCCTTGTGGGTGTTTCCTCGACTTGCTCAAGATAGCACGCAGAATTCTTGTGCAGCACCCTTCTAGCTTATTCTCCAGGCGTCTCGTTAGTGTTTAAGTGGTGCAGCCATACAGCAGCACTGATACAACCACAGCTTGGAAGAATTGTCATTCCACATCTATAGGTCAGTTTACGGAGACTAAGTAATAGATGTAGGGAACAATAATGTTCGTGTCGAGCATCGTTCAAATATCATCTAACGAAAATTATTTTATTGAGACAGTAAGAGATGGACTACATGGATAACGTTTTTTGACAATGCTGACAGTTTCGGCAGCTGGAAAAGCAGCAGAATTAGGTCGCCTCCGCTGGTGCAGCTTTGTATAATATCGACAGGCTTTTGTTTATTGCTAGCGAAAATGCATGCATAATGATTGATGAGTGCTCCCTGTCTAGTATGTCCAGCTGGGGGGTGTAAATAAGAGGCGTTACTTTCAGAGTACCTTCGGAAGGTGTCCATCATTAAGGGTCGTTTTCTCCAGAATTTGGTTTGGTTTACGGCATATCAACCTCAGTGAGTCATTTAATGTCAATGAAATTCATTCTTAATGGATACTCAATTTTTTTTTAATAAGCTCATGTTTTTCTATTTAACCCATAAATGGGCCCTTAACCGGAGGGCATATCGACCGAAACGTTGTGTATATAACAAAGGTTAGTATAACGGTTCGAAAAATTCAAATGATAAATAATATCGAGCCTCATCTAAAAAATTCAGAGACCTAACACTAAAAACATTGGTAAGATAGGAAAAAATGCTTTTAAATGTTTGGTTTAGTTTGTTTTGTTTTACGGCATATCAACCTCAGTGTGTTATTTAATACCAACAAAGTTTTGAAATAAATTAATTCTTAATGAATACTCATTTTCTTATAAACACATTTTTCTATTTAACCCATATATGGGACCCTAACAGGTACTACCACTCCGGGTCAGAGTGGACCAGAGAGCAATGATGATGAAGGGGTGCTCCACATTCCCCAGACCTGGAACCTCACCATAGGATAGAGTTTAACATCATTTTTATGACATGAAGGCCCTCAGTCACTATCGTCTAGCACCCATATGATAAAAAGGTCTTGGTTTGCCATAAGGGCAATAGGGTTGGGGCAATCATTGGTGCTTACATTCTTAAGCATCATGGGTCGCCACCCGCGACTAACTGGTGGCCCCCATTGGGGGAGTTTTACCCCTCTGCAGAGGTGCAGTCGGTGTATTCTAACGCCCAAGCCGACAGTGCGGATTTTCTCCAGAAAGAAAATTGGAAAAAAATCAGCGAAATAGCATAAACAATGGTGAATAGATAACAGGCATTACTTTCAGAGCACATTGGGGGGGGGGCGTCATCAAGAGTTAACTTTTCTACAGAAAAATATAGGGAGTACAGAAGAGTTACCACCCATATTTTAAATGGTCGCATGTGTAGTGCATGTGAGCTTAGGCAAGTGGTAACTGTAGCTCCATCTAGCTAGTGTCTTACCACTTGTTTTATTTATTTATTTATTTTTTTTTTTTTTAGATATGATCATGGCATGGATTAGTCCACATAATTTCCAGCTGGGAAAATTTGGCTCAAGACCGCCCTCGATGGCGGCAGAATCTCCATAGACGACTGTACATTTCAGAAGTCACCCTGATACAACATCATGAAGCTAAGAGGCCCATAAGAAAGCAACGGCAACAAAGCATCGGAACATCATCTACAGGGACAACCTACAAATGCAAAATTTGTGGTCGAGAATGTTTCTCAAACATCGGACTTTATAGTCACAGGAGGCGCTGCAACATTCAGGGGCACACAAAACTTTATCATTGTCTTTCGAGACTGAATTGCCAATGATGATCATAGCATGGACTAGTCCACATCATGCGTTTGCAGATGCTTTTTCTTAAAGACAGGTGAATCCGTAGTTGCTACAGAGCTTTTGTGCTCATTTTGTGTTATATCGGATTGATACTGTTTCGATAGAAAATCAATAGTGCTATATATAGTAAAGTTCTATTCAGAACGGTATCATTCAATCAGAACATGAAATGAGCATGAAAATCTTTGTAACCATTACATAGAGTCTGAAACGCATGGCGTGTATAGGTCAAAGCTATAATAGTATCATGGACCCCCCCCAAAAAAAAAATGACATTAACTAGATGGAGATACCATTTAAATGTTCCTTGGTTCATAGTTGGTTGGAACTATCAAAATGTTGGGTTATTTTAAGCGAAAGAGGTTGTGGGGTTAAATCGAACTCAACAGACCTAAATTCCACTATCGTATGTCACCCCGCCGAAAGAAAAAAAAATACCTAAAATCAGGGATTAACAAAATTTAATGACATTTTTGATATTGATATATTAAAAGATAATGCACAAGTTATTTTATTTAAAAAACCTACATTTTATCAGGTCATTTAACTTTGAACCACATATCTGAGAATCTGTGTTACGCCTCAAAAGATACGTAGTTCAAAGTTAACTGACCTGAAAAAAAAATGTAGAAGTTTTTAAATAAAATAACTGGTGCATTATATATTTTATTCATTAATATATTAACACTAAAAAATTCAATAGGTTCGGTTAATTCCCTGATTTTTGTATTATTTGATAGTGGAATTTAGGTCCGTTAAGTTCGAATGAAAGTTTTGTTCTATTCTTAATGGTATTCGATTTTTCGAAACTAGTTTTGTCCTAATTAACCCATAGATGTGACCCTAAATGGTACTACCAATAAGGTTCAGAGTGGTCCAGGGAGTAATGACGACAAAGAGGTATCCACACTCCCCAGAGCTCTAAAATTGGAATTACACCATTAGATACAGTTTAACGTCATACACAGGACAATAAGGCACTGCCTTCTAGCACATAAAAAATGATATGGGGGTTGTCATAAGAGAAAGAGGTGGGACTATCATATAGGTGCTATAGCTTTATGTGACCAGTCGATTGATCAGAGGGGCCCTCTCCGACAATCCGTCTAGGCTAAGGGCTAAAGTGAAGTGTTGCTGGACTTAGACTGCTCAGCCACCTAGATTCCGTCCTTAGTCAAGCGTCACTACCTACAATCAGCAAGTGGCCCCATTGGGGGAAGTTTACCCCTCTGCAGAGGTACAGTCAGCGTATTCTATAGCCATAGCCGACAGAACGTTGATTCACACAGGGGACTGTTTAAAATATGGGATGTTATCTGTCGCATCCCGTACAGAAACGATTATGTATAATCAAATTCATAAAAAATATATTTTTTTTTAACTTTCAACTTTTATTGTTTGGATCTTTAACAACAGATAAACTATAAAGAAATACAACTAAAATTATTTGAGGTTTCAAATTGGATTGGACCCTAATATTCTTCGATTTCTTCCTCTTCAACGACATCCGCTGAATCGATACCAATTTCTTCATAGTCTTTCTCCAGAGCAGCCAAATCTTCCCGCGCTTCCGAAAACTCACCTTCTTCCATACCTTCTCCCACATACCAATGAACAAAGGCACGCTTTGCATACATAAGATCAAATTTGTGATCTAACCTAGCCCAGGCTTGAGCAATGGCCGTTGTGTTACTCAACATACAGACAGCACGTTGAACTTTAGCCAAGTCACCCCCGGGAACATCTGTAGGGGGTCGGTAATTAATTCCGACCTTAAAACCAGTCGGGCACCAGTCGACAAACTGGATGCTCCGTTTCGTCTTGATAGCAGCAATGGCAGCGTTGACATCTTTTGGAACAACATCTCCACGATACAACATACAGCAGGCCATATATTTGCCGTGACGCGGATCGCATTTGACCATCTGATTGCACGGCTCGAAACACGCGTTCGTAACTTCAGAGACGGTCAGCTGCTCGTGGTAAGCTTTCTCAACGGAAATGATTGGCGAGTATGTAGCCAATGGGAAGTGGATGCGAGGGTAGGGTACCAAATTGGTTTGGAACTCCGTCAGGTCGACATTAAGGGCACCATCAAAACGTAGAGATGCAGTGATCGAGCTTACTACCTGAGAAATGAGGCGATTCAAATTTTGGTACGAAGGACGTTCTATGTCGAGGTTCCTTCGGCAGATATCGTAGGTAGCTTCGTTGTCAACCATGAACGAACAGTCCGAGTGTTCAAGAGTTGCGTGGGTGGTGAGAATGGAGTTGTAGGGTTCGACCACAGCGGTGGCAACTTGGGGTGCTGGATAAACGGAGAATTCCAGTTTGGATTTTTTGCCATAATCAACGCTAATTCGTTCCATGAGAAGAGATGTAAAACCAGAACCGGTGCACCACCAAACTAGGGAATATTAAGAATCCTTGCAGTCCGGACAATTGATCAGAAAGTTTACGGATCCTATCCAAGACCAAATCAATAATTATCTTGCTTGCAATGGGTGTAGTAGGGCCTCCGGGCATAGTTATTAGCTGCGATCATTCTTTGGCCCGTAATAAAGTTGTTCAGGTGGAAGCGTTTGCCTGTAAGGTTCAGTTCGACATGCTCATCTGGAAGAGTTAAGATTCTATGATGAATTTAGTAGTATTTATCAAACTTTTTTAAACATACTCAAATGTCAAGTTTCTTAACGGCAATCTGAAATTACGTTTAGTGGCTATTTTAAGTCTATGCGGTTAGAGAAATATTTTTTCTATTATTTTTATTATTAATCTACTTTCACATCGGTGCTATATCTGCTCGTCCCGCGTCCAGCCTATGGGTTAAATAGTTGGGACGAACTGGGTTTAAGCGATTAGTTCTAGCAGTCAACCGTTTAGAAAGAGGGAAACTGAATGCGAAACCTGGTTCAAAACCGCGTACAAGAACCAAAGAAATTGACCTTGTTGTCACATAACTGCTCGTGCAGAGGGGTTGGCAATTTTTATATTATTACTTAAGGTTAACAACTAAGTTTCTCATCGCGGATTAAGTTCATTTGTTTGGCTGTCCTAGATTGAAGGAATTATCGCATTGTCTTTTCTAACTTAACACTCATATTTAATTATGAGGATTCTGAACTTTTCCAGGATGTATAGGTTATGGGCAACAACTGTTGTCACAATCAGCCTCCCCTTTATACTCTTAAAAATTAAAAATTGAGTTAGTCGACCAGATGTGTACGTTAACTGAACCTAAAATGGTACATTTAGATTTATTTTCACAAGTAACTAGCAAGATAGTATGCCCTCCCAAGGTGCAAGAATTTAAGTTTTAATGTAATATATAAAGTTTAGAAAGGCTAATGAAAATTAAATAAAATGCACGATAAAAATATTATGAACAGGAGGGGGCTATAAGTAAAGAATAACAGAAACAACTTTCGAAACTTTCCATGCACGTTCTGGTTGTTAGTTGTTTAAATTTGTCACCCAAGTATGTTTTGTAGGTTAAAGGGATAGGAAGTAAGAGAAATAAGACAATTACAGTTACTGGTGCTGTGGTTATGTGATTTCTCTTAAAGAAATATTCCGAGATTTTTGCTCATTCATACAAGATAAACAACTGTTAGAAATCAGTACTTAGTACAGGAGTATCTAATTAAAATAGACATTATTTAGTACATCAATTAATGAAAAATTAACATCTTCACCGTTAAAAACCGCTATTGGTGGTGTTGTATATTAATTAAATGATAGATGTGCATTGTATTGCATGTAGGATATGGTTTTTTAACAGTATTAATAATGTAAACAATTCTATGCAGATAGTAAAGGATAAAATCATGGAGAATGTTGAACGTAGAATAAGGGAATTGGTTACTGGCTAAGTAGTGAATGAGTTGTCGGTTCAACAGGACAGAAATGTACAACTCGCCATAAGAGTTGTTAAATCCATGATGAGATTGATCACGGTCAAAAGAAAGGCGCAATTATTTTTTTTGTTGTAAAAGTTAAAAAGAACAAAAAATGCGCCATATTTTTTAATATGTTAATTTTAATTCTAAGTGCCTTTATACAATGAGCAGAAATGTACGGTTAGTTTACTTTTGCATAGAATTATTTTATGTCCGGTGAGGGGGGGGGGTTAAATTTTGGCCTACCGACTAATAACCGAGTCTGTTCAGTTGTCCCTTGGTTTAGTTTATTCTTTTTTTTATTAACAAAAGACAGGGTTAGGAAATATAGATTCAAGGCCAGACGGATAGACAGCCGTGGTACATATATTTTGAGGCGGAAGAAGTTGTTGAATTCGTTCTCTGGAGTAAGGGAGCAGCAAGCCTCTCTCAGGTTTCCGGACCTCCGAGCATTTTAGGCCGGGTCTATATGATTGTCTCATTGTTAACCGATTTCCGAGTCTCTCTGTTAAGTCGGTTTGCAGTAGAACTGTTATACCGAACATCCTAGTGCCCACATACAATTGGTATCACTAACGCCTCATTCTTTTTTTTAAAATTAATTTGATTCTACTGGCAAGGTCAGGTAATGTATTTATAAATTTCTTTATATTTTTAACAAATGAAAATTAAGAAAATGTGTACG
>CM042170.1:29186549-29200954 GCA_023376005.1 Doryteuthis pealeii | reverse complement strand
TATATCCCGCGGAAACCTTAAACCTTTTGGTTCCTAGCGAACCACGCGCTACCGAATTTAACTTTCTATTTACTTAAATGGAGATTCGTTCTTTTTGATCTGTAACAAAAACCTGTGTTCACTTCTACGTCACATTACCCCAACACATAATCCAATGTCATAACATAGAATAAAATACTCAAATGTGAGCATGCAACGTTAGACAATCTTCTTGTTTCAATTAAATAGGATGCCCGGCGTTATATATTTATTATTAGATTGTTTATATCTAATATAATATTTAAAGTTATTGGAACTGTTTCCATTTTCAATTGTTCTTTCTTTCTTTTACTCTTAATAAATTTTACGATTTTACATACTCATGGTACAACTCTATGACAATTGAATTTTCACTCCCATCCCCCTCAGGCCAATATATTTCAACAAATTTATTTTACATCGCCCGGAGGGTGTCTTTATTTTGCTAGTCATAGAAATAGAATTAAGTTTCGTACACTGTTAAAGAGGAAAAAAACACCGTAAGGAATTGGCTGGACGTTTTTTGCTTTGGCAATTAGCATTGTTTTCAAGGGGTCTTGCTGGTTACTTGATTTTAAGATTTGGCTTTGCTCTGGAGAAAGATCTAAGAAATTGGTATTGATTCGGCGGATGTCATGTTGGACCGAAATTCGAAGAATATTAGAGATCCAATCAATTTGAAACCTCAAATAATTTAATGTACCTAGCAAAATAAACGACCTCCGGGCGATGTAAAATACATTTTGAAAGATATTCCGAGAGGTGAGTTAAAAATTAGATATCGGCAGAGTTGACACCATAAATCATGAAATCCTCAAACTTATTAAGGAGTTAAAATTTTTAAATTTAATATTTTAAAAAACAATTGAAATTCGAAACAAAGTTCTATAACTGAAATATCTATTAAAAATAAACTACTACATAAATTATGCACTGGGATGTATCATTAAAAACTCATTTAAAAAAAAAAACAATGAGGACTGTCTAATTTGCATGCTCAAATTCTGTTTGAAGATTTCGGGTTGGTTATAGTGACGTAAGCAGTGACTTAGTTTTTGTTACAGATAAAAAACCGGAAGCGAATCTCCATTAATAGATTGGTTCTTATAGTTCTGTTGTTAAAGGATCCAAATAAAAGTTTTACCATTTGAAATGTGATATAAAATGAGTATCCATTAAAATGTGAATTTATTTTCAAAACTTTGTCGGCAATTAAATTGACCCGTGAGGTTATATGCCCGTAAAAAAAAAACAACAAATATGTTCAATAGGCAAAAGTATAATCTTCAAACTCTCTCTTTTCTCATGTTTTATTCTTCCTTTTTATTATGTTTAATTGACAATGATTTAGCGTTCTATTTCCACACAACACACCACACACACACACGTTCTATCCCCACACACGCACACACGTTCTATTTCCCCCCCCACACCACACGCACACCACGTTCTATTTCCCCACACACACACGCACACACGTTTCATTTCCCCCACCACACAAACACGCACACACGTCTATTTCCCCCACACGACAACACACGGTTCTTATTTCCCCCACAACACACACGCACACACTTCTATTTCCCCCCCACACACACACACGCACACACGTTTATTCCCCCCACACACACCGTTCTATCCCCCCACACACACGCACACACGTTCTATTCCCCCCCACACACACGCACACACGTTCTATTCCCCCACACACGCACACACGTTCTATTCCCCCACACACGCCACACACGTTCTATTCCCGCACACGTTCTATTCCCCCCCCACACACACGTTCTATTTCTTCCCCCCACACGCACGTTCTATTCTTCCCCCCCACAACACGCACGTCTATTTCTCCCCCACAAACACGTTCTATTTCTTTCCCCCACCACACACGTTTCTATTTCTCCCACCCACACACGTTCTATTTCTTTCCCCACCCACACACGGTTCTATTTCTTTCCCCCACCCACACATGTTCTATTTCTTTCCCCCACCACACACGTTCTATTTCTTTCCCCCACCCACACAGTTCTATTTCTTTCCCCCACCCCACACACGCCTTCTATTTCTTTCCCCCAACACCACACACGTTCTATTTTCTTTCCCCCACACACACACGTTCTATTTCTTTCCCCCACACACACGTTCTATTTCTTTCCCCCCACACACACGTTCTATTTCTTCCCCCACACACCACACGTTCTATTTCCTCTCCCTCCCACCCCCCATATACACGTGTTCTATTTCCCAACTTATATATATAGATTATCATATAGGTTTCTTAAATTTTCTTTATTTTAGCGTGAATGTATCAGTATCCACGTTGGTCAGGTGGTGTCAGAGGGCAATTCATGTTGGGAGTTATATTGTCTGGAACATGGCTCCAGCCTGAATGGTTAAATACAATCTGACGGAGTTGCCCAAGCTAAAGATGACTTCTTTCAGTACTTTCTTTCAGTGAAACTGGGCCGGAAAAAAACACGTCCCCAGGCGCTGTCTATGTTCGACTTAGGAACCCCACCGTTGTAGGTGGTAAATTTTCTTAATTTTTCATTGTTAAAATATAAAGAAATTATAAATACTGTACCTTGGACCTTGCCAGAGAATCAAATAATAAAAAAAAAAAAAATGAGGGTAGTGATTACCAATTGTATTGGGTGCACTTGGAAATGTTCGGTAACAGTTTATGAAACGCACTAGAGAGGGACTTGGAAATCGGGAACAATTGAGACAATCAAGGACCGGCTAAAATGCTCGGAGGTCTCCTGGAAACGGGAGGCTTGCTGTCCCTTACTCCAGAGAACGAATTCAACCACTTCTCCGTCAAAATATATGTACAGGGTGCTTTGAATGTTTTTTTAACCCTGTTTTTGTTTTTTTATATTAAAACAAAAATAATGGAAATTACAATTATGTTAGGGATACAAGATATTCAGACCACCTGTGCATATATGTGGTATGGCCAAAATTTTAACCCCCTCACGGAATTAAAAATAAATCTGGAAAAAGAAACTAACGTATTTTCTGTATTGTGATAAAGGATTAAGAATTAAATTAATATTAAAAAATAGGCGCATTTTTGTCTTTTTACTTTTTAAAATATGCTCTTTTACGTTGATTAATCTTCATCATTGATTAACAAATCTTAATTGGAGATTGTATATTTTTCTGTCTTGTAACCGAAACTATTTATCACTACTAGAGTTAAAAATTCCCTTATTTACGTCAAATTCTCCATGATTTTATCTTTACTATCGGATGGAATTGTTTACATATTAATACTGTTAACCATATCTACATTTGCGGAATACAATGCAATATATTTATATATACAACAAAATAGCGGTTTTACGGTGAAGGTTTAATTTTCATATTGATGTAAAAAAATTGTATTTTAATAGATAGTACTAAGTACCTGATTTCTTAACAAGTTTGGTTTTATCTTGATGAATGAGCAAAAAATCTCGGATATTTCTAAGAGAAAATCCATTAACAAGAAGTAACTGAATTTCTATTTTTTTTACTTTCCTATTTTAACTAAAAATACTGGGAAATTTAACAATAAAAAACAGAATGATGGAAGTTTCGAAATTGCTTCTGTTTATTTTTATTTATAGCCCCCTCTGTTTCAAATATTTTTATCTGGGGCATTTTTATTTAATTTCATTAGGCCTTCTAATTTATATTATACATTAAAACTTAAATTCTTGCACCTGGAGGGTGCATATATTTGCCTAGTTACTTGAAAAAAATTAACATGTATTTTAGGTTCAGTTTAAGTAAATTGGTGATAACTTACAATTTTTTAATTTTTTTAAGATAAAAGGGAGGTATGGACACAAATGGTTGGCCATACCTATACACCTGGAAAAGTTCAGAATCCCTAATTAAATAGTGTTAAGTAGAAAGAATGGATAATTCCTTCAATCTAGGACAAAGCCAAACAAATGAACTAATCCGCGATAGGAAACTTAGTTTTAACCTTTAGTAATAATATATTTGCCAACCCTCTGCACGAGCAGTATGTGACACAAGGTCAATTTCTTTAGCGGATTGAACAGGTTTTTGAATCAGTTTCCCTTTTCCTAAAACTGGTTGCCTAACTAATGTTAAAACCCCAGGTCGTCCCAACTATTTACCATTAGCTGGGGAGAGAGCAGTAGCACGATTGTGAAATAGATTAATAATAAATAATAGAAAAAATATTTCTTTAATTCGCATAGACTTAAAAATAGCCCTAAACGTTTCAGATGCCGTTAAGAAATTGACATTGAGTATGTTTTAAAAGTTGATAATACTACTAAATATCTCATAGAATCTTAACTCTTTTTTCCAGATGAGATTTCGAACTGGAACCTCAGGGCAACTGTCCAACCCTGAACAACTTATTACGGGCAAAGAGACGCAGCTAATAACTATGCCCGAGGCCACTACACCATTGGCAAAAAATTATTGATTTGGTCTTGGATAGGATCCGCTAAACTTTCTGATCAATGTACCGGACTGCAAGGATTCTTATATTCCATAGTTTGGTTGGTGCACCGGTTCTGGTTTACTCTCTTCCATGAACGAATTAGCGTTGATTATGGCAAAAAATCCAAACTGGAATTTCTTCCGTTTATCCAGCCACCCCAGTTGCCACCGCTTGTGGTCCGAACCCTACAACTCCATTCTCACCACCCCACGCAACTCTTGAAACACTCGGGACTGTTCGTTCATGGTTTGACAACGAAGTACCACGATATCTGCCGAAGGAACCTCGACATAGAACGTCCTTCGTACCAAAAATTTGAATCGCTCATTTTCAGGTAGTAAGCTCATCCACTGCATCTCTACGTGGATGGTGCCCTTAATTTGTCGACCTGACGGAGTTCCAAACCAATTTGGTTACCCTTACCCTCGATCACTTTCCCATTGGCTACATACTCGCCAATCATTCCGTTGAGAAAGGCTTACCACGAGCAGCTGACCGTCTCTGAAGTTACGAACGCGTGTTTCGAGCGGCAATCAGATGGTCAAATGCGATTCCGCGTCACGGGCAATATATTGGCCTGCTGTATTGTTGTATCGTGGAGATGTTGCCAAAAAGATGTCAACGCTGCCATTTGCTGCTATCAGGAGAAACGGAAGCATCCAGTTTGTCGACTGGTGCCCGACTGGTTTTAAGGTCGGAATTAATTACCGACCCCCTACAGATGTTTCCCGGGGTACTTCGGCTTAAAGTTCAACGTGCTGTCTGTTATGTTGAGTAAACACAACGGCCATTGCTCAAGCCTGGGCTAGGTAGACACAAAATTTGTCTTATGTATGCAAAGCGTGCCTTGTTTCTTGGTATGTGGGAGAAGGTATGGAAGAAGTGAGTTCGGCAAAGCGCGGGAATGATTTGGCTGCTTGGAGAAAGACTATGAAGAATTGGTATCGATTCAGGGGATGTCGTTGAAGAGGAAGAAATCGAAAAGAATATTGGGTTCCAATCCAATTTGAAACCTCAAATAATTTTAGTTGTTATTTCTTTATAGTTTATCTGTTGTAAAGATTCCAACCAATAAAAGTTGAAAGTTAAAAAAAAATATATTTTTTATGAATTTGATTATACATAATTCGTTTCTGTACGGGATGCGGACAGATAACATCCCATATTTTAAACAGTTCCCCTGTGTGAATCAACTTCTGTTCGGCTAATGGCTATAGAATACGCTGGACTGTACCTCTGCAGAGGGGGTAAACTTCCCCCAATGGGGGCCACTTGCTGATTGTAGGTAATGGGTGGTTGTCATAAGAGGGAAAAGGTGGGACTATCATATAGGTGCTATGCTTTATGTGACAAGTCTTATTGATCAGAGGGCCCTCTCGACAATCGGTCTAAGGCCTAGGGCTTAAAGTGAAGTGTTGCTGGACTTAGACTGGCTCAGCCACCTAGATTCCGTCTTAGTCAAAGCGTCACTACCTACAATCAGCAAGTGGCCCCATTGGGGAAGTACCCCTCTGCAGAGGTTACAGTCAGCGTATTCTATTAGCCATAGCCGACAAGAACGTTGATTCACCACAGGGGACTGTTTAAAATATGGGGATGTTTATCTGTCGCATTCCGTACAGAAACGATTATGTTATAATCAAATTCATAAAAAAATATATTTTTTTTTTAACTTTCAACTTTTATTGTTGGATCTTTAACAACAGATAAACTATAAAGAAAATACAACTAAAAATTATTTTGAGGTTAAATTGGATTGGACCCTAATATTCTTCATTTCTTCCTCTTCAACGGACATCCGCTGAATCGATACCAATTTCTTCATAGTCTTTCTCCAGAGCAGCCAAATCTTCCGCCTTCCGAAAACTCACCTTCTTCCATAACCTTCTCCCCACATACCAATGAAAACAAAGGCACGCTTTGCATACATAAGATCAAATTTGTGAATCTAACCTAGCCCAGGCTTGAGCAATGGCCGTTGTGTTTTACTCAACATACAGAACAGCACGTTGAACTTTAGCAAGTCACCCCCGGGAACATCTTGTTAGGGGGTCGGTAATTAATCCACCTAAAACCAGTCGGCACCAGTCGACAAACTGGATGCTCCGTTTCGTCTTGATAGCAGCAATTGGCAGCGTTTGACATCTTTTGGAACAACATTCTCACGATACAACATACAAGCAGGCCATAATATTTTGCCGTGAACGCGGATCGCATTTGACCATTTGATTGCACCGGCTCGAAACACGCGTTCGTAACTTCAGAGACGGTCAGCTGCTCGTGGTAAGCTTTCTCAACGGAAATGATTGCGAGTAGTAGCCAATGGGAAGTGGATGCGAGGGTAGGTACCAAATTGGTTGGAACTCCGTCAGGTCGACATTAAGGGCACCATCAAAACGTAGAGATGCAGTGATCGAGCTTTACTACCTTGAGAAATGAGGCGATTTCAAATTTTGGTACGAGGCGTTTCTTTGTCGAGGTTCCTTCGGCAGATATCGTAGGTAGCTTCGTTGTCACCATGAACGAACAGTCCGAGTGTTCAAGAGTTGCGTGGGTGGTGGAATGGAGTTGTAGGGTTCGACCCACAGCGGTGGCAACTTGGGTGCTGGATAAACGGAGAATTCCAGTTTGATTTTTTGCCCATAATCAACGCTAATTCGTTCCATGAGAAGAGATGTAAAACCAGAACCGGTGCCACCACCAAAACTATGGAATTATAAGAATCCTTGAGTCCGGTTACATTGATCAGAAAGTTTACGGATCCTATATCCAAGACCAAATCATTAATTTCTTTGCCAATGTGTAGTGGCCTCGGCCATAGTATTAGCTGGCTTCTTTGCCCGTAATAAAGTTGTTCAGGGTTGGAAACAGTTGCCTGTAGGTTCCAGTTCGAATCTCTCTGGAAAAAAAGAAGTTAAGATTCTATGATGATATTTAGTAGTATTTATCAACTTTTTTAAACATACTCAATGTCAATTTCTTAACGGCATCTGAATACGTTTAGGGCATTTTAAGTCTATGCGATTAAGAAATATTTTTTCTATTATTTTTATTTTAATCTATTTCACATCGTGCTACTGCCTCTCCGCCAGCTATGGTAAATAGTTGGGACGACTGGGGTTTTAACATTAGGTTAGGCAACCAGTTTAGGAAAAAGGGGAAACTGGAATTCAAACCTGTTCAATCCGCTAAAGAAATTGACCTTGTGGTACATACTGCTCGTGCAGAGGGGTGGCAAATATATTATTACTAAGTTAACAATAAGTTTCTATCGCGGATTGTTCATTTGTTTGGCTGTCTAGATTGAAGGAATTATCCATTCTTTTTCTACTTAACACTATTTAAATTATGGGATTCTTAATTTTCCCAGGTGTATAGGTAGGCCACATTTTGTGTCACATCACCTCCCTTTTATCTTAAAAAAATTAAAAAATTGTAAGTTATCACCAATTTACTTAACTGAAACTAAAATTACATTTAATTTTTTCAAAGTAACTAGGCAAATATATGCACCTCCAGGTTGCAAGAATTTAAGTTTTAATGTAATAATATAAATTAGAAAGCTAATGAAATTTAAATAAAATGCAGATAAAAATATTTGAAAACAGAGTGGGCTATAAAATAAAAAATAAAACAGAACCAACTTTCGAAAACTTTCCATCCACTTCTGTTTTTTATTGTTTAAATTTCCCCAAGATTTAGTTAAAAATAGGAAAGTAAAAATAGGAAAATTACAGTTACTTCTGTTAATGGATTTCTCTTAGAAAATATCCGAGAATTTTTGCTATTCATCAAGATAAAACAAACTGTTAGAAAATCAGTTACTTAGTACATATCTTATTTTTAAATACAATTTTACATCAATATTGAAAATGTAACCTTCACCGTAAACCGTATTTTTGTTTGTATATATAAATATAATTTGCATTGTATTCGCATGTAGATATGGTAAACAGTATTAATAATGTAAAAACCAATTTCTATCGATAGTTATAAAGATAAAATTCATGGAGAATTTGACGTTTTAAATAAGGAATTGTACTCTAGTAGTGATTATAGTTTTCGGTTACAGACAGAAAAATAACAATCTCCATAAGATTTGTATTCATTGATGAGATTAATCACGTCAAAAGAGCATACTTTTAAAAAGTAAAAGACAAAATGCGCCATATTTTTTAATATTATATTTAATTCTTAATCCTTTTTTATACAATACAAAAAATTACGTTAGTTTACTTTTGCAGATTTATTTTTAATTCCGGTTGAGGGGGGGGGGTTAAAATTTTGGCCCATCACCACTATATATGCACAGGATGGTCTGAATATCTTGTCATTCCCTTACATATTTGTAATTTTCCATTATTTTTGTTTTAATATAAAAAAACAAAAAACAGGGGTTAAAAAAAAACATTCAAAGGCACCCTGTTACATATATTTTGAGCGGAGAAGTGTTGAAATTCTTCTCTGGAGTTAGGGACAGCAAGCCTCCTCAGGTTTCCAGGAGACCTCCGAGGCTTTAGCCGGTCTTGATTGTCTTTCCAATTTGTTCCCGATTTCCAGTCTCTCTAGTGCGTTTTCATTAAACTGGTAACCGAACATTCCAAGTGCACCACTACAATTGGGTATCACTTTACCCTCATTCCCTTTTTTCTTTTTTATTATTTTGATTCTCTCTGCAAGGTCCAGGTACATGTATTTTATAATTTCTTATATTTTAACAATGAAAATTAAGAAAATGTTACGCACCTACAACGGTGGGTTCTAAGTCGAACAGACAGCCCTGGGGACGTGTTTTCCGGCGCCATTTCACTGAAGAAGTACTTGAAAGAGTCATCTTTAGCTTGGGCAACTCCGATCAGATTGTATTTTACCATCAGGCTGGAGGCCATGTTCCAGACAATTAACTCCCAACATGAAATTGGCCCATCTGGACACCAGCCTGACCAACGTGGATACTAACATTCACGCAAAATAAAGAAATTTAGAAAAATCTATATGGATAATCTTATTATATAAGGTTGGAAAATAGAACACGTGTATATGGGGTGGGAGGGGAGAGGAATTAGACGTGTGTGTGTGGGGGAAAGAAATAGAACGTGTGTGTTGGGGGGAAAGAAATAGAACGTGTGTGTGGGGGAAAGAAATTAGAACGTGTGGTGGTGGGGAAAGAAACTAAGAACGTTGTGGTGTGGGGAAAGAATAGACGTGTGGTGTGGGGAAGAAATAGAACGTGTGTGGGTGGGGGAAAGAAATAGAACGTGTGTGGGTGGGGGAAAGAAATGAACGTGTGTGGGTGGGGGAAGAATAGAACGTGTGTGGGTGGGGGAAAGAAATAAACGTGTGGTGGGTGGGGAAGAAATAGACGTTTGTGGGTGTAGGGAAAAAATAGAACGTGTGTGGGTGGGGGAAAGAAATAGAACGTGGCGTGTGTTGGGGAGAAAAGAAACGTGCGTGTGGGGGAAGAATAGAAGTGTGTGTTGGGTGGGGGGAATAGAACGTGTTGGGGAATAGAACGTTGTGTGCGTGTTGTGGGGGGAATAGAACGTGTGTGCGTTGTGTGGGGAATAGAACGTGTGTGCGGTGTGTGGGGGGGAATAGAACGTGTGTGCGTGTGTGTGGGGGAATAGACGTGGGGTGGGTGGGAATAGAACGATGCTGTGTGCGTGTGTGTGTGTGGGGGAAATAGACGTGTGTGCGTGTGTGTTGTGGGGGGAAATGAACGTGTGTGCGTGTGGGTTAGTGGTGTGTGTGTGGGGAAATAGAACGTGTGTGCGTGTGTGTGTGGGGGAAATAGAACGTGTGGTGCGTGTGTGTGGGGGGGGAAATAGAACGTGTGTGCGTGTGTGGGGGAAATAGAACGTGTGTGTGTGTGTGAAAATAGAAACGCTAATCATTGTCAATCAAACATAATAAAAAGGAAAGAAAAACCATGAGAAAGAGAGAGTTGAAGATTATACTTTTGCTATTGAACTATTTGTTTGTTTTTTACGGCATATAAACCTCAGCGGGTCATTTAATGCCGACAAGGTTTGGAAATAAATTCATTCTTATAATGGATACTCAATTTCTTTATAATCACATTTCAAATGGTTAAACTTTTATGGTCTTTAACAAACAGAAACTATAAAGAACCAATCTATTAATGGAGATTCGCTTCGGTTTTTATCTGTAACAAAACTAAGTCACTTGCTTACGTCCTATACCGATCGTCATAAACAGAATTTGAGCATGCAAAATTAGACAGTCCTCATTGTTTTTTTTTTAAATGAGTTTTAATAGAACATCCCAGTAGCATATATTTATGTATAGTTTTATTTTAATAGATATTCAAAGTTAATAGAACTTTTTTCGAATTTCAAATTGTTTTTTTTACTCCTTTAATAAGTTTGAGGATTTTTCATGATTTATGGTCAAACTCTCCGATATTCTAATTTTAACTTCCACCTCCTCGAGCAATATCTTTTCAAAAATGTATTTTTTACATCGCCCGGAGGTCGTTTTATTTTGCTAGTACAATTAAAATTATTTTGAGGTTTCAAATTGATTGGATCCTAATATTTTCGATTTCGTCCAACATGACATCCGCCGAATCAATACCAATTTTTCTTCAGTCTTTCTCCAGAGCAGCCAAATCTTAAAAAATCAGTAACGCAGTCCAGACCCCTGAAAAACAATGCTAATTAGCACAAAAAGCAAAAAACGCCAGCCAATTCCTTACGGTGTTTTTTCCTCTTACAGTGTACGAAACTTATTCTATTTCTATGACTAGCAAAATAAAAAGACACCCTCCGGGCGATGTAAAAATAATTTGTTGAAATATATTGCCTGAGGGGATGGGAGCTGAAAATTCAATGTCATAGAGTGTGTACCATGAGTATGTAAAATCGTAAAATTTATTAAAAGAGTAAAAGAAAGAAAGACAAATTGAAATGGAAACAGTTCCAATAACTTTAAATATTATATTAGAATAAAACAATCTATATATAAAAATATATAACGCCGGGCATCTATTTATTGAAACAAAGAAGATTGTCTAACGTTGCATGCTCACATTTTGAGTATATTTATTCTATGTTATGACATTGGATTATGTGTTGGGTAATGTGACGTAAGAAGTGACACAGTTTTTGTTACAGACAAAAAGAACGAATCTCCATTAGTAATAGAAGTTAAATCGGTAGCGCGTTCGGCTAGGAACCAAAAGGTTTAAGGTTCGATACCGGCCCTCGCCAACTCAGCGTTGGAGTATCACAGGGATCTGTTCGGTAAAGTGAGGAGCTGATGGTAGCTGTAGCGCTCCACCTCAGACGCTAAAATAATCTCCTTGGTCTAGCGCTAGAGAAAAGGTGATAAACTCCCTCACTGTCTGGTTGATACCGACCGTAGGCCACCGACGACTTTACATAATCCTATTGCAATAAAACTTATAATTTTTGTTAACGGAGAGTTGCTAACGTCTTCGGTAACTCATTCCTGTGGTCTGTGTGATATGGGTTAATATTTTACGTACACTTGCTGAAAAAAAATCAAAAAATACATCGGTGCTACACGGTTCTTTACCTGTTTAATTTTATTGCCTACTTTAACCGTCTCGCAGTGGCTCTTCCACCACCGCGAAAGCAAAGGAAAAAAAAAAAAAAAAAAAAAAAAAAGCTGATGTTAGTTCATTTGTAATTATATAGAAAGACCAATTATAATGATAAAATCACTATTTGAATAGAACAAAGTCGAGGTGAATAGTGAACTTTGATTATATCCATCATATAGGTAACAATTTAAAAAAAAATGCCGAGAAAATTCGGTACAACCGTGGGGGAAATTTGGCAGACAAGGAGTTAAATGCAAAGTATCATCCCTTCTCTGGTTGAATTCAATTTCATAAATTTGGTAGGGAATGAGTTAAACGCCAAGTGACCCCTTCCCCTTCCAAAAAAGGAATTTTATTTACTAAAACTTAATAGGAAGTTAATTTTAAAGAAAAAAAATCGAAAGTTCCTGGTCACTTATGTAAATATTAAATTACCATTTTTAACGTATTTTGAAAGGAGAGTGGTATGAGGACGATCACCCGCCGCTTCTACTAGTTTATGAAGTAACCAAACCTTCGGTAGCTGACCACAATTATATAAGCAAGTTACGAGGAGAGTGTATCGAGTAATTCTTAACTATGTCGAAGCCAAATGTAGGTTTAATATTAAACGATCCGAGCATAAGCCTTAAGCTTGGATTTGGCTCAAGAACATTTTGGCGCCAATTTCGAAATACAAAACCACTCAGTGTTAGTTATTCCAAAAACGGATACACCTGAACATATAACTCGGATTTTGTGTTTGCAGTGACGGGCGGGGTTCTTCGCAATAGGCGTTGAAAGTAAGTCACGACCCAGGTTATTTTCATCGACAAGTAAATATTCCTTCCCTTTTAAAAAATTTTTTTCCCGTATTTTATCTTAAATAAAAAACTGCCACGTTTAAATAGATATGATAGTTTTTAATTTTCGAAAACTAACCCCTAATAAATAAATCGATAAATAAAAAAATTGAAAGTTATTTGTCGAGAAAAGTGGCGGCGGGGGGGGGGGAATATCGGGAAAAGTGCATTCAAAACAGCTTGGTACTTAAATAGTAGCGCGAATTTTTTTCAGCCGGCATCGCCTAGCAGATTTTAGGGCAGGAGGTCAGGACGTATTTATACGAAAATACCCCGACGGCTTATTAAAGTAGTTTTGCTTGCTGGTTTTATTCTTCCTTAACTAGTGTCATTCACCGACTTATATTGATAAATATTTGGATTATTCAACTTTCGAAGCCAGATTCCACGGGGAAAAATTCCGGGACTAAATGGTTCTTAATTTAACGCTTCACCAACTTTAAACCGCTCATAGCATCTCTCACATCAATACCGTAAGAAAAGTACAAAAACTGATTATTAGTTCATTACAATTGATCAGAAGAACATAGATTAAACGAATACTTACCATACTGATTTCTTTCTTTTTTTTCTTCTTCTTAATGTTGCTGAAGGGGAGGATGGCGTAATGGGATCGATCACCTGCTATTTCTATTAAAGGATTGAAGAGAACAAACCTCGAGTAACTGATCACTCTAATATATTGACCAAAATACGGGCACTTCCTTTATATATCAAGAAAGTCCCTTCCTGATTGGAGGTGTTATATTACCTTCATTTGGATACAGCACGTGATGTAATTGTTAGCAAACGATTGATAGTGAGTTCGATTCTCAGGTGTGCTACATCTAAACTAAGTAAATGACTATTGATTGATTGATTGTCTTTCTTTTTCTTTTTTTTTCTTTAAGACATGTCAACTCTTGATGGGTTATTTTATGCCGAAGAAGTTTTATTCTATTCCTGCTTGACTCAAAAAAATCTTAAACTCAATTTTTTCCAACACATTTTTTAAAATCCATTTTTTTCTATTCAACCCATAGATGGGACCTCAACAAGTAAGACCACTCCAGATCAGGTGGACTCATAGAATACACCGATTGCACCTTTGCAGAGGGGTAAAAACCCCCACCATTGGGCCCACCTGTGGCCGTGGGTGGCGACCCAAGATGCTTAAAAACAGAACGCTGGTGGTCGAGCAGTCCATGACATGCAACACTAAACTTTGGCACTTAATTACGCTTGATTAGGGGTCGGAGATATGCCCCGGCGATCAAATCGGCTGGTCACGTCTAGCCGTATTACCTAAATCATTGTCCCAACTCTATTGCTCTTATAGCAAGCCCTAACCCATTTTTATTATATATGTGCTAGAAGGCGGTGACTGAGGGTTTTAGTGTCCTGGATAGGATGCTAATCTCTATCTGATGGTGGAGTTCAATTCTGGAGCTTTGGGGGAATTTGGGGTACAGCTTCATCACAACTGCTCCCAGGTCCACTCTGA
>CM042170.1:29179049-29181549 GCA_023376005.1 Doryteuthis pealeii | reverse complement strand
GGAGAGCTAAAAATCGACATAACTCCGCAAATTGTTTGAATTGGAAGCTAAAATTTTGGGGATTGTCTAACTTTAGCCTAATCCACACCTGCATGAGGTGGGTGACATGGTCTGGATTATTTGACATGGAATTACTCATCTTGCCGTCTTTCCTTTATTAGTATTCTGTAGCATAATTGGCGCGTCTTACCCGGGAACACCATATTTGTGGCCCTGTGTCAGACACAGAGAAACCGTAATAGGATGTAGCATGATTCTCAGACCTTACGAGAGTGGGCAAGCAAGAGGATAATGTAATTCTCATTATCACCTGTGAGTCGGTTCGTAGCCAGGAAGTCTAGGATTTTGCTATTAAAATTTATTTTGATCGGTTTGACAGAAGAAAGGATGGTTGACCCGTTGACCTCTTAATTGCAATTTGGTAAAACAGTTAGAACATTCGAAAATTTCCAAAACGTTCTAGAAAGCTCCACACCCATTTCTATATAATGAGGGAACCTTAGATTTTACGACAGTTAGTCTGGGACAGTGGAGTTGGTTTGACAGTCGGGTTAACGGAACTTGCCGAGTGCAGTCGGGGCTGGGAGTTTTGCCGGAGTAGTCATAGGCGAGTGATGGAATGGAGACTGGTGTCGCTGATGTGTGAAGCCTGATAATTGGAACGAAATTAAGAGCATTATTAAAAACATATTTAAGGAAGCCGACTCTCTCTCTCTCTCTCTCTCTCTCTCTCTCTCTCTCTCTCTCTCTCTCTCAATAACTTGCATTAAGTGAATAAATAGATGAAAAGCAACTCATTAAAAATGACATCCAGACATTGAATGATGGTAAATGATTTTATTGGTGACTTTTACCGGAAGTGGGTTTTGCTGCTCTAACTACTGCTGGTAAGGTCTATATACAGAAGCTACGATTCTGTTTGTGTCTTATACCAAGATTACAAGAGGCGCGCGTTGTAATGTTTAGAGTTGTAAGAAATAGACTCGTCGACCCGAGTTCAAATCGTGGACGAGGCCGTTTGAATTTCACATAGTGCTAATATCCCCAGGAAAAGTATGAATCCAACTATCCTGCCTCCAGCTATAAGTAAATAGTAGGGCAGACTGGGCTCTTTAACCTGGGTTAGGCAACCAGTGTAGGAGAAGGAAAACTCGGAATTCAAACCGGTTAAACTCCGCTTAAGAAACTAACCATGTATCTCATCCTGCTCGTGTGGAGGGGTTGGTATATATATATATATATATATATATATATATATATATATGGTTGGCAACCTTCCGTCTATTTTAGACGATGGCGTAGTGTCCATTCTTTTAAAATCTACAGCTACGTGAGTGGCTGAACAGACCGATCCATGAATGGCAGTCTCTGGAGCAGTGATTACAAACAAAAGGTGATGCTTTCTGTCGGTGTTGGGGTGTAGTTGTCCTTCCTTCCCTTTAGCTCTCTTTTCTGTGGCGGCTTCTTTCCTCTCTTTTTCCCTTCTTTTTGTTCCTTGTTTGACGGGGAGGCGCCAGGTCGCACGGTCTTCTGCACAAGCCTCCCACGTGTTTATGTCGACGTGGCATGTCTTCATGTCTCTCTTGCAGACATCCTTGAAGCGTAGGCGTGGTCTCGCTGCCGGTCGGGTACCTCCACTAGTTCACCATAGAGTAGGTCTTTGGGGATGCGGCTTTTGTCCATCCTCCTGACATGGCCAAGCCAACGCAGGCGTCTCTCGCAGATGATGGCGGGCATGCTGTTTACGTTTGCTCGTTCCAGCACTTCTGTGTTGGGCACTTTTTCCTGCCAGCGAATGCCTAGAATGCGGCGTAGGCATCTGAGGTGAAAGCTGTCCAGTTTCCTCACCTGAGGATCCAGGCTTCGCTGATATGAATTTATTGCGTATCAACTTGGTTCTTGTTTCTTTTTTTATTTTTTTTTATATATAATAAAGCATGAGAAATGAACAAGCAAAAAAAAAAGGACAAAAACAGTTTCAACACCCAGCCGCTCTTCCGTCCCTGATTAGCTTTATTTTTTCCAATATTTCGGGTGATCTTCACTCTTTATAAAGGTAGTATATGATAACTGTGACTTTGTAAAAAAGTGAAACAAATATATATCTATATTACAAAATTACGATGTAATATCAATTACAATTGGTATCACCTTCACCTTCAAGTTCCACTGTTTTTCCAGATCTCTGGCAATAGGTTTGGTCTTCTAGCCGGGATTAGGTGATCCGTTTATATCTCAGAATCACAGAGAATTTCATGAGCCGCATTCTCTAGAAATGATTCCGATTTGTGCATGTACCATTCTGTAGTATGGTCAAAGATTACCTTCTTGCACAGTTACAAGTCGATCACCTTCTCCACTCGGTCGTGCCTAGTCTTGTATTCTTTTGAGCTAGTTTGCTGTGTTCGCTTATTGTATGATTAACCCTTTCGTCTTTCTCACATTTATATTTCACTTTCAATAAAAAGAAAAACTCAACAAACCATCATTTGGCTATCAT
>CM042170.1:29156549-29176549 GCA_023376005.1 Doryteuthis pealeii | reverse complement strand
AATAATAATAATAATAATAATAATAATAATAATAATAATAATAATAATAATAATAATAATAATAATAAAATAATAATAATAATAATAATAATAATAATAATAATAATAATAAATAATAATAATAATAATAATAATAATAATAATAATAATAATAATAATAATAATAATAATAATAATAATAATAATAATAATAATAATAATAATAATAATAATAATAATAATAATAATAATAATAATAATAATAATAATAATAATAATAATAATAAATAATAATAATAATAATAATAATAATAATAATAATAATAATAATAATAATAATAATAATAATAATAATAATAATAATAATAATAATAATAATAATAATAATAATAATAATAATAATAATAATAATAATAATAATAATAATAATAATAATAATAATAATAATAATAATAATAAATAATAATAATAATAATAATAATAATAATAATAATAATAATAATAATAATAATAATAATAATAATAATAATAATAATAATAATAATAATAATAATAATAATAATAATAATAATAATAATAATAATAATAATAATAATAATAATAATAATAATAATAATATAATAATAATAATAATAATAATAATAATAATAATATATAATAATAATAATAATAATAATAATAATAATAATAATAATAATAATAATAATAATAATAATAATAATAATAATAATAATAATAATAATAATAATAATAATAATAATAATAATAATAATAATAATAATAATAATAATAATAATAATAATAATAATAATAATAATAATAATAATAATAATAATAATAATAATAATAATAATAATAATAATAATAATAATAATAATAATAATAATAATAATAATAATAATAATAATAATAATAATAATAATAATAATAATAATAATAATAATAATAATAATAAATAATAATAATAATAATAATAATAATAATAATAATAATAATAATAATAATAATAATAATAATAATAATAATAATAATAATAATAATAATAATAATAATAATAATAATAATAATAATAATAATAATAATAATAATAATAATAATAATAATAAATAATAATAATAATAATAATAATAATATAATAATAATAATAATAATAATAATAATAATAATAATAATAATAATAATAATAATAATAATAATAATAATAATAATAATAATAATAATAATAATATAATAATAATAATAATAATAATAATAATAATAATAATAATAATAATAATAATAATAATAATAATAATAATAATAATAATAAATAATAATAATAATAATAATAATAATAATAATATAATAATAATAATAATAATATAATAATAATAAATAATAATAATAATATAATAATAATAATAATAATAATAATAATAATAATAATAATAATAATAATAATAATAATAATAATAATAATAATAATAATAATAATAATAATATATAATAATAATAATAATAATAATAAATAATAATAATAATAATAATAATAATAATAATAATAATAATAATAAATAATAATAATAATAATAATAATAATAATAATAATAATAATATAATAATAATAATAATAATAATAATAATAATAATAATAATAATAATAATAATAATAATAATAATAAATAATAATAATAATAATAATAATAATAATAATAATAATAATAATAATAATAATAATAATAATAATAATAATAATAATAATATAATAATAATAATAATAATAATAATAATAATAATAATAATAATAATAATAATAATAATAATAATAATAATAATAATAATAATAATAATAATAATAATAATAATAATAATAATAATAATAATAATAATAATAATATATAATAATAATAATAATAATAATAATAATAATAATAATAATAATAATAATAATAATAATAATAATAATAATAATAATAATAATAATAATAATAATAATAATAATAATAATAATAATAATAATAATAATAATAATAATAATAATAATAATAATAATAATAATAATAATAATAATAATAATAATAATAATAATAATAATAATAATAATAATAATAATAATAATAATAATAATAATAATAATAATAATAATAATAATATAATAATAATAATAATAATAATAATAATAATAATAATAATAATAATAATAATAATAATAATAATAATAATAATAATAATAATAATAATAATAATAATAATAATAATAAATAATAATAATAATAATAATAATAATAATAATAATAATAAATAATAATAATAATAATAATAATAATAATAAAATAATAATAATAATAAAAAATAATGAATAATAATAATAATATGAACGGTCCCAAAAAGCTTGGAAGAGAAGACTAGACAATCTGGAAATCAAAGGAAGAATTGAGACCATCCAGAATAATGCATTGCTGCCATCTGTCAGAATACTCAGAAGAGTCCTGGATACCTGAGGAGACTTGTTGTCACTCAGACTCCAGTAAAATACCATCATCTAATGCTGATGGGAAAAACTCAATAATAATAATGATAATAATAATAATAATAGTAATTTGTCGTACTAACAAGTCTCTCTCCCTCGAGAATCTGTCTTTATGAATAAATAAATAAATAAATAAACAAATCAGCATCCGATTTTTCACGGAACCTTTTACGGTAACGTTCTATTTTGTACTTGTAGATTCATTTTTTATGCTGTCTTGGAGAAATAAAGTAAAAAAGAAACAAACAAAAAATGGAAGTTCTTTACCGACAGATCGTTGATGAAAGAAACAAGAAGCTGTTCCAGAAAAAGATGGAGTTTTTGGGAATGAAAGAAAAACAATACGTCGCTCAGGAAAAAAAAAAACTGCAAGTCCGTAAAAGGTGATCAGATACAGAAACATTCGGCGGAAAAATGCGATCGGCATTGGCTGTTGCTTTCTTGTCTGCAGCGCTGAAGTCTTTTCTGCGCATGCGTATTCACCAGTGTATTTGTGGCTCAGAAAGAAGAAGTAAAAAAATAAAAGCGAGAGAAGTTTTATTGGCCATTTCAGTTTCCACGAACACACACATTTGCATTCACAAATATTATTTAAACTAGCAAGAATATGCACCCTCCGTGCGTAAGTAGGTATTTACCATACATCCCACTGATGCAGCCGTGACACAAGGACATTTTAATGTGGGCCCACACACGAGCCGAAGCTCATGGATGGTAGGTGCAAATATGCGTTGATCCCGTCGGCATTTTCCCTCAAAGGGGGCGTATCAGGCACTGGGCAATATACCCAGTCCTGCTTCTTTAAATCAAGGGGACAGGTATTGCCTGTGGGGTTATTTCCTAGTTGAGTCACATGAGTGACCCAGAAAAAACAGAACCCAAATTATTTAGTTATTTTCCCATTAAACTAACCCTAAATTCCAACCCTAACCCTAACCTTAACCCTTGTTGGACTTAATTAACAGTTTATTACAAAATTTGTGGGTTCTGTTTTTTCTGGGCCACCCTGTAATATTATGTTACTTGACTAGGGGGGTTTGGGTTAGAGTTTAGGATTAGGGTTGAGGTTGGGGTTAGGGTTAGGGTTGAGGTTTAGGGTTAGTTTAATGGGAAAATAAATAATTTGGGTTCTGTTTTTTTTCTGGGTTAACCTGTAATATCATGTTACTCAACTAGGAAATAACCGCTAATAATTACACTGCCCCCTCCCCCCGTGGGGCAGGTAAGTATTTAAGTTTTAATGTAATGAAATATATTTTCTCACTGCTTCCATATTACCCATGATTCTTCATTTAAAAAGAGAAAGTTTATTTATTTGTTTTACGGCATATCAACCACGGCGGGTCATTTAATGCCGGCAAAATTTTCAAAGATTTGTAGCGATAGTTTGGAAATAAATTTGCATTCACGATTATTATTTAGACTAGCAAGAATATGCACCCACCGGACGTAAGTAGTTATTTACTCAAACCGTTTGCCACATGTAGGGTGTGACACAAGGTCACTTATATGGGACACCAAGCGAGGATCGAAATCGCTACACATTCGTAATGGAACTGTAAGAATAGCTTTCTAACTATTACACCACGATGGGACGACTTAATATTTACCCTACAGGTACGATTTGACACAAATCAGCTATACTAATTAAGATTAAGTACTGATTATTTAATAATCCTTGAGAATAGTTGATTACTAAGGTAATTGTGACGTTGGCGCTGAGGTAGTTTCGGTTGCGCATATTCACATAATCTCCATTTAAATAAGATTGTATCAAAACTGTTTTCGCTTTCACAGACACTTCCTTTGGTCTGCTGGAACGGCAACGTATCAAACTCCGGTTTCGACCGGTGGGTGGGTGCTCCAGGAGCTTCGGCCCTGGACCTTACAAGCTAACATCGTTCACCCCAGAGAGCCATCACCCAGGTAAAACCTGCCCTCTTGATTTGCCTGGGGCTCTCTGGGATGAACGATGTTAGCCTGTGTCTGAGGGGCCCACATGAGGGGGAATGCCGACGGGATCAACACATTTTTCACGCACTACCCACGAGTCAAGGCTTGTGGGTGGTCCCTCATTATTAGGGCATATGTAACGTAGTGGGTTTGTTGTCACGGTACCAAGAAAGATCTATTCTGGAACCATCCAGAAAGAAAAGAATCTTCGAAAAGTTCCAAATCATTCTGGTCACAGCGCTTAGATCAAACCATTAGTCGTCGAAAAGACTGGATTTTCCTTAAAAGCAGACTAACGTCAACGAAATCTCATTTAAGTTTTTTATTTCTTTTTCGGTGATTCTTCAAAGGCCACCCAAGTAATATCAGAGAAACAGAAAGACATTTTTGTTTTAAGGTTTCCCCGAGTCTGGCACAAGGCCACAAATATAGGTGCTGAGAAGGCCATTATGTTACACCTTGTACCTAACCCGTACACGTGGGGTACGGGGTAAATATATTTTTGTTTGTTCGTTTCTTTTTTTTCTTTCTTATTATTTATCTATTTTTTTTGTAACTGAAACATCATTTGGTTTTCTGGTTGGGAATGGGTGATCTGTTTATAATGATATTATTGCATTTTCATTTCTTACCAACGTTAGTTGGTCTTTCATTGGAGTCTAAGTAACAGCTAGTCTCATCAGATCTCCAGGACTCTTCTGAGTATTCTAGCCAATTTTCATAATTCTGTTGTCTGGATGGTCTTGATTCTTCCTCCGCTTTTCAATTCTTCCAGACTTTTTTTTCAAAATTTTTGGGGGCCGTTCCAAGGGCAGCAACTACAGTTGGTACGATATTCACCCTCTTGTTCCACAGTTTTTCAGCTCTCTTGTACGGTCCAAAGCTCATTCTGTAGAGCGTCCGACAAGAAAACACAAGGTTCCGGGTTCGATACTGACCCTCGCCAACACAGCGTATGAGTATCAAAGGGATCTGTGCAGTAAAGTGAGGAGCTGGTGGTAGGTGAGTTGCCAAAACAATCTCCTTGGTCTAGCGCTAGTAAAAAGGGAATAGACTCCCTCGCTGTCTATGAACTTTAGGCCGCCTCGACGGCTTTACTTCTTTTTACTTATGAGATTGTTATACCTGCCGTAGCCGGTGGTTTGATGGAGGCTGGGTGACAGTAAGTCTCCTCAGGTCTTCAGGACTCTTATAGGTATTGTAGCCAATCCCAACAGTGCTTTAGTTTGGATGGTCTTGATTCTTCACCTAATTTTTTTCTAGAGCTTTGGGGACCGTTCCAGGGCCACCAATTACAATTGGTACGACCTTCACCTTCATGTTCCACAGTTTTCTCAGTTCTCTGGCAAGGTCCAAGTATTTGTCTATCCTTTCGCTTTCTTTCATTTTCACTCGGTGGTCGGCCGGGACGGAAAAATCAACGAGATGACAGATTCTCTTCTTCTTGTCGATCAATACTAGGTCTGGTCTCTTGGCCGGGATAAGGTGATCCGTCCGTATTATTATTATTATTATTATTATTATTATTATTATTATTATTATTATTGTATTCTTTGTTATATTCTTTGACCCGAAGACTGCTGGAGACTTCACCGGCAACATTATTGCGATTATAACCAGCAATATGTCGACACTAGTAGAGAACAGATTGTTGTATAATAATTACGGATCACAGAATAATGTAATGGCGGTCTGAGTCGAAACATTTATCTCGGATTTTACGCGGGAAATCAACAACATTCATGAGCGTTATTGGATTACTTTCGCCATTTTGAGATGATATCACAAAAAGAAAAAAAAAAAATGGGTGGCGAACGAGGGAGCGAAAAAAGAAAGGAAGTAAAAAGTAAGAAAAAAGATTTTAAAAAAAACGAAAAAAAGCAAAATGCTAATTGATGTATGTATATGTGTATATGTGTATATTTCTATGTCTATGTGTATGTGTGTACATGTATGTGTGTACATGTATGTGCCTGTATGCATGTGTATGTATGTATAAGGAAAGAAAAAAAGAAAGAAAAAAGAAAGAAAAAGAAAAAGAAAAAGAGCAAAATACTAATAGAGGTGCAATGTGTGTATATGTGTATATGTCAATGTGTATGTGTGTATATGTTATATAAATGAATAAATAAATAAGATTTAAGAAAGAAAAGAACTGGACACTAATAGATGAGCAATGTGCATATGTGTGTATATATGTATATGTATATGTGTATGTGTATGTGTGTATGTGTGCATGTATGTGTCTATATGAGTGTGCGTGTATGTATAAGGAAAGAAAGAAAGAAAAAAAAGATTTTAAAAAGCGAAAAAGATCAGAATGCTAATAGATGTGTAATGTCTGTCTGTCTGTATATATATATATATATATATATATATATATATGTGTGTGTGTGTGTGTGTGTTGTGTGTTGTGTGTGTGTGTGTGTGTGTGTGTATGTCCATGTGTATGTTTATGTACGCATCTGCGTGTATGTATAAAAAAAGAAAGAAAAATGATTTTAAAAAGCGAAAAAGAAAAAGAGCAAACTGCTAATTGATGTGTGTATATGTGTATATGTCAATGTGTATATGTGTATGTGTGTGTGTGTGTGTGTGTGTGTGTGTGTGTGTGTGTGTGTGTGTGTCTATATGAGTGTGCGTGTATGTATGAGGAAAAAAAGAAAGGAAAAAAAAGATTTTAAAAAGCGAAAAAGAGCAAAATGCTAATAGATGTGTGTATGTGTGTATATGTGTATTTTCTATGTCTATGTGTATGGTGTTACATGTATGTGCCTGAATGCATGTGTGTGTATGTATAAGAAAAGAAAGAAAGAAAACGTAAAAGAGCAGGATGCTAATAGATGAGCAATGTATGTATATTTGTATGTGTGTATGTGTGCATGTGTATGTGTCTGTATACATGGGTGTCTATGTGTATGTGTATATGTGTGTATGTGTGTATGTATGAGTGTGCGTGTATGTATAAGGAAAGAAAGAAAACAAAACAGATTTAAAAAAGCGAAAAAGAGCAAAATGCTAATAGATGTGTAATGTCTGTCTGTATGTATATGATATTTACCGCGTACCCCACTTGTACGGGTCAGGCACAAAGTCCCTATTAACGTGGGACCACCCACAAGCCGAAGCTCATGGAGTGGCAGGTGAAAAAATTGCGTCGATCCCGTCGGCATTCCCCCTCAAGGGGGGCGCCTCAGGCACTGGGCAATAAACCCAGCCCTGCCCCTTTAAATCGAGGGAGCAGGTGTTGCCTGGGGGGATGGCCCCCTGGGATCGACGCTATTAACTTGTAAAGATCCAGGGCCGAAGCCACTGGACCCCGGCGTTGGCTGTCTGTATGTATATGTACATATATATATATGTGTATGTGTGTATATGTCCATGTGTATGTTTATGTACGCATGTTCGTGTATGTATAAGAAAAGAAAGAAAGAAAAAATGATTTTAAAAAAGCGAAAAAGAAAAAGAGAAAAATTTATAGTTGTGTGTATGTGTATATATGTGTATATGTCAATGTGTATGCGTGTATGTGTGTGTGTGTATATATGCATGTGCATGTATGTATGAGGAAAGAAAGAAAGAAAGAAAAAAGAAAAAGATTTTAAAATGGCGAAAAAGAAAAAGAGTAAAATGCTAATAGATGTGTGTATATGTGTATATGTGTATTTTTCTATGTATGTGTATGTGAGTACATGTATGTGCCTGTATGCATGTGTGTGTATGTATAAAGAAAGAAAGAAAGAAAAGATTAAAAAAACAAAAAGGTAAATGAGCAATGTGTGTATATTTGTATGTGTGTATGTGTGCATGTGTATGTGTCTGTATACATGTATGTCTATGTGTATGTGTATATGTGTGTATGTGTGTATGTATGAGTGTGCATATATGTATAAGGAAAGAAAGAAAGAAAGAAAGAAAAAAAATTAAAAAAGCGAAAAAGCAAAATGCTAATAGATGTGTAATGTCTGTCTGCCTGTATATATATATATATATATATATATATATATATATATATATATATATATATATATATATGCGTGTGTGTGTGTGTGTATGTGTGTATATATCCATGTGTATGTTTATGTACGCATGAGTGTGTATGTATAAGAAAAGAAAGAAAGAAAGAAAGAAAGAAAGAAAGAAAGAAAGAAAGAAAGAAAGAAAGAAAAAAGATTAAAAAAGCGAAAAGAAAAAGATCAGAATGCTAATAGATGTGTAATGTGTGTATGTATGTATATGCATATATATCTATGTGTATGTGTGTATATGTCCATGTGTATGTTTATGTACGCATCTGCGTGTATGTATAAAAAAAGAAAGAAAAAAGATTTTAAAAAAGCGAAAAAGAGCAAAATGCTAATTGATGTGTGTATGTGTGTACATGTGTATTTTTCTATGTCTATGTCTATGTGTGTACATATATGTGCCTGAATGCATGTGTGTGTATGTATAAGGAAAGAAAGAAAGAAAAAAGATTAAAAAAAAAACGAAAAAGAAAAAGAGCAGATTGATAATAGGTGAGCAATGTGTGTATATGTGTAATTGTGTATGTATGTATATGTATGCATGTGCGTGTATGTATAAGGAAAGAAAGAAAGAAAGAAAGAAAGAAAGAAAGAAAAAAAGATTTTAAAAAGCGAAAAAGAACAGAATGCTAATAGATGTGTATGTGTTTATATGTGTATATGTGTATTTGTATGTGTGTATGTGTCTGTATATATGTGCGTGTATGTATAAGGAAAGAAAGAAAGAAAGAAAGAAAGAAAGAAAGAAAGAAAGAAAAAGAAACCGAAAAAGAGCAAACTACTAGTAGAGGGGCAATGTGTGTATATGTGTATATGTCAATGTGCATATGTGCATGAGTATGTCTAAGGAAATAAATAAATAAATAAAAAATTGTGTGTAGGTGTGTGCATGCATGTGCATGCGTGTATGCATGTGTGTGTCTGTATATGTGTGTATGTGTGTATGCCTATGTCTCTATATGCGTGTATGTGTGTATGTGTGAATGTATATGTGCGTACACACACACACACACACACACACACACACATATATATATATATATATATATATATATATATATATATTGGGGAGAATATGTGCTTAATTGAAGTCATACCTAATTTTGAAAATTAATTAGTTGATAATTAAGGAATTAGGCGGGCATATCTGTTCAAACGTAAGCCCAAACAAACATATATATATATATATATATATTATATATATATATATATATATATATATATAAATTAAGTTATTCAGACAACGTGTTTCGAAGTTTCCCGTCTCATCAGTATGGCAAAACTCAGCAACTACCTCCGACCAGTAGCGAAACCCGACTGACTTTTCACGAGCCGGGTTTGTTGACCACTCGGACATCGAGAACTGCCATTAAGGAGCGGTGTTTTAACTTTTAAATACATACATCTGTGTATATATTTTACAAGCACCAGTTAGATCAAATTTGTAAACAACAGAGGATCATTGCTTTAGGCTGCGTATATGCGTGTGTATACGTGTGTATATGCATTTGTGTGTGTGTAAACATTTGTGTGTATGTGTGTGCATGTATATGTGTGCGCGTGCCTTTTTGTATATGTGTGTTTATGCATGTGTGTGTGTGTGGGTGTGTGTGGGTATGAAGCTGATAAATGTTTTTTGATACACACTTTTAATTTGTGTTAGCAACCTGAATCACAACTGTGTTATTGTATTTTTGTGTTTGTATGTGTTGTAATGTGTGTGTATGTGTGTGTATGTGTATGTATATATGTATATGTGTGTTTGCATATGTGTGTGTATATGTGTGTATTTGTGTGAATGTGTTGTGTATATGCGTTTGCATATGTGTGCGTATGTGTGTATGTGTGTGTATGAGTAGGTGTATATGCGTATGTGTGCTTGCATATGTGTGCGTATGTGTGTATGTGTGTATATACGTATGTGTGCTTGCATATGTGTGCGTATGTGTGTGTATGTGTATATATACGTATGTGTGTTTGCATATGTGTTTGTGTGTATGTGTGTATGTGTATATGTGTATAAGTTTATGTATCATTGTTTATGTGTGCGTATGTGTGTGTATGTGCGTATGCGTATGTGTGTGTGTTTATATGTGTGTGTATGTGTATGTGTAAGTGCGTATATGTGTTTGCATATATGTGCGTATGTGTGTGTATGTGTGTGTATGAGTATGTGTATATGTGTATATGTGTTTGCATATGTGTGCGTATGTGTATGTGTGTATGTGTGTGTATGTGTATATGCGTATGTGTGTTTGCGTATGTGTGCGCATCTGTGTGTAGTTGTATATGTGTGTATGTGAAAGGAGCGCTAATGATTGGAGAAAAACGCAGAAGAAAAAAGGCAAAAAGCCCCCCCCCCCCCGAAGAAAAAAAACAAACAAAGAAAGAACAAAAAAAAGTCGAGGTCTGAACATGACAGACCAGAAGTGGAGAGATCTTATCAAGACGGCATCAAATAACTATTTTACCGAACCTTCTCCGCCTACAACACGACCCCCTTTTTTTCGAAAAAAAAAAAAAAAAAAAGAATAAAAGAAAAGAATCGAAAATATATTCTTGCTATAGACAGACTTCTCATGATGAACGGTCGTGTTTTGGCGCGAAACACGACACTGTTTTAGCGAAGCATTTGTGGTTTTTGGCGTCAGTTACCGTTCTTGGACGGTGCCCGCTACGTGGGGTTGTTACTGTAACCAACAGAGAAAGAAATTGACCAACCACGTGGAAAATGAAACGAACGGATCGTTCCGTCTGCTAAGTAAACGTGAGTCGGATAATGGCGGATATCTTTCCGTTGGAAGATCAAGCATGTAAGTTTGCGTGTGGAAGAAATTAAAAAACAGAGAGAGAAATAAATACAAATACCCCCCCCCCCACCACCACAACACTTATCAGCGAGGGGGATATGCTCAAAGATTCTAAGCGAAGGGAAGAAAACCGCGGATAATGCTTAACCCAATATATACTATTTTGTTTTCTTATAGACACAATGTGTCCAAAAGGTACTTAGCTACCCATATGGGACTAACAGAGTATTGCACCCCCATCCCTATCAGTAAGGGGGCATATATTTAAATATTCTTAGCGAAGGATTAAACAACGGATAATTCTTAACCCGATATATACTATTGTTTTTGTTTCCTTATACTCATAATGTGTCAAAAAGGTGCTTGGCTGGCCATATTGGATATATTTGAGCCTTTAATAGCGAGAAAAATAATTCTTAACCCGATATATACTATTGTTTTTGTTTCCTTATACTCATAGTGTGTCAAAAAGGTGCTTGGCTGGCCATATTGGATATATTTGAGCCTTTAATAGCGAGAAAAATAATTCTGAACCCGATATATACTATTGTTTTTGTTTCCTTATACTCATAGTGTGTCCAAAAGGTACTTGGCTGGCTATATAGGATATATTTGAGCCTTCAATAGCGAGAAAAATAATTACAGAGTATTGCATCCCCTTATCAGCGAGGGGGGTATGTTCAAAGATTCTTAGTGAAAGGGTGAAACCGCGGATAAAGCTTAACCCAATATATACTGATTTTTTTGTTTGTTTTTTTTTTTTAGCTCAGGCGGTAGAGCATCTCTCTAGGAATTGCAAGGTTCCTGGTTCGATACCGGTCTCCGCCAACCCAGCGTATAATTATCACAGATTAGGTAATTCGATCTGTGCGGTAAAGTGAGGAGTTGACGGTAGGTGTGGCGCTTCATCTCAGCAAAAACAATCTACCTCGTCTACCGTTAGCAAAAAGGGGACAGACTCCCTCGCTGTCCAGCTGATACCGACAATAGGCCACTCCGCCAACTTTACTTTCTTTTACACACACAGTGTGTCCAAAAGGTGCTTGGCTAGCCATATTGGAAATATTTGAGTCTTTAACAAAGAGGAAAATAAATACAGAGTATTGTACATTGTACAATAAAAAATAAAAATAAATGAAACTAAACAGAGTATTGCCCCCTCCCCTGATCAGTGGGGAGGTATGATCAAAGATTCTCAGTCAAGAGATGAAACCACGGATAATCCTTAAACCAATATATACTTTTTTGTTTCATTATACACAGTGTTTCCGAAAGGTGCTTGGCTAGCCATATTAGATAACTTTTAGCCTTCAACAGAAAGAAAAATAAATGCAGCTAAACAGAGTATTATCAGCGAAGGGGTATTTTCAAAGCTAGGGGAGAAAACCCCGAAAACAAATCAGGAGCCGGAGCCCCTAAAGGTGATGTGATGCTGAAATCCAGTGCTACCCATTAACTCCTGTGACACTGCCGTTGCCAAATATTGTCGGCTGAAAATAGCCATATTTGTTTACATTTACGTAAGTTCGTGCGAAGTCTCTTAAAAGAGGAATATGAGTACTACTAATACCTAAATAAAACGATGAAAAATTGCGAGGTTCCGTTTGGTGTAGAGGTAAGAAGTTTGGTTTGTCGTTCCGACATACGGGTTTCGAATCACACACGAGGCGATCTTCGTATCTATAGCTCTGCTGATGAGACCTAATAGGTCGAAATGTACATTCAGAGATGATTTTTATCGATTTGTTTAGCCTTACATTTAAGTAGTTAAATCCCGCCTAATTAATCATTAATGAATTAACTTTCCAAAAAATTAGGTTTGACTTCAATTAAGCACATATTCTCCATATATATATATATTATATATATATATATATATATATATATATAGTCATCCACAGACACGTGTTTCGACTTATCAAGTCTCTTCAGTGTGGCTAGATATTTGTAATACACACATCGCTTTGTATGTAAAGGCCGCCATAGACTGCTCCATCCCTTATATAGGAGAGCGTTGCGTTTACACTTTAGTTGGCGGTCGTCAGCGAAATCCCTTCCATAGTGCTTAACCCTAGGGGGTGGGGAGCATATATAGAGTCATCAACAGACACGTGTTTCGACTTATCAAGTCTCTTCAGTGTGGCTAGACATTTGTAAGCTACCTACAGCCGGGATTGAAATCCGATCGGTTCAGTGACAGTCAGACAGGCTGTCATCACATACATAGAGTGCTCCATCCCTTATATAGGAGAGCGTTGCGTTTACGCTTTAGTTGATGGTCGTCAGCGAAATCCCCCCCCCAAAGTTTTCAACCCTAGGGGGATGGGGAGCACGTGTCTGTGGATAAGTTTAGGTCTGGATTAGGTCTGGACCTATTCTATTAGTGACAACTCCAAGCGGAGTTAAACAGGTTTGAAATCAGAGTTTTCCTTCTCCTAGTCTGGTTGCCTAACCAATGTTAAATAGCTCAGTCTGTCCTACTATTTACCCATAGCTGGAGGGCGAGAAGTTTGATTCTTACCTTTCCCGAGAGTATTAGCATTATGTTAACTGTAGCTTCGTCCAGGATTTGAACACTAGTCGGCGAGTCCATTTCTTATGACTCTAACACGCGCCTCTAACTATGAGATATATTTATTATGAATATTTTTTTTTACATCACATAAAATCTATATTTCCTGTCTGTCTGTTTGTCCCTTGTCTCTGTTACCATTCCTGTCCGATGTCATTTTTTGTTGTTGTTGTTGTTGTTGTTGTTGTACCGCTTCTCCGTTTACCATTTCCAGATCACTCCTCCACACTCCCCTAATAAAACGACACGCTTTTGATCCTTATCTTTAAAACCATCCTTATAATAATTTCGATCCTAATCTTTATCGGAAAGCCATTTTAAGGGGTCTCCTTTTACCAATCAACAATTGAATTATTGATTAGAACCGTGCCTTAGCAAATAAATTTCGTCCCCTTAGATGTGTTCATTTTTTTTTTCAAACCCCCACCTCAAAAAAATCCTCCCTCAAAAAAAAAAAAAAAAAAAAAAAAATTAGTCCCCACACCCTAAACATTACATCTGCTTTATTCGCTCTGTTCTTATCACAAACCCGATCTCTACACAGCGCGTAGTTATTACACTAATACTATTACAAAAACAAAAACAAAACAAAAGAATTAGAGAGCCGAATTACACCTTGGTGTAGGATTACATGAAAATGAGATCCTCGTTTTAAAATCAGTGAACAGTGAAGAACTAATGTATTCATGGTTTTTGTCTATTTTTCCCGCCCATTTAACTAATAGGAAATCGTCAATGATGCGCAAAAGATAATGGTTAGCACGTGTGTGCGCACATTAATCGCCTATTATTAAAGGAATACTGAAACTTTCTCCTCGGAGATCTTCTTCCCACCTTATGTTTTGTTAATGAATTTATATATATAATTATCAATTTATATGGGTGTCAGCACAAACAGAAAAGGTCTTATATAATCTATGTTATATATTGTATGTACTTGTGTTTAGGTCGATTTATAACGATAATGCTTATATTTAAAATCGGGTGCTTGCAGTTTGGTGTGCAATGGGATACGTGAAATTACTAACAACAAGTGTTATATTATCTATGCTATATATTGTATGTAATTGTGTTTAGGTCGATTATTTCAACGATAATGGTTGTATTCAAAATCGGGTGCTTGCAGTTTGGTGTGCAAAGGGATACGTGAAATTGTAGTGAAGGGTCGAACTTCTGTAGCGATATCGAACGGCAAAACCCACAAACTTTTGATGAGCCAACAACGGTCCGTCGATCGAAGAGACAGCGAGTGGCATGTTGTGTGTGTGGGCGGGAGCTGAGAAGGTGAAATGTGACGAGTTCGAGGCGGGCACAAGACGAGTTGTGAAGGGGGGGTGAAAGCGTGAGTGTCCTTGAGACCGCGATTTGTAGGTTGCGAGTCTCGTGGCTGTCGAGGCGAGAGTTGTGGGAAAATTTCGGCCAGTCCTAGTATAAAAGGAGAGACGTTTGGACAGAGCGAGGGACGGTGGCGGAGAGTGAACAAGACAGGATTAGTTTGTCAGAATTCGTCAGGTGAAGCTTGGGCGTTGGCATCAGAGCAAAAGGCCAAGTGTTACGTTGTTTTTGGCCAAAGCAGAAATTACTAACAAAACAGGTCTTATATCATCTATACTATATATTGTACTAGAAGCGGCTACCCGGTGAAGCCTGGGTAGCGGAGACAACAAACATGGTTTAATAATCGTTTGCAGATCTATTACTACTGAATAGCGTGTTCGAACCTCGTAGGATGATCCATAAAAATCACCACGTATAAAAGATCTTATTTTAAATGTATTCGAAAATATAATATAAATCAAATCTTCATAATCTTTGCTCAAAAAGCAAGATCTAGTGATAGTAAATGTGTATATATATTTATTTTGTCGTTAATTGTTTTATTTTCGTAGTTTCCTCTGGACATACATACATACACACATACATACATACACACAACTGCTCTTTATATATGTACTAGCAGCGGCTACCCGGCGTCGCCTGGTTAGTGTTTTTTAAAGTTAGTCCCGCAGATCTATTATTACTGAATCGTGAGTTGAATTCTCGTGGGATGTCCCATTTAAATCCCTATGTAAAAAATAGGCCTTGCATTGATCCAGCAACTCTGAAAATAAATGTTAATGTCTACTATCTAAAATATTAAATGAAAAAAAAATCCATGCTGTTATCATTTAAATTTTATTTTTTAATTATCTTCACGAATATAAATCAAATCTCTATAATTTTTGCTCAAAAACCTAGCCCTGGTGATATTTCATGTGTGTATATATATTTACTTTGTGGTTAATAGTTGTATATTCGAAGTTTCCTCCGGATATACATATAAAAACAGCTGCCCTTTATATATGTATAGATAGATAGATGTAAGGTGGATTCTTTAAACGATAATGGTTATATTTAAAATCGGGTGTTTACCGTTTGGTGTGCAATGGGATATGTGTAATTACTGTCGGTTGGGAATAACAAGTGATTAGCAGGACCTATGGATATACCACAATATGATAATTTAATTATTACAACGTTGGGTTTAGCTCAGTGTGGTAGAGTGTCCGGTTGGTAACCTCAGGTTCCTAGTTTGATGCCGGCCTCGCCAACTCGCATATGAATAGCACAGGGATCTGTGTGGTAAATTGGGGAGCTGATGTAGGTATGACGCGCCGCTTCAGACTTTAAGAAAACAATCACGTTGGTCTAGCGCTTGTGAAAGTGGGATAGACTCCTCTGCTGTCTGGATGATACCGACTTTAGGCAACCCGACAAACCCACTTACTTAACAGCTATTGCGAAATATGTAAGTAACGTCGGTGGCCTAAAGTCGGTACCAGCGCACAAGTTGTCTATCCCACTTGCCTAGCGCTAGAACAAAGGACATTTTTTTAAGTCTGAGATGGAGGCGCCACATCTACCATCAGCCCCTATATGATCAGATTGATGTTGCTACTCAACACTAAGTCATCGATCCGGAACTTGTGTTTCCTAGTTCAGTCGCTCTGTCGACAGAGCTAAATTCAACTCATCTAACTCTTTTTTCTTTCTTTCTTTCTTTTTTTTTATTTTTATTATGTTCTATTGAAACAGATTAGCGATATTGTTTCCATTACTTTCTTTCTTTCTTTCTTGCTTTCTTTCTTGTCTTTCTTATCATATTTTTCGGTGTAGCATATTCGTTTTTCTTCCCCTTCTTTCCTTTATAATAAAAACAGAATGGTTCATTATTTCGCTGAGGTGACGACACTCATAAGAAATAAGAATTCGGTAGATAAGCAACACCAGATAATCAAGATTTAGATTTTTGAATTTCATCTTGGACGATTTGGATGGTTTCATCTTTAACCAGGGTGTTTAAAGATGATAACGGTCGGTAAATTAAGGAACTAAAGAATTGATATATAGATACGATAATCAATTTATATGGGTGTCAGCACAAACACAAAATATTTCCGCCCTGTCGACTGTGGCGTTAGATTGCACCGACTGCACCTCTGCAGAGGGGTAAGACTCCCCCAATGGGGCCACCTGTTGGCCGTGGGTGGCGACCCGTGATGCTTAAGAATTAGCCCAGGTGGAGAGCAGTTCATGACTTGCAATACTCCACTTTGTCCTATCTTGGGCTAGACGGGCGGTCGGAGAGGTCCCCTCTGCACAATCGGCTGTTTCAGGCCAAGCCCTAGCACCTATATGATTTTCCCAACCCTATTGCTGCTTATGGCAAGTCCGATCCTTTTTCCTATGGGTGCTCGAAGGCGGTGACTGAGAGTCTACAATGTCCTGGAATGACGCTGACTCTATCTGATGGTGAGGTTCCAGTTTTGGAGGTTTGGGGAATGTGGAGCACCCCTTCATCACCCTTGCTCCCTGGTCCACTCTGACCAGAGTGGTAGTACCTGTTAGGGTCCCATCTATGGGGTTAAATAGAAAAATGTATTTTATAAAAAAATTGTATTATCCATTAAGAATTGATTTTATTCAAAACTTTATCGGCATTAAATGACCACTGAGATTGATATGCCGTAAAACAACACAAAACAACAAAACAAAATACTTTATAACTAATGTTATATGTCGTATGTACTTGTGTTTAGGTCGATTTTTTAGACGGTAATGGTTAAGTTTAACACCGGGTGTTTGCCTTTCGTTGTGCAATCGGGTATGCAAAATTACTGTTAGTTGTGGATAACTAATAAGGATTATTTTTCTTAAATTTGAGATGATAATTTATATTATTTGGATTATTCGGACTATTGTCCTCATGTGTATTGTTATATACACAACCTTTCGACCGATGTGCCCTCCGGCGTTCTTCAGGTGTTTCTTGTGTTTGGGAAACTTCTCGAACACGGGAACCTTCTTGTTAAACTTGGGAATCTTCATATCGTAATCGGGACCCCTAACGGAAATACGTTTTTCTATTTAACCCATAGATGGGACCCTAACAGGTACTACCACTCCAGGTCAGATTCCACAAACCTCCAAAACTGGAACCTCACCATCAGATAGAGTTTAACGTCATTCCCAGGACATGTAGACCCTCAAACACCGACTTCTAGCACCCATATAAAAAGAGTTGGGGCTTGCCATAAGGGCAATAGGGTTGGGACAATCATATACGTGCTAAGGCTTGACGTGACTAGCCGATTGATCGGAGGGGCATTTCCGACCGTCCGTCTAGCCCAGGAAAGGGCCCAAGTAGAGTATTGGAAATCATGGACTGCTCAACTACCTGGCTTCTATCTTTTAAGCATCACGGGTCAACACTACGGGAGAGAGGAGAGAGAGAGGAGAGAGAGAGAGAGAGAGAGAGAGAGAGAGAGCAAACGTGCTCGGCTCTTGATGATGATGATGATGATTGAAATGATAGACGCTCGAAAGTAATGACTGCGACAGATACCACAATACAATAATACCTTTGAATAGAGCAAATTTTCAGCTATGAAAAAAACATTTTCCATACAGTTAATCATAGTGATAATACATTTTTACCAATGATGATTTGGTTTGTTAGATTTTACGGTATGCCAACCCTTGTTGGGTTATTTTAAGCCAAATACATTTTGTACTATTAACCCTTGATGGGTATTTAAAAAAAAGTCAAAAACTCAATTTCTTTTTTAAACACATTTTTCTTGGGTTTAACCTTAGATGGGACCCTAACAGGTCTACCACTGCAGGGTCAGAGTAAACCTGGAGTATAATGATGAAGAGATACCTACATTTCATAGAGCTCAAGAACTGGAACCTCACCATCAAATAAAGTTTAACGTCATGCCTTGGACACAAAACGCCAGCACCACCTTCTATACGCGGGGTGTCCCAAAATAATGTATACCTCTTTAAATATTACAGTTAACATTTCTCTGAATGCTTGTGATTAGTATGTTCATCTGCGTTATTCGACTAGTTGTCTCAATCCTTCATTGTTATCTGTACAACCGTTTCGCCGATATGCCCTCCGATTACGACAAGAAAGTTCGCGAGTCTGAAAAGAAGTTTCCGAGTCCAAGAAGTTCCGAGTGCGGACAAGAAATTCTGAAGAAATGCCGGAAAGGGCTATGGCCGAAACGGTGCACAGATAAAATGAGTATGAGGACAATAGTCCGAATAACGCAGATAATACTAACAGTTAATAATACTGTTGTTTTTCTTATTTCAGATTTGACTTAACGTTGATATGGAGTTATAATGGGATTAACGGTGTCCACATTATTTTGGGCCCGTATTACCATGGGTGGAACAAGAGACTTAATTGGTGGTCGGGTAGCTGGAAATAAGTGGTGTTCGGTCAGGAAGAATATCTTAATTTACAATTTATTTGGTTTGAAATTGCTTCGAAGTCACGTACCCAACTTTTGATCTGTAACATCAATTATAGGGAAGTTTAATGAGAAACATTGCACGAATTTGATTCTGGGTTTATTTACTTTTAAGACTCCATGTTTTTGTTAGTTTTACATCGATATTCCTCTTCCCTAATAATATATATATATTAATATTATATTTGATAATTTGATCTATATTCGTGGTACGACGAAATCGGCAAACACAGCATTTGCGACATCCGGAGCACTGGACAGCGTGTTTCGACCTCCTTTTGGTCTCATCAGCAGTGGGCGTACAATCTCCGCACTAGAGATTGAACTCGTGACGCACAGCGTGAA
>CM042170.1:29121001-29156449 GCA_023376005.1 Doryteuthis pealeii | reverse complement strand
CAAGGCTGAGCTTATACGCGTTTAAATTGTGTCTACTATGCATTTTGGCATTCATTTTGTCAGCTATTATTATTTATCTATTCAAGCGGAAAAATACTAGAGAAGTACATCGGGTATATTGCGACATTGCGTTCCCTTCGTAATTTCTTAACATCTTGAAAGTTTACCGCTCTCAAGCGGGAACAAAGGGTTGTCTTTCTGGATTGCTAATCAGTTCCTAAAAATGAAATCGGTCGTTAAAGTGAGGCCAGGTATGAATATGAAGTTACTGACCAAAGTCTCCAATAGGCCACCCCAAATCATCAAATTAATGAAATGTTCTATATTTTTAACTCGTCACCGTAACTTTCGCTTTCAAATATTTGAAATAAAACAACAGACAATTTTTTTGTACTTATTAGCCCAGTCGGGTAAAGTGTTCGGCTCGGAACCTCAATGTTCCCTGGTCATACCGGCTCTTGCCAACTCAGAAGAAAGAGTAGCACAGGATCTGTACGGTAAAGTGACGGCTGTGTATGGTGGCGCGCTACCTTCAGACGCTTAAAACAATTTTTCTTGTCTAGCCGCTAGTGAAAGGGGGAATAACTCCACTGATTGGCTGATACGAATTTAGAACCACCCGACGACTATTTTATATGCAAAAAACAATTTTACAACCACCCTGTCGGCTGCAGGCTTTAGAATGCACGACTCACCTCTGCAGAGGGGTAAACTCCCCCAATGCAGGGCACCTGTTGGCCGTGGGTGGCGATCCATGATGCTTAAGGATAGAACCCAGGGTGGATGAGCAGTTCATACATGCAATACTCCACTTTGGCCCTATCTGGGCTAACGGGCGGTCGAAGAGGCCCACTCCGATCAATCGCTGGTCACGTCAAGCCCTGCACCTATATGATTTTCCCAAACCCTATGCCCTCAGGCAAGCCCCAACCATTTTATCATATGGGTGCTAGAAGGCGGTGGCTGCGGTCTACATGTCCTGGGAATTACTGTTAAACTCTATCGATGGTGAGGTACCAGTTTTGAGGTTGGGGAATGTGGAGCACCCCTTCATCACCATTACTCCCTGGTCCACTCTTGACCCGGAGTGGTAGTACCTGTTAGGTCCCATCTATGGGTTTAAATAGAAAAAATGTCTCCCCCCCCTCATAAAAACTGTATTATCCATAAGAATGATATTTCAAAACTTTATCGGCATTAAAATGACCCACTGAGGTTGATACTGCGTAAATAAACAAACCAAACCATCATAAACTTCTGATTAATAAGTTTTTATTAAATAAACGATTATGCTATTGAATTTTAATGTACCAACCATCTATTTTATTTGATTTCATCATAAGGTCCACTCTCCATAAACTTCTGATTAAAATCATTTGTTTCCAAAATTTAGAAGTGGAATGTTACCGAAGTGACAAGTTAAAAATGAGAACTTCATCAATTGATGATTGGGGTGCCTATAGGAACTTGATCCAAGTTACCTAGATATGAAAATAAACACTTGGTTGTAATTTACAAGGGTCTGGCGCTACAGGCATTCGGTTTCTCATGGAGTGTTTGTTTTTAACGACATTTCAACACGACTAGGCTATCTTATGCCTAGTGTTATGCATATCAATTGTTGTAAATAATATTGCTAACAAAGCAGAGAGAGAGAGAGAGAGAGAGAGAAGAGAGAGAGAGAGAGAGAGAGAAGAAGAGAGAGAGAGAGACAGTAGATTAGCATGGACCATTTTGCGGAGAATCAAGCCAACGCCACATGCGATTTTTCATGGTCAAAGAAGTGTCCCCCCATACCCCAAGTTATTCCAACGCAAAACACCAAAGTAAATGCCAACATCAACTTCAACATTCAGGCCAGCAACCAGATTCGAGCCTCTCAAAAGTTAGTACCGGTTTCAGAGATAAGCGTACAACTATTATTCTTATAAGGCCGCTTTAGCTCATCGGAGAGCTTTCGTACTCAGGAAACACAACTGTTCCAGGTTCGATTACCGGCCCTCGCCAACCCAGCGTATGAGTAGCACAAGGATCCCTGGCGGTAAAGTGAGGAGCTGATGGATAGGTATGGCGCCAAAACAATGTTCTCAGTCCAGCGCTAGGAGAAAGGGGATAGACTCCCTCGCTGTTTGGCTTATACCAAATTTTAGGCAACCCGACGATTTTACTTTTTTTTACTTATTTTTATATCAACATTAATCCCTTCCGAAATGAGTCATAACTTACCAATATATATATATAATATATATATATATTATAGATATAGACTATATATATATATATCATTTGGGAGGAATAGTGTGTAATTGAAGTCATACCTAATTTTGAAAATGAATTAGTTAATATATTAATGAATTTAGACGGGCATATATGTTCAAATGTAAGGCTAAACAAATCGAGAAAATGTCAATCCCTGAATGTACATTTCGACCTATTAGGTATTCATTAGCAAGGTTATAGACATGGGAGACATGCTCCGTCTGTGACTCGAAACCTCGTCTCCCATGTCTATAACCTTGCCTGATAGAGACTATAGGTCGAAATGTACATTCAGGGATTGACATTTCTCGATTGTTTAGCCTTACATTTGAACATATATGCCCGCCTAATTAATTATTAACTAATTCATTTTCAAATTAGGTATGACTTCAATTAAACACATATCCTCCAAAAATTGTCGGCTTAAAGCCATATAAAAATAAACACAATTTGTCTGCCTTTACTAACCATATATATATATATATATATATATATATATATATATATATACGGAGGGATTACAACTGATAATACATCTTTCTACTTGAAATCGGGAATCAAACTTATGCCACAAAGAATCTCCCTGCCCTTCAGCAACAGCACTAAAATGGACACGCGAATCGTAACAGTGGCATGACTTGCAAAAAACAGAAGAATTGCTGGTGACTATGAAGAAGGGTCGGTAGTAACCGTTACCGGGCCTGGCGTTGGTTCAGGGATGATTGAAGACAAGAATGCTGTTCTCTACTGGATGCTAAACCCTTTTTTATTTACTAGATTCTGACACATAGGCATATTCAATTGCTTATGAGTGGTTGATTTTAACGGCATTTCAACGCGTCTAGGCTTATCTTATGCCTAGACTTAGATTAAGCATTGTCAATTGGTTGAAGAGTACATATATATTTACCAATCTCTCTGCATGAATAGGATGTGAAAAAGGTCAATTTCTTAAGCGGAGTTCAACAGGTTTGAATTCAAAATCGACTGATATGGATAGATAAATAGATAGAAACGAACTGAGACATATATTCTCTTTCCAGCTATGGGTTAATAGACCGTGCTGATTAACCTTCATTAGGCAACTGATCTAGGAGAAGGAAAACTGAATTCAAACGTATGGGTAAATAGCAGGGCAGATGGGCTCATTAACCTTGGCTAGGTAACCAATCTAAGAGAAGGGAAACCCTGTTAAACTCCGTTTGAGAAATTGAACTGCTTTGATTTTTAAACGGAGTTTACCAGTTTTTTTCTCCTTCATCAGTTGCCTAATGAAGGTTAACAGCACGGTCTGTTCTACTATTAACCATAGCTGGAGGAGAATAAACTATCTCAGTCCGCTTTCTATCTATTATTATCAGTAAGCTTTCTCTCTTTCTTTCTCATATCGTTATCTATCTATCCCAGTTTCATCTATCTATCTATCTATCTATCTATTCTCAGTTTCTATCTATCTATTTATCTATCTAATTCTATCCCAGTTTCTATCTATCTATCTATCTTATCTATCCCAGTTTCTATTCTATCTATCTATCTATCTATCCCAGTTTCTATCTATCTATCTCTATCTATCTATCTATATATCTATCTATCTATCTACTATCCCAGTTTCTATTCGTATCTATCTAATCTTATCTATCTATCCCCAGTTCTATCTATCTATCTATCTATCTATCCCAGTTTCTATCTATCTATCTATCTATCTATTTATCTATCTATCTATCTATCCAAGTTTATATCTATCTATCTATTTATCTATCTATCTATCTTATCCCAGGTTTCTATCTATCTTCTATTTATCTATCTATCTATCTATCCAGTTTCTATCTATCTATCTATCTATTTATCTATCTATCTATCTATCTATCCCAGTTTCTATCTATCTATCTATTTATCTATCTATCTATCTATCTATATATATATATATATATATATATCGATATCAACACCACTGCAACCCTGTCATAATAAAGATGAGGACAACAGTCCGAAATATTTAAATTGTTCAACGGTTGACATGCCGAAAAATCCAACCAACCAACCAACCAACCAATCAACCAATTGAGACCATAGCATTTGCAGTTTGGTTATTATAAACCTGAATACCAAACAAGAAGACAAAACAAAAACGTCTTCGGCCATTAACATAACCCAAGGGTTGACATGCCGTAAAATTCAAACCAACAGCCAACCAACCAACCAACCAATCAAGACCATAGCATTGGCAGTGTGGTATTATAAACCTGAAATACCAAACAAGGAAGGAACAAAATTAAACCGTCTTCGGCATAGCATAACCCCAAGTTGACATGCGTAAAAATCCAACCCAACCAAACCAAGCCAACCAACCAACCAACCAGCCAACCAACCGAGACTATGGCATTTGCAATGTGGTTATGGTTCATGTCAGCCGACCAGTACCTTGGTCTTTTTTCAAAACGCCTTCCTTTTTTATAGTTTTATGGGCCTTCTTGTCTCGTTGCTAGAAGTATACCGAAGACATCTTGTAATTCCGTAATCATGTTCTTTTTGGCGCTCGCATCGGATTGCGGAATTGACAATTTTCTCGTTTTATTCATTCTCTTGTTCACATATGCGATTAATCACCAGACTGGTTTACTGATAGTATTCTCACATATACCATGCGTGCTGATTTCCTTTGGCTTCGTATTTCTAGTCTGTTCAGAGCTAGTTGTACTGATGTTTATTATAGAGGAGAAAAGGACAAAACTGTCCACTCCACAAATGATCTGGCTATGTCTTGATATATGTTTCCTTGGTTTGATTGGTTAATTTTGGTTGGATTTTACCGCCATATCAAAACATTTGTTGTGTTATTTAATGCCGAATACTTTTGCTTTATTCATTCTGTCGATATTCAAGCTCAATTTAAAAAAAAAAACTAATTCAAAAATTTTTTTTTAAAACTTTTTAAAAAAACCACGAACAGTTTCCTGTGTCCCCAGAGCTTTGAGACCTACTTTTAGAATTACCTCCATATTAATACACATAAGATAACAACTACATCCTATATACATACTTTAAACAAGATTGCATTAAGTAACCCTCAAGGGTTGATATTCACTAACAAAATATATCCACCCCAACCAACCCGACATCACATTAACAGATCACCCCCCTCACCATTAGCACCAGTGACTTTAGGAAAATGTGGCAAAAAAAAAAATTATATCTATTTACGGGTGAATGGGAGTAAATAGTGAATTAAATCTGACAGTATGTTTCACCTGCCTCAAGTCTTGATGAAGGTCCAAAATGCGAAACGTATAACGTCGGCTTGTCTAGCAAGAATAAAATCCATCATTTTGAATACTTCGTGTTAGGGGTGTATAAAAATTAAATTTGTTTACAAGAGATGCACTAGGTAAAATGTTTAAGAAGCCCGGTTTTAAACATAAAGGTTCCCCCAGAGACATTAATTATTTGTTCGGTGTTGTTCATAAACACAGGGTGAGACCTAATTTATTTATGCTGTAAAATCCAACGAACTACATGACAAGTCTTGGCGCTCATAATTTTTTCAAACTCAATTTTTTAAACATATTTTTGAGAATCGATTTTGTTCTATTTAACCCATTGATGAGACCCTAACTGGTACAACCACTCCGGATCAGATTAGACCCGGGAGTAATAGTGATCAGAGTGCACTCTACATTCTCCAGTGCCCCAAAATTTGAACTTCTTTAATAGATGCAGTTTAACATCATATTAGTCATGTGGTTCGTTGGATTTTACGGCATGTCAACCCTTGTTAGGTTATTTTATGCCGAAGACGTTTTGTTTTTATTTTTAATTCTTAATGGGTATTCAATTTTTTAGTAAAACTCAATTTTTTAAAACACATTTTTTCAATACTCGTCTTTTTTTATTTACCCCCTAACAGCTGCTACCACTACCGGTCAAAGTGGCCCGTGATTAATGGCAGAGCTCTAAAACTGGAACTTCACCATTAGATACATTTTAACGTCATGCCCAAGATACTAAAGAACCGCAGTCACCAGCATCTAGCATATAGATGATAAAAAGGGTTGGTGGTTGCTATAAGGTTAAAGGGGTTGGGACAACCATATAGATGCTAGGTCTTGACATGATCAGCCATTGATTGGAGGTGGCCTCTCCGACCAACCGTCTATCGTAAGTGAGGCCAAAATAGTGTTGCATGTCATAGACTGCTTAGACACCAAGAATCCATCCTTAAGCATCACGTGTCGCCATTCACGACCAACAGGTGGCTCCATGGTGGGGTCTTAATCCCTCTGCAGAGGTGCGGTCGGTGGTTATTCAAAGCTCCAGTCGACACCCGTCTATTGTAAGTGAGACCAAAATGGAGTGTTGCATGTCATAGATTTCTTAGACCAAGAATCCGTCCTTAAGCATCATGTAACACCAACCACGACCAACAAGTGATCCCATTGGGATGACTTTACTCTTTTGTTGAGGTTACTTTTTTACAGCCCCAACCGACAGGGCGGCTGGTCATGCGACTAATTGGTGGATTTCGCTTAATCGAAAATAATGTATATATATATATATATATATATATTTAACAACCCCTCCCCACGAGTAGGATGTGACACAAGGTCATTTTCTTAAGTGGAGTTTAACAGGTTTGAATTCAGAGTTTTCCTTTCCCTAGACTGATTTTCTAAACAAGGTTACAGAGCCCAGTCTTCCCTACTATTTACCCATACCTGGCGGGAGAGTAGTTGGATGCATACCTTTCCCAGGGGTATTAGCGCTATGTGAAATGCAAACAGCCTCGTCGAGGATTTGAACTCGCTTCGACGAGTGCATCCCCTACGATTCTAACCATTACATCACGCATCTTCAAATCTCTCTCTCTCTCTCTCTCTCTATATATATATATATATATATATATATATATCAATCATCCACAGACACGTGTTTCGAAGTTTACTTCTCATCAGTGAGGCTCGAGTTTTAACAAGCTACCTTTAGCCGGGATCGAAACCCGACAGAATTTTCGTCTGCCAAGTTCCTTACCCTTGCGGCTATTAGCGGCCGTCAGTCTATGGTGAACAATTAATTGCTACATACTTTACGGCGGTATGTTTTTACAATCACCAGAGAACTCAAATCTGTAAACAGACGGGTCACGGCTAATGCCAAACGGTGAAGTTTCAATTAATGTCCCCCCAATGCTCAACCATGGGAGTGGGAAGCATATGTGTGTGTTTAAAAGTGGATGATATCCAGTGTTACTTTGATAAGATTGAACCAAAATTGACAGCTCAAACGCACATATAAATATTTGTGTATAATTTTTTTTACATATACGGGGTATGATAGATAAATAAATAGATAATGGTTTTAAAGTTTGCTTGAAGCATTGTACGTATGTATTTAAAATAGAAATTAGAAGGCAATTGACAATGCAATGGAATAGGTGATGAAAATGATATTTATTTACCTGTTTCCTAAATATTTTCGGGATAAAATCCCATCTTCAGAGGCTTTAGAGGTACTTGTGTTTTTTTTAGTACTTATATTACGGTGCTGGCGCATATGTTTGTTGTTTATTAAGTTAAATAAAGGAACGCCGGATGTTCCTTTATTTAACTTAATAAACAACAAAAATTTGCGCCAGCGCCGTACGTAAGTACTAAAAAAACACAAGTACCTCTAAAACCTCTGAAGATGGGATTTTATCCCGAAAATATTTAGGAAACAGGTAAATAAACATCATCTATTCCATTGCATTGTCAATTGCCTTCTAATTTCTATTTTAAATAAATAGATATTTTCTGAAGTATGTATCCTGTGTGTGTATGTATGTGCGTATGGTGTATCTGTGTTTGTGTGTGTGTGTGTGTTGTGTGTGTGTGTGTTCGGAGCTAATGAAGCAGGAAGAAGGCGAAAAAGAAGAAGAAAATAAGGAAAAAAAAAGAGTGGATTGTCCGTAAAATCAAGATAATCAAAAAATGTTCGCTAAAAACAAAAAACAAAACAAACAAAAAAAAAATTAAAATAATTAAAAAAGCAACCCCATCTCCCCCCCAAAAAAAAATAAACAACACAAAAACCCAAAACTCAAATCAAACCAACAAAAAAAAAATCTTTCGTAAACAATGGAGACTATAAGAGCAGGAATACACAACAACAAAAAGAAACAGTCTTTTTCCCGTCCTTCTACAACTCTATAGGGACTCAGTAGACGGAAAGATGGAGACGTAGAGGTAGAGGGTGGAGGAGGAGGAGGAGGAGGGGATGAAGTGAACTGTCACTTTTACCTGTTAGGCCATTAGCTCACCCTACCTCACACCCACCTAGCCACAACAGTCGCTCCTCTGACTGCTCGTCCTTTCTCATTTCAGAAGTGAAGTGAAGTAACAAAGACACGTCTTTAAATGACACAAATTGCTTAAATTATACCATTTTGAGTCAGTTAACGCCATTGCGAGATTCAGCGACGCCATCACTTCTCGTTCGGTTTTCCCGCCTTTTTTTCGGTATTTTCAAAAATTCTTTGTTGTTTTGTTTTCTATTCAAAATCGTTTTCTTCTTCTTCTTTTCTTTCTTCTTTTTCTCTTTCTTCTTCTTCTTCTTCTTCTTCTTCTTCTCTTTTTTCTTCTTTTTTCTATTTTTCTTCTCTTTATTTCTTCTTCTCTTTATTTCTTCTTTTTTCTTTCTTTCTTCTTCTTTATCTTCTTTTCTTTCTTCGTTTTTTCTCTTCTTTTTCTTTCTACTTATCTCATCTTTTTTCATCTTCTTTTTCTTTCTTACTTCTTTTACTTCTTCCGTTCATCTATCTTTTCTTTCTTTCTTATTATCGTTTCTCTCTTCTTTTCTTTCTTTCGTTCATCTTCTTTTCTTTCTTCTGTTTTTTTCTTCTTGTTCTTCCCTTTTCTTTTCTTCTTCTTTTTCCGTTTTCTCTCTCTTTCTTTCTTCTTCTTTTTTCTTCTTCTTTTTCCTTCTATTTTTTCTTTCTTTCGTCTTTCGTTCATCTTTTTCTTTCTTCTCATCGTTTCTTTCTTCTTCTTTTCTTTCTTTCGATCATCTTCTTCTTCTTCTTTCTTTCTTTCTTTCGTTCATCTTCTTCTTTTCTTTCTTTCGTTCTTCTTCTTTTCTTCGTTCTTCTTTTCTTTTCTTTCTTTGGTTCTTCTTCTTCTTCTTCTCTTCTCTCTTCTTTTCTTTCTTTCGTTCTTCTTCTTTTCTTTCTTTCTTTCTTTCTTTCTTTCTTTCGTTCATCTTCTTCTTCTTCGTTTTTACCGCCTGTTTTCGTTGGTTATTAAACATTGTTATTTTGCCCTTTGTCTATATATAAACTCCTTCGGCATAAAATAACTCAACATGGGCTGACATGCCGTAAAATCCAACCAGCGTAACCTAACAAATACGTATTGATAATTCAATAGAATATTTAATATTTTGGTTCATTTAATATTTTGGTCCATTATAAAAAAGAGTTTGATTCTTACCGGGTGCCTATTACTTCTGGCATTTTCATAAACTAAGTTAAACTTAATTACATACTCTACATCAAAGTATACTTACCCGGCTTTCGTGTCCTGTGTCCAGTAGCTTCGGCCATTGATCTGGTATGATATAATTCTGGTGTGAATACCAGTGGGTCATCCTTCCAGGCAACACCTGTCGCTTCTTTTTAAAGGTTTATGGGCTAGTGCCTGAGGCGCCATAAAAGAGGAATACCAACGGGATATACGCAATGTTTACAGTGGCCACCGCATGAGCTTCGGTTTGTGCGTGGCTCCCCACGTAAATCGAACTTCCTATTCATCTGACATAGGACTGGTTTAACTAGGAACAACAAGGTTCTGGGTTCGATACCGGCCCTCGCCAACTCAGCGTATGAGTAGCACAGCGATCTGTGCGGTAAAATGAGTTGCTGATGCTGGATGTGGCGCTTCACTTCAGACGCAGAAACAATCTCCTTGGTTTAGCGTTACCAAAAAGAGGATATACTCCCTCAGTGTCTTGCTGATATCGACAAAAGGTCAATCCATTGACTTTACTTACTTTATTACAATATTAGCAGGACCTGTGAATAGACCACAGTATGATGATTCAATTATTACAACGCTTGAAATAAAAGACTGATGAAGTTCTGTTCAAGGCAAGACGAAATATATCTCCTACATCTACTTGTTTGAGTTGTTCTTTTGTCCACTTTTTCCCTCCATTCTTTACCACAACGTTTGAAATGCTTACTTAAGAGCTACTACAATTAGTTCAATATGTAAAAAGTATAATAATCTTGATTTAACTCTATCTCACATTTTTTCCTTTCATCCCTTCTTTTCATCTTTTCATTATGTTCAGTTGAAACAGATTAACATTATAGCTTCTGCACGCTCACCCCCTTTCTCTATCTTTCCCCTACCATCTTTCTTTCTTCCTTTATTTATTATTAAAAGTATAATAAGCTGGATCTATAAAGTGGGGAGCTCACGTTAGGTGTGGCTTTCCACTTCAGACACATATCCTTGGTCTAGCGCTAGCGAAAAGGGGATATACTCCCTCGCTGTCCAGCTGATACCGACAGTAGACCAATCCATTGACTTTACTTACTTGCTTTATTACAATATTAGCAGGACCCGTACATATGTAGGAGTTATTTTCGTATTTGCCTGGGGAGTTGTCTGCCTGTTTAGTGTCGCTGGTTCCCGCTAGGGGCCTCGTGTATTTAAGCGGCTGATTTGAACTTCTCTTCCTCCCTTTGCCTGCTGCTCGCTACGAGACCACATTGGTTAGACAATTGTCATTCCCTTCTCGTTGGGGCTTCGGCCCTCAACGCCGGACTTGTCACTGTAAGTGATTTATACAGCATGGACTATTCTTAGCCTCATGTCTGTACCTATATATTATGTGACTTTTATGTATGTATGTATGTATGTACACTATTCTATCTTCTATTCTTTATGTATGTCGTCATATCCATGTGCTGTATACCTATTAAATGTTTTGTTCCTCAACCTTTGTCGGAGTTTGTTTGCGTTGCAACGAGTTATGACTTTGTCATAACCTTTGAATCTTACACCTATATATATTTACCAACCCCTCCGCACGAGCAGGATGCGACACAAGGTCAATTTATTAAGCAGAGTTCAGCAGGTTTGAATTCAGAGTTTTCCTTCTCCTAGACCAGTTGCCTAACCAAGGTTAAAGAGCCCAGTCTGCCCTACTATTTACCCATAGCTGGAGGGAGAGTAGGATTCATACCTTTCCCAAGGGTATTAGCGCTAAGTGAAATGCAATTACCACGTTCAGGATTTGAACTCGGGGCGACGAGTCCATTTCCCATGATTTTAACCATTACACCACGCGCTTCTTACACATATACCATCTCAGACGTCAAAATCAATCTCCCTGGTCTAGCGCTTGCGAAAAGGTGATAGACTCCCTCGCTGTCGCGCTGATACCGGCAATAGACCACTCCACCGTCCTTACTTTTGCGTGACAATGTAGTAGTCTCCCTATTTCATTTTGACAGCTCGTTTGCTAACCGCTCGGATAAACGACGGACTAATGCCTGACATGACTTCTCTCTTAATGGTTTTTCTTTTAGCAAAATAACAGTGTGAGTGACGCCATTTTCTTGATGGTTGCCTGCCATTGCGCATGCGTGATCGTTATTGCTACTTTTCGTGTTTTCTTTTATATTTGTTTTATTTTTTATGTTTTGTTTGTTTGTTGCTTTCTTTTTGGCCTTTTTATTTTTAATGTAAAAATCTGTTCTTTCATACGCCAAACCCTACGCTTCCGTTTTCTAAACGTGATACTTGATTTTACGGACAATTTCTCCCTCCAATTTTGCTTTTTATTCCTTTCCTTTTTTCTTTTTTGCCTTTTTACTTGCTCATTATTTTAGACACACACACACATACACACACACACACATATATATGTATTTCTTAATGAAAATACACACACACACACACACACATATATTCATAAAAAAGATGAAAAGACACAAGTTTCATTGACAAGTGATGTCAATAAAACCCGTGCCTTTTCAACGCTGCACAGTTTCGGTTTGTTTAACAAACCTTCGTCAAGGCCTTCGTTTGTTTAAGAAAAAGAAATTATAAGTGAACAAAAGTATGCGAACCTCTGCTTTTGTATATATATATATATATATATATATATATATATATATATATATATATCCGCGTGGTGTGCATTTCATCATCTGATTCATCTGATACAATGGGAAGGACGTCCTTCCTATGTCATATTTGCATCAAACTTTGTAGATATGCAACGGGTTTGTTGAGTCATTTGAGGGCTCATGAGAGGAAAGTTTCAGTTGTTCCAATTTTAGATTATACCAATCGAAAAATAGAACAACTCTTCCATCACTTCCGTCTTTCATTGCTAAATTTTCCTAATTTAACTATTTAGTTAAAATAGGAATTAAATAATAAAATTAGTTATATCTTCTTGTTAATCGATTTCATTTACGATTTATCCCCGATATTGTTTCTTATATCAAGATAAAACCAAACAATTAGAAATCAATAATACTAAGCACATATTCATTAATTTGGTTTGGTTTGGTTTTACGGCATATCAACCCCAGTGGGTCATTTAATGCCGACAAAGTTGTGAAATAAATTCATTCTTAATGCATAATACAATTTTGTTTATCAACTAATGTTTTTCTATTTAACCCACAGATGGGACCCTAACAGGTACTACCACTCCGGGTCAGAATGGACCAGGAAGCAATGGTAATGAAGGGGTGCTCCACATTCCACAAAACTCCAGAACTGGAAGCTCACCATCAGATATAGTTTAACGTCATTCCCAGGACATGTAGACCCTCAGTCACCGCCTTCTAGCACCCATATGATAGAAAGGGATTGGTACTTGCCATAAGAGCAATAGGGTTGGGAAAATCATATAGGTGCTAGGGCTTGACATGACCAGCCGATTGATCGGAGGGGGCCTCTCCGACCGCCCATCTAGCCCAAGATAGGGCCAAAGTGGGGTATTGCAAGTCATGAACTGCTCATCCACCTGGGTTCTATCCATAAGCATCACGGGTCGCCACCCACGGCCAACAGGTGGCCCCATTGGGGGAGTCTTACCCCTCTGCAGAGGTGCAGTCGGTGCATTCTAACGCCCCAGCCGACAGGGCAGACATATTTATTAAAATCAAATGTTTAATATCAGTATGCAAGTTAGCCTTTCCGTTCATTCTGTTGTATATCTAAATGCAATTGCATGTTAAGATATGGTTACCAGTATTAATAATGTAAAACATTTTTAGTAATAATTGAGGTTTGAATAAAAATAAAATCATGGAGAATGGGACATAAATAACTAAGGGAATTGTGACTTGAGTAGTAATATAGTTTCGGTTACAGACAGAAAAATTGACACTCTCCATTATAATAAGATAAAGAAAGCAAATTCAGTGACTTGATTATCATTATTAGTGGGGCACCACGCGAAATGAAAGTCTATTGTTAATGATGTTGATCCTCACTGATCACGCCATGTGGCTTGATTGGTTGGTTAGATTTTTACGGCATTTCAAACCTTATTGAATTATTTCTAGCCGAAGATCTTTTTATTCAACATAATGACCTGATGAAGTTTTGATTAAAACCGAAACGTTTTAACGTCGACTACACCATCAACAATAAATTCATATTTTTTGGATTATTTGTTTTCTATTTTTACACAACACACACACACACAGAGAGAGAGAGAGAGAGAGAGAGAGAGAGAGAGAGAGGAAGAGAGAAGAGAGAGAGAGGGTGTCAAATTGGTTTCTTTATAGTTGCTAAGGCAACCAATATAGTAGAAGGAAAAACTATGAATTCAAACCAGCTTTACACCGCTTGAAAAATTAATCTTTTGTCTCAGACCACGCGTAACGTAAGGGCCAGGTTAAATCGAATTTAACGAACCTAAATTCCACCATCATGTGTCACCCTGCGGAAAGAAAAAATACCAAAAATAAGGGAACCGAATTTAATGAGATTTTCAGTGTTAATATATTAATGAATAAAAGATATAATGCACTAGTTATTCTATTTAAAAAAACTTTTACATTTTTTCAGGTTAGTTAACTTTGAACCACGTATCTGAGAATCTGTGTTACACCTCAAAGATACGTGGTCCAAAATTAACTGTCCTGAAAAGATCTCAAAGTATAACATATATATCTATAAAATAACTGGTGCAATATATTTCTTATTCATTAATATATCAACACTGAAAATTTCATTAAATTCGATTTATTTCCTGATTTTTGATATTTTTTTCTTTCAGCGGGATGACATACGATTGTGGAATTTATGTCCGTTAAGTTCGATTTAACTAAGGGTTAAATAAATACCTACTCTGCTATATTTTTGTACTAAATAAAAAATTTATTCGGTGTTAATTTCGCACTGATTTAAAAAAAAACGCAGTCTTCCTTATTGCGTTGAAAAAGTCCGCTAATGTTAAAAAAAAATAACCTTTTGTTATAGTAATTTACAACGCACGCATGAACTCTTCAAACTATAAATAGCTGCAGGTACTGCTCTTAAGCGAGAGTCAATATTCCAGTGGTATGCTCGGACAGATGATAGACCGCCTCGCGAGTGATCTTCTCATTTGTATATGTTTGTACTACTGTTCTTTGCTAATATATTTGTTTAACTCATTTCCTCTCTTGTGTCTTTATTATGTTCCCTAACCAGACCACAACAGAAAGAAAGTGAATATTTAAGCGGACATTTGATAGACCGCATCGCGAGTATCTTCTCATTTGTATATGTTTGTGCTACTGTTCTTTGTTAATATATTTGTTTAACTTATTTCCTCTCTTGTGTCTTTATTCTAGTCCCTAACCAGGCCACAACACCTTTTGTCTCAGGTCTGCTCATAGTGTAAGGGTTAGCTACTCTGCTATATTTCGTACTAAATTTCCCTGCTTAAATAAATAAAAATTCATTCAGTGTTAATTTCGCACTGATTTTAAAAACCGCAGTTCTTGTCTCCCTAACTGCGTTGGAAAAGTCCGCTACCAGTAGTGATGACGCCCATATTGGGAGCCGGGCTAAAGAAAAAAAAATGCGGAACAGGGAAAACCGGAAATTAAACATGACACCACGTGACCCACGTGACTACATCGACAACCGTCCGAAGAAGCAGTGACCCTTCAAGTGACCCGTGGGCATTTGCTGACAACATCTTCTTTCTAATAGGACTTTTCAATGACCGACGAGTGACCGCTCCCACGAAGGCAACGAAAAGCGACAACACGTGATAGGCACTATCAGCGCTGATAATGAGACGAGCGCGACGAAGGTTTGGAGAGTGACCGGTCGAACGCTCCGCTAGGTTTCGGTCAGTAAGACACTGGTAGAAAGGTGAACGGAAAAACCGGGGGTTAATTATTCTGGGAATTATTTGGCTAGTCCTTGGGGAGTGACTAGACACTGCAAAGGGCTATATGTTATGACCACTTATAAATTAAACTTCATTTTTACTTTCTAGGACTTGTGCATGGCTATCTAGCAGATACCGCCACTCAGTTGATCTAATTCCCACCCCGAGAATTCGCTGCTGCATCCCCATACAGAGGGCCAAGACACACCCTTTAAAAGTTAGGGCATGTGAAGGACACAAAAATGCATCTGGAAGAGAGATTGTTTCTGGAGACCTCACACAACAGCATATATATATATATATATATATATATATATATAATATAATATGTGTGTGTGTGTGTGTGTGTGTGTGTGTGAAGAGATGGAAGTGAATCGAATGTATGTAGTATATTAAGAAAATTTAAAAAACACAGGTTTAAATAAGTTGAGTGGTAAGTTTATTAGCCGACGCTGCAGTGTTTCTATCTATTAATTAGATCTTCTTCAGGGCATTTGTTAATATAAGGAAAGGTTTTACTCGTTATTCTGTGATAATTTTTTTTATTACCTTTCCTTGTACCAACAAATTCCCCGAAGAAGATCTAATTAATAGATCGAAACACTGCAGCGTCGGGTAATAAACTTACCACTCAATTTATTTAAACTTGTTTTTTTTCAATTTTCTTAATATACTATATATATATATATATATATATATATATATATATATAGTAAAGTCGTCGGGGTGGCCTAAAGTCGGTATCAGCCAAACAGTGAGGGAGTCTATCCCTTTTCATTAGCGCTAGACCTAGTAGATTGTTTTTGGCGTCTGAATTGAAGCGTCACACTTATCATCAGCCTAAGTTTACTGCACATACACCTGTGCTACTCATCTATGCTCAGTTGCGAGGACCAGTATCGAACCCGAAACATTCTGATTCCTAATCTGACGCTTACCAAAATCCTTTGTATAATATTATATATAATATATAATATATATATATATATATATCAACACCTCCGAACGAATAGGATACGACACATGGTCAATTTCTTATGCGGAGTTTAACAGGTTTGAATTCAGAGTTTTCCCTTTCCTAGACTGGTTACATATCCAAGGTTAAAGAGCCCAGTCTATCCTACTATTTATCTATAGCTGGAGGGAGAGTAGACGGCTGCATACCTTTCCCAAGTGTATTAGCGCAATGTGAAATGCAAACAGCCACGGCAAGAATTTGAACTCCAGTCGACGAGTCCATTTCCAGCGACACTATCTATTACATCACCCGCTTCCAATAAAAGCTGCTATAACGTTGCCGGCTCCAAAGTTAAAGAGCCCGTCTTCCCTTCTATTTACCCATAGCTGGAGAGAGAAGAGAGAGAGAGAGAGACGAGAGAGAGAGAGAGAGAGAGAGGGTTGGATGCATACCTTCCCAGGGTATTACCACAATGTGAAATGCAAAGAGTCTCGCCAGGATTTGAACTCGGGTCGACGAGTCCTTTCCCTAAGACTCTAACCATAACACCACGCACCTCCAACAAGTATAGAAAGGATTGTCTAACATGTGGGAAACAAATGATTTGATGATTTCATAGGTGAGAAAAGACCCAGCATCGTTGACATGTTGTCTACGATATTGTAACTTAAATATATTTATATAGTGATATTGAGAACACTTTATCTATAAATATTACTAGCTCAGCGGGGCAAGAATTTGACTGAATTGAATTCAGATTCTTGCCCTGATGAGCTAGTAAGTGAAACTATTAGTAGATATATCTGAATCATTAGGAATAATATATATGTATATATTTGTAAAGATAAAAGCTTAAAAACCGGGTATATAGCGATTATGGTCTATTTCCACCCGTGAGTATCTGAAACACTACGAGTTTCTTCGGATCACTTTTGTTTATTCAAACTGGAAAACAATCAAATTCAGCTTATATTTAAACATCTCTTCATCCCAAGATGATATCGTGTTCACAGCCCTTTGGTTTTAGAGCTTTGATGAAATGCCGGCTCCTGCCCCCGATATTTTTCCTATAAAGTTGGCCTTAGGTTTGTCTAATAATATATATAATATATATATATTATATATATATATATATAGTGTGAGATGGTCACTGTTTCAGCTTTTGCTGAATGGTGTACCAAAGCAGTATTATTGTAGAGTGCTCAAATAAAAATAGAGCTGTTATATAATATAAGATAAAATATATAAAGGTTTTACATATCTATTTATTAGGGACAAAGGAACATTCACAACCATATTGCTTTCATGCGATGCAATCATCAGGTGAAGCTTCACCTGATATTGCATCGCATGAAACCAATATGTCGTGAATGTTCCTTTGTCACCTAATAGATATGTAAAACCTTTATATATTTATCTATATATATATATATATATATATATATATATATATATATAGAGAGAGGGAGAGACAGAGATAAGAGAGAGAGAGAGAGAAAGAAAGAGGGGAGAGAGATGGGGAGATATTATTTTAATTTCAATGGCTTCGTAGACAAACCAAAATTATAATATTATACTAATAATATATATATATATATATAGATAGAAGAGAGAAGAGAGAGAGAAGAGAGAGAGAGAGAGAGATGATATGTATTTTCATTATCAATGGCTATACACAAAGTGAAAACACACACACATTATATATAAATATCTTATTTTCGCTTTTCTATAGCCATTGAAATGAAAATACATATCCACCCCCTTCTCTCATATTATATAGATATATATATATATATATATAAAGGAGAGAGAAGACAGAAATGAGTGATGTAGTATTTTTCATTTCAATGCTATAGACAAAGCGAAAACGCCACATTGTCTTCATTGAAGAATGGAACACTTTAGAAAGATTCCATGGCTGAACGAAAATAAGGCACAAATTTAATAACGCCACTCACCTCCACCCCTGCAAATGGGAAAGGACAGGACGAAAATTTGATTTCGTGAGTACGACGTCGTTGGCTTTAGAAATTTGTGGCACAAAATGGACATTTTAATCCGAGTATCTGCCCTTAGAATCTGAAACGCGATTTGTTGCTTTATAGCCGTTGAAGCGAAACAAATAACAAATAAAGAACAAAAATATATATGATAAACAGATAAGTAAAAAGAACTAAATTTAACAGAAATTAAGTTAAGTGATTCAGCTTTTATATACACTAGTACGGAAAGTAGATAATAAATGGAATAAATTCTACAGACGATGAGATTATAAAGAAAAACCTTAAAAAAAAAATTATTATATATATTAGCAACAGAAAACAACCTCCGGGCGTTGTAAAAATTAATTTTTGAAAGCTATTGCCTGAGGAGGGGGAGTTAAAAATTCAATGTGAGCGAGTTTGTACCCTAAGTAAGTAAAATCATCGAATTCATTAAAGGATTAAAAAAATAAAACAATTTGAAATGTAAACTTTAAATATGTATTAAAATAAAACAAACTATATATAAATATATAATACCAGTAATGTATTTATCAAAACTTGTTTTAAAAAACTGTCAAATGTTGCATGTTCAAATTTTGAGTATATTTATTCTATGTTATGACGATTTGGGGTAATGTGACGTAAACAATGATGTAGTATTTGTTACAGTCAAAAACCGGAAGCGAATATCCATTATTAATAGATTATATCTGTTTCGACTTATGGGGTTTATAAGGTGTAATTCAATAGAAATCCTTTAAAATTAAAATGAAGACAATTGTAAAATACTTTTTATAAACACTGGTCTTCATCAGAGCACATATTTTGTTGAGTTTTTCTCATTGATTTTTGAGACTTTTAGGTTTAAAAATAAAATTTATATTAATTTTAAAACAAAATATTGTTTTATAAAATTTTGTAAAAATTAATTTTTGAAAAAATAATTCCAAATGCATTTTTATAGTAAAAATGATTTCCAATCCATTTTTATATTAAAAACCCTTTGCAATTAATTTTTATAGTAAAATGATTTCCAATGTATTTTTATAGTAAAATCATTTGCAATGAATTTTTATAGTACATTTTAGAGTAAATTTTTTTCTTTCTTCTTTGTTGTCATTTTTGCTTTTCTCTGTCACGGCTGCCATCTTTGTAAGTCGTAGTCACATGATTTTTCCCGCTATCTTTTGCAGAGACGTCCGCCATTTGCATTGCCTGGGTGACTGAAGAGTTTTCGTGTTCTAAACAACAATGCTAGAAATATACGCCAAGTATTATTACACCGAAATCAGCGCTGAAAATAAGGCCAGATATTAAGTTTCCATTCTAAACATACACGAATCTTCCGCAACTCCCACATTCACGTAGAGAGTAATGGAGGCAGGGCGCAGAGGATGTACTTCCGGTTCGTTGAGTTAACAAAAGAGCCACTTCACTTAACTGTCATGGCCGCTGCTGGGTACCGGCGCCACCTAGTGTCTCTAATGGCGCGCGCCTTTCTTATTCAATTGCTTTATCAGATCACATTCTTCCTTCTCAACTATTGGTTTGGATCAATCTTTCCTTTCTCACATCACCATTAATCTTGCACCGACTCCCATTGCCTTTTCCAGTAGAATCCTCTCGCCCATCTCCCGCCGGCATTGAATCTCACTTAACCCTACCCACCCAAAAAACAACATTTCTGCCAAAGTCGCACTCTTATATTTTCACTACACGTTTTACTTATGTTTCGATCTATTAAATCCTGTTTATGGTTTAGCCTAATCGGTAGAATGATCGGCCGGGAGCCTCAAGGTTCCTGGTTCGATACCGGTCCTCTTCTAACTCAGTGTATGCATTAGCACAGGGATCTGTGCTGTAAAGTGAGGAGCTGATGGTAGGTATGGCACTCCACCTCAGACGCGAAAAAAACAAAATCTCCTTGGCGCAGCGCTAGTGAAAACGGGATAGACTCCCTCGCTGATACTAACTGTATATGATGACTTTACTTACATAGGGTATTCCTTTTTTTTTCTTTCTCCACTGAGGGTAACGCACTATATTGTTTGTGTGGATTTTACGGCACGTCAATCCTTGTCAGGGTATTTTATACCGAAAACATTGTTTATTCTTATTGATGGGTATTATACCAGGAAACGTCTTTTTTCAAGATTCGGTAGGCTGGTTGATTTTACGGAATGTCAACTCTTCTTGGGTATTTTTATACGAAGACATTTTGTTTATTCATTCTTGATGGGCATTCATTTTTTGAACTCATTTTTTAAAACATTTAAAACTCATTTTTTCTATTTAACACACATATGGGAACTCGCTATTCAGTTGTAATGAATATGTGCGACTAACTTGTAAACCATTACATCGCAATGGAACGCTTTTAATCTATATGGTCTATTTCTGTAACTGGTTACATCACATTACCCAAAATCATCGAATATAAAACAAAGACTAACCTTGTTTGAATTCAACTGCGAGAATACTTGATTTTATTAGAAAACATTTGTCTTTTACCAAAATAAAAAAAAAAAAAAAAAAAAAAAAAATACATTTTTTTTTTTTTAAAATATAAGATTTCCAAGGTCTGTTTACATTTTTTATTTTACGAAAAAGCATGACAAAAATTCTTTTGCATACTTTTGGACGTCGATAAAATTGAGATTTTCCTCTTAAATTATTTTTTTTTTAACACAAGTATGATATTCATTCAATTCTAATAAGATTTTGTAGAATTATGTATAGTCGAATGTATTAAAAAAAAAAAAAAAAAAAAAAAAAAAGCGTTGTCCTCTGAGGTAAACAAAATAACTCCCACCATCTAAGCAAAATTAACTTTTACATCGCCCAGAGGTGTTTTTATTTTGCTCGTATTTTTAATATTAAGAAACTATTTTAAAAATAAATATTATAATACGAGGATTCTTAGCTTTGTTTATCATTAATTCTTTAAACGAATAATTTTCATTCAAATGAAGACGATATTTCCTAATACAAATAAAGGCATGTTGGTTGTTTAGATTTTACAGCATGTCAACCATGGGGTAATTTATTAGATTTCCATATGCCACAGTTAAATAAGATAAATATTTTTAAATTCTAAAATGACTTTATTATTTAAGTTAAAGTGACATAACACGCAATAAAGATAAAAAAATGAAGTACTTTATTATAAATTATTTTAATTTTTTTTTTTTTTTTTTTATCTAGATGTAGATATGAATTATTTATATTATATCTACATCTAAATAAAAGTAATCGTTCCAAGTACTTTTACAGTATTTTTTCTTTAAAAAGGGACTGCTCTTTCCTGCATGCCCGGTACTTAAGCTGACCCCACCCCCTGCAGAAAAAAGATTTTAGCTGCTAGTCTTGCCTTTGCAGTGAGGGGAGGGAATCCTCTTCATCATGTCACGCAATTAGCACATATCCATGACAATCTCTCACCAACATTCTCTATCATTTATTCACCCAGGGAGGTCCTCTGCGCAGCATCGAGTATCCGCACAGAGCTGTAGGCCCTTGCTGACCAGCCAACATTAACATGTCCATGTGTTGGCTTCCACAGGAGAACGTCGCTTATAAGTTCGTCCTTGCTTCTCCAGCATGTCTTGCCAGTCTCATTCGGATGGTTTGTGAGATAGGTGGCAAGTGGCCGTACGGGTGTTTCCTCGACTTGTTCAAGATCGCACGCAGAATTCTTGTGCAACACCCTTCTAGCTTATTCTCCAGGCGTCTCGTTAGTGTTTAAGTGGTGCAGCCATACAGCAGCACGGGTACAACCACAGCTTGGAAGAATTGTCATTCCACATCTATAGGTCAGTTTACGGAGACCAAGTAGTAGATGTAGGGAACAATAATGTTCGTGTCGAGCATCGTTCAAATATCATCCAACGAAAATTATTTTATTGAGACAGTAAGAGATGGACTACATGGACAACGTTTTTTGACAATGCTGACAGTTTCGGCAGCTGGAAAGCAGCAGAATTAGGTCGCCTCCGCTGGTGCAGCTTTGTATAATATCGACAGGCTTTTGTTTATTGCTAGCGAAAATGCATGCATAATGATTGATGAGTGCTCCCTCTCTAGTATGTTCAGGTGTGTGTGGGGGTGTAAATAAGAGGCGTTACTTTCAGAGTACCTTTGGAAGGTGTGCATCATTAAGGGTCGTTTTCTCTAAAATTTGGTTTGGTTTACGGCATATCAACCTCAGGAGTCATTTAATGTCAATGAAATTCATTCTTAATGGATACTCAATTTTTTTAATAAGCTCATGTTTTCTATTTAACCCATAAATGGGCCTTAGCCGGAGGCATATCGACCGAAACGTTGTGTATATAACAAAGGTTAGTATAACGTTCGAAAAATTCAAATGATAAATAATATCGAGCCTCATCTAAAAAATTCAGACACCTAACACTAAAAACATTGGTAAGATAGGAAAAAATGCTTTTAAATGTTTGGTTTAGTTTGTTTTGTTTTACGGCATATCAACCTCAGTGTGTTATTTAATACCAACAAAGTTTTGAAATAAATTAATTCTTAATGAATACTCATTTTCTTAAACACATTTTTCTATTTAACCCATATATGGGACCCTAACAGGTACTACCACTCCGGGTCAGAGTGGACCAGAGAGCAATGATGAAGGGGTGCTCCACATTCCCCAGACCTGGAACCTCACCATCAGATAGAGTTTAACATCATTTTTAGGACATGAAGGCCCTCAGCCACTATCGTCTAGCACCCATATGATAAAAAGGTATTGGTTTGCCATAAGGGCAATAGGGTTGGGGCAATCATTGGTACTTCCATTCTTAAGCATCATGGGTCGCCACCCGCGACTAACTGGTGGCCCCATTGGGGGAGTTTTACCCCTCTGCAGAGGTGCAGTCGGTGTATTCTAACGCCCCAGGCGACAGTGCGGATTTTCTCCAGAAAGAAAATGGAAAAAAATCAGCGAAATAACATAAACAATGGTGAATAGATAACAGGCATTACTTTCAGAGCACATTGGTGGGGGGGGGGGGCGTTATCAAGAGTTAAACTTTTCTACAGAAAAATATACAGGGTACAGAAGAGTTACCTCCCATATTTTAAATGGTCGCATGTGTAGCGCATGTGAGCTTAGGCAAGTGATAACTAGCTCCATCTAGCTAATGTCTCACCACTTGTTTTATTTTTTTTTTTATAGATATGATCATGGCATGGACTAGTCCACATTATTTCCAGCTGGGAAAATTTGGCTCAAGACCGCCCTCGATGGCGGCAGAATCTCCATAGAGGACTGTACATTTCAGAAGTCACCCGGATACAACATCATGAAGCTAAGAGGTCCATAAGAAAGCAACGGCGACAAAGCAGCGGAACATCATCTTCAGGGACAACCTACAAATACAAAATCTGTGGTCGAGAATGTTTCTCAAACATCGGACTTCATAGTCACAGGAGACGCTGCAACTTCAGGGGCCCACAAACACTATCATAGTCTTTCGAGTCTGAATTGCCAATGATGATCATGGCATGGACTAGTCCACATCATGCGTTTGCAGATGCTTTTTCTTAAAGACATGTGAATCCGTAGTTGCTACAGAGCTTTTGTGCTCATTTTGTGTTATGTCGGATTGATACTGTTTCGATAGAAAATCAATAGTGTCATATATAGTAAAGTTCTATTCAGAACGGTATCATTCAAACGGAACATGAAATGAGCATGAAATCTTTGTAACCATTACATAGAATCTGAAAACGCATGTGTGTATAGGTCAAAGCTATAATAGTATCATGGACCCCCGCCCCCCCCCCAAAGAAAATGACATTATCTAGATGGAGCTATCATTTAAATTTTCCTAGGTTCATAGTTGGTTGGATTTTACGGCATATCAAAATGTTGGATTATTTTAAGCGAAAGAGGTTGTGGGGTTAAATCGAACTCAACGGACCTAAATTCCACCATCGTATGGCAACATACCGAAAGAAAAAAAAATACCAAAAATCAGGGATTACCAAATTTAATGAAATTTTTAATATTGATATATTAATTAATAAAAGATAATGCACAAATTATTTTTAAAACTTTTACATTTTATCAGGTCAGTTAACTTTGAACCACATATCTGAGAATCTGTGTTACGCCTCAAAAGATACGTAGTTCAAAGTTAACTGACCTGAAAAAATGTTTCTAAATAAAATAACTTGTGGATTATATTTTTTTTATTCATTAATATATTAACACTAAAAAATTCAATAGGTTCGGTTAATTCCCTGATTTTTGTATTTGATAGTGGAATTTAGGTCCGTTAAGTTCGATTGAACCAGTTTTTTTTCTATTCTTAATAGTATTCGATTTTTCGAAACTAGTTTTGTTCTATTTAACCCATAGATGGTACCCTAACAGGTACTACCAATAAGGGTCAGAGTGGTCCAGGGAGTAATGACGACGAAGAGGTATCCACACTCCCCAGAGCTCTAAAATTGGAATTACACCATTAGATACAGTTTAACGTCATACCCAGGACATTAAGGCACTGCCTTCTAGCACATAAAAAAATGATATGAGGTTGTCATAAGAGAAAGAGATGGAACTATCATATAGGTGCTATAGCTTTATGTGACCAGTCGATTGATCAGAGGGGCCCTCTCCGACAATCCGTCTAGGCTAAGGGCTAAAGTGAAGTGTTGCTGGACTTAGACTGCTCAGCCACTTAGATTCCGTCCTACCGTCGCTACCCACAATCAGCAAGTGGACACATTAGGGGAAATTAACCCCTTCTGCAGAGGTAAAGTCAGCGTATTCTATAGCCATAGCCGACAGGGCGTTGATTCACACAGGGGACTGTTTAAAATATGGGATGTATTATCTGTCTCATCACGTACAGACAAACGATTATGTATTATCAAATTCATAAAAAAAATTTTTTTTTAACTTTCAACTTTTATTGTTTGGATCTTTAACAGATAAACTATAAAGAAATAATACAACTAAAATTATTTGAGGTTTCAAATTGGATTGGACCCTAATATTCTTCGATTTCTTCCTCTTCCACGACATCCGCTGAATCGATACCAATTTCTTCATAGTCTTTCTCCAGAGCAGCCAAATCTTCCCGCGCTTCCGAAAACTCACCTTCTTCCATACCTTCTCCCACATACCAATGAACAAAGGCACGCTTTGCATACATAAGATCAAATTTGTGATCTAACCTAGCCCAGGCTTGAGCAATGGCCGTTGTGTTACTCAACATACAAACAGCACGTTGAACTTTAGCCAAGTCACCCCCGGGAACATCTGTAGGGGGTCGGTAATTAATTCCGACCTTAAAACCAGTAGGGCACCAGTCGACAAACTGGATGCTCCGTTTCGTCTTGATAGCAGCAATGGCAGCGTTGACATCTTTTGGAACAACATCTCCACGATACAACATACAGCAGGCCATGTATTTTCCGTGACGCGGATCGCATTTGACCATCTGATTGCACGGCTCGAAACACGCGTTCGTAAACTCCCGAAACGGTCAGCTGCTCGCTGTAAGCTTTCTCAACGGAAATGATGGCGAGTATGTAGCCAATGGGAAGTGGATTCGAGGGTAGGGTACCAAATTGGTTTGGAACTCCGTCAGGTCGACATTAAGGGCACCATCAAAACGTAGAGATGCAGTGATCGAGCTTACTACCTGAGAAATGAGGCGATTCAAATTTTGGTACGAAGGACGTTCTATGTCGAGGTTCCTTCGGCAAATATCGTAGGTAGCTTCGTTGTCAACCATGAACGAGCAGTCCGAGTGTTCAAGAGTTGCGTGGGTGGTGAGAATGGAGTTGTAGGGTTCGACGACAGCGGTGGCAACTTGGGGTGCTGGATAAACGGAGAATTCCAGTTTGGATTTTTTGCCATAATCAACGCTAATTCGTTCCATGAGAAGAGATGTAAAACCAGAACCGGTGCCACCACCAAAACTATGGAATATTAAGAATCCTTGCAGTCCGGTACATTGATCAGAAAGTTTACGGATCCTATCCAAGACCAAATCAATAATTTCTTTGCCAATGGTGTAGTGGCCTCGGGCATAGTTATTAGCTGCGTCTTCTTTGCCCGTAATAAGTTGTTCAGGGTGGAACAGTTGCCTGTAGGTTCCAGTTCGAATCTCATCTGGAAAAAAGAAGTTAAGATTCTATGATGATATTTAGTAGTATTTATCAACTTTCTTAAACATACTCAACGTCAATTTCTTAACGGCATCTGAATACGTTTAGGGCTATTTTAAGTCTATGCGATTAAGAAATATTTTTTCTATTATTTTATTACTAATCTATTTCACATCGTGCTACTACTCTCCCTCCAGCTATGGGTAAATAGTTGGGACGACTGGGGTTTAACATTAGTTAGACAACCAGTCTAGGAAAAGGGAGACTGAATTCAAACCTGTTCAAATTCGCTAAAGAAATTGACCTTGTGTCACATACTGCTCGTGCAGAGGGGTTGGCAAATATATTATTACTAATGTGAACAACTAAGTTTCTATCGCGGGATTAATTCATTTGTTTGGCTGTCTAGATTGGAGGAATTATCCATTCTTTTCTACTTAACCCAATTTAATTATGGGATTCTGAACTTTTCCAGGTGTATAGGTATGGCCAACATTTTGGTGTCACATCACCTCCCCTTTTATCTTAAAAAAATTAAAAATTGTAAGTTATCACCAATTTACTTAACTGAACCTAAACTTACATTTAATTTTTTTCAAGTAACTAGCAAATATATGCACCCTCCAGGTGCAAGAATTTAAGTTTTAATGTAATAAAATAAATTAGAAAGGCTAATGAAATTAAATAAAATGCAGATAAAAATATTTGAAACAGAGGGGGCTATAATAAAAATAAACAGAACAACTTTCGAACTTCCATCACTTCTGTTTTTTGTTAAATTTTCCCAAGTATTTAGTTAAAATAGGAAGTAAAAACTAGAAATTACAGTTACTTCTTGTTAATGGATTTCTCTTAAGAAATATCCAAGATTTTTGCTCATTCATCAAGATAAAACCAAACTGTTAGAAATCAATACTTAGTACATATCTATTAAAATACAAATTTTTTAACATCAATATGAAAATTAACCTTCACCGTAAACCGCTATTTTGTTGTATATATAAATATAATTGCATTGTATTCGCATGTAGATATGGTTAACAGTATTAATAATGTAAAACAATTCTATCGATAGTAAAGATAAAATCATGGAGAATGAGACGTAAATAAGGGAATTGTTACTCAAGTATATAGTTTCGGTTACAGACAGAAAAAATATACAATCTCCATTATGATAAGATTTGTTAATCATAATGAAATTAATCACGTCAAAAGAGCATATTTAAAAAATAAAAAAAAGACAAAAATGCGCCATATTTTTTAATATTATATTTAATTCTTAATCCTTTATCACAATACAAAAATTACGTTAGTTTCCTTTTTGCAGAAATGTATTTTTAATTCCGGTGGGGGTTAAAACTTTTGCCATACCACTATACACAGGATGGTCTGAATATCTTGCCATCCCTACATATTGTAACTTCCATTATTTTTGTTTTAATATAAAAAAAAAAATAAAAAAACAGTTAAAAAAAAAAAAAAACATTAAAAGCACACTGTACATATATTTTGAGCAGAAAAGTGTTGAATTCGTTCTCTGGAGTAAGGGACAGCAAGCCTCCTCAGGTTTCCAGGAGACCGAGCATTTTAGCCGGTCTTGATTGTCTCAATTGTTCCCGATTTCCAGTCTCTCTAGTCCGTTTCATAAACTGTTACCGAACATTCCAAGTGCACCACATACAATTGGTATCACTAACCCTCATTTCTTTTTTTTATTATTTGATTCTCTGGCAAGGTCCAGGTACATGTATTTATAATTTCTTTATATTTTAACAATGAAAATTAAGAAAATGTTACGCACCTACAACGGTGGGTTCTAAGTCGAACATGACAGCCCTGGGGACGTGTTTTCCGGCGCCAGTTTCACTGAAGAAAGTACTGAAAGAGTCGTCTTTAGCTTGGGCAACTCCGTCAGATTGTATTTTACCATCAGGCTGGAGGCCATGTTCCAGACAATATAACTCCCAACATGAATTGCCCATCTGGACACCAGCCTGACCAACGTGGATACTGATACATTCACGCTAAAATAAAGAAATTTAGAACAAATCTATATTGATAATCTATATTATATAAGTTGGGAAAATAGAACGCGTGTATATGGGGGGTGGGAGGGAGAGGAAATAGAACGTGTGTTGTGGGGGGGATAGAACGTGGTGTGTGTGGGGGGGAAATAGAACGTGTGTGTGGGGGGAAAATAGAACGTGTGTGTGGGGGGAAATAGAACTGTGTGTGGGGGGAAATAGAACGTGTGTGGTGGGGGAAATAGAACGTGTGTGTGGGGGGAAATAGAACGTGTGTGTGGGGGAAATAGAACGTGTGTGTGTGGTGTGTGTGGGGGGAAATAGAACGTGTGTGTGGGTGTGTGGGGGGAAATAGAACGTGTGTGGTGGTGTGTGGGGGAAATAGAAACGTGTGTGTGGGTGTGTGGGGGGAAATAAGAACGTGGTGTGTGGGTGTTGGGGGAAATAGAACGTGTGTGTGGGTGTGTGGGGGGAATAGAACGTGTGTGTGGGTTGTGTGGGGAAATGAACGTGTGTGTGTGTTGGGGGAAAAGAACGTGTTGTGGGTGTGTGGGGGGAAATAGAACGTGTGTGTGGGTGTGGTGGGGGGAAATAGAAATTAGAAACGGTGTGTGGGTGGAAATTAGAACGTGTGTGTGGGGTGTGTGGGGGAAATAGAACGTGTGTGTGGGTGGAAATAGAACGTGTGTTGTGGGTGTGTGGGGAATAGAACGCTAATCATGTCAATCGAAACATAATAAAAAGGAAAGAAAAATCCATGAGCGAGTGAGAGAGAAGAGAAACACAGAGAGAAAGAGAGAGAAGTTGAAGATTATACTTTTTGCCTATTGAACTATTTGTTGTTTTTTTACGGCATATAAACCCCAGCGGGTCATTTAATGCCGACAAGGTTTTGAAATAAATTCATTCTTAATGGATACTCAATTCTTTTATAATCACATTTCAAATGGTTAAACTTTTATTATTTGATCTTTAACAGAAACTATAAAGAAACAATCTATTAATGGAGATTCGCTTCCGGTTTTTATCTGTAACAAAAACTACGTCACTGCTTACGTCACTATACCCGAAATCGTCATAACAGAATTTGAGCATGCAAAATTAGACAGTTCTCATTGTTTTTTTTAAAAATGAGTTTTAATAGATACATCCCAGTAGCATATATTTATGTATAGTTTATTTTAATAGATATTCAAAGTTAATAGAACTTTGTTTCGATTTCAAATTGTTTTATTTTTACTCCTTTAATAAGTTTGAGGATTTCATGATTTATGGTTCAAACTCTCCGATATCTAATTTTTAACTTCCACCTCCTCGAGCAATATCTTTCAAAAATGTATTTTTACATCGTTTTATTTTGCTAGTACAATTAAAATTATTTGAGGTTTCAAATTGATTGGATCCTAATATTCTTCGATTTCTTCCAACATGACATCCACCGAATCAATACCAATTTCTTCATAGTCTTTCTCCAGAGCAGCCAAATCTTAAAAATCAGTAACGCAGTCCAAACCCCTTGAAAAACAATGCTAATTAGCACAAAGCAAAAAACGCCAGCCAAATTCCTTACGGTGTTTTTTTCCTCTCTTCAGTGTACGAAACTTATTCTATTTCTATGACTAGCAAAACAAAAAGACACCCTCCGGGCGATGTAAAAATAATTTTTTGAAATATATTGCCTGAGGGGATGGGAGCTGAAAATTCAATGTCAGTGTGTGTACCACGAGTATGTAAAATCGTAAAATTTATTAAAAGAGTAAAAGAAAGACAATTTGAAATGGAAATAGTTCCGATAACTTTAATTATATTAGAATAAAACAATCTATATATAAATATATAACGCCGGGCATCTATTTATTGAGACAATGAAGATTGTCTAACGTTGCATGCTCACATTGAGTATATTTATTCTATGTTATGACGTTGGATTATGTGTTGGGTAATGTGACGTAAGAAGTGACGCAGTTTGTTACAGACAAAAAGAACGAATCTCCATTTGTAATAGAAGTTACACGGTTTAGCTCAGTCGGTAGCGCGTTCGGCTAGGAACCAAAAGGTTTAAGGTTCGATACCGGCCCTCGCCAACTCAGCGTATGAGTAGCACGGGGATCTGTGCGGTAAAGTGAGGAGCTGATGGTAGGTGTAGCGCTCCACATCAGACGCTAAAATAATCTCCTTGGTCTAGCGCTAGGGAAAAGGTGATAAACTCCCTCACTGTCTGGCTGATACCGACCGTAGGCCACCGACGACTTTACATAATCCTATTGCAATAAAACTTATAATTATTGTTAACGGAGAGTTGCCAACGTCTTCGGTAACTCATTCCTGTGGTCTGTGTGATAGATTAATATTTATGTACACTTCCTGAAAAAAAAAAAAATCCAAAAATACATCGGTGCTACATGGTTCTTTACCTGTTTAATTTATTGCCTACTTTAACCATCTCGCAGTGGCTCTTCCACCACCGCGAAAGCAAAGAAAAAAAGCTGATGTTAGTTCATTGTAATTATGTGGTGATTGCCGCTTCTTGACAGAATAAGGCCATTTCTACAAGTAGTTCAGTTGTGAGTGCGCAGATGGCCCACGGGTCCAGCTTGTTTTTTTTTTATGTACCCTGTCACATGTGAGACCCTCGACATACAGGCCCTGTCACACAGGTCAGAGTTCAATGTAGGAAATGTTTCCATGGTGTCAGTCATGTGTTGCTTCAGAATGGAGGGCTCTAGTCAACTTACCTCATACTTCTTACAGCTATCATCAGCCTGTCTTTCCATGAGGATGTGTATCCAGCCCACCCCCTTCTGTCAATTGGTCCTTATAGCTGAAACTGATTTCTGCAAGGGCATCGATGTCGGCCCCATATCGAAATGCTCCCCTGTCACAATACTAGTATGTAGTTTGGGGTTTCCCAATCTCTCAAGATCGGGAGGTGTCCAGACATTCTAGGAGGCTATTGTTAGCATTGTTTTGTGTTGTAGTATTTCTACATCCGTGGCGAGGATGTGAGTGACTGTAATTATGTAGAAAGACCAATTATGATAAATCACTATTTGAATAGAACAAAGTCGAGGTGAATAGTGAACTTTGATTATATCCCATCATATAGGTAAAAATTAAAAAAAAAATGCCGAGAAAATTCGGTACAACCGTGGGGGAAATTTGGCAGACAAGGAGTTAAATGCAAAGTATCATCCCTTCTCTGGTTGAATTCAATTTCATAGATTTGGTAGGGAATGAGTTAAATGCCAAGTGACCCCTTCCCCCTCGAAAAAAGCAATTTTATTTACTAACTAAAACTTAATTTTAAAGAGAAAAAAAATCGAAAGTTCCTGGTCACTTATGCGAATATTAAATTCTTACCATTTTTAACGTATTTTAAAAGGAGAGTGGTATGAGGACGATCACCCGCCGCTTCTACTAGTTTATGAAGTAACCAAACCTTCGGTAGCTGACCAATTATATAAGCAAATTACAAGGAAGGTGTATCGAGTAATTCTTAACTATGTCGAAGCCAAATGTAGGTTTCATATTAAACGATCCGAGCATAAGCCTTAAGCTTGGATTTGGCTCGAGAAGATTTTGGCGCCAATTTCGAAATACAAAACCACTCAGTGTTAGTTATTCTAGAAACGGATACACCTGAACCTATATCTCGGATTTTGTGTTTGCAGTGACGGGTCGGGCTCTTTGCAATAGGCGTTAAAAGTAAGTCACCATCCAGGTTTGTTTTTTTTTTCGACAAGTAAATATTCCTCCCCTTTAAAATCTTTTTTTCCGTATTTTATTCTAAATAAAAAAATGTCGCGTTTAAATAAATGACAGTTTCGAAAATGAAAAATTAACCCCTAACGAAAAAAAATTTGTCGAGAAAAGTTTTTGCGCGGGGGGGGGGGGGGGGGGTATTAAAGTATCGCATAAAGTTTTCGGGAAAAGTGCCTTCAAACAGCTAAGTAATTTAAAGTAAAGTCGTCGGGGCGGCCTAAAGTCGGTATCTGCCAGTCAGCGAAGGAGTCTATCTTTTCAATAGCGCTAGACCAAGGAGATTGTTTTGGCGTCTGAGGTGGAGCGACACACCTACCATCAGCTCCTTTATCATTCAGATCCCTGTGCTACTCATACGCTGAGTTGGCGAGGACCGGTATCGAAATAGGAACCTTATGGTTTCTAGCCGAACGCTCTACAGACTGGTGCGAATTGTTTTTTTCAGCAGGCACCGTCTAGCAGATTTTAGGGCAGGACTTATTTATACGAAAATATCACGGCTTATTAAAGCCGTTTTGCTTGCTGGTTTCATTCACCGACTTATGTCGATAAATATTTAGATTATTCACCTTTCGAAGCCAGATTCCACGGGGAAAAATTCCGGGACTAAATGGTTCTTAATTCAACGCTTCACCTACTTCAACCGCTAATAGCGTCTCTCACACCAATACCGCAAGAAAAGTACAAAAACTGATTATTAGTTCATTACAATTGATCAGAAGAACATAGATTAAACGAATACTTACCATACTGATTTCTTTCTTTTTTTCTCTTCTTCTTAATGTTGCTGAAGGGGAGGATGGCGTAATGGGATCGATCACCTGCTATTTCTATTAAAGAATGAGGAGAACAAACCTCGAGTAACTGATCACTCTATTATATAGACCAAAATACGGGCATTTCATTTATATATTAAGAAAGTCCCTTCCTGATTGGAGGTGTTATATTACCTTCATTTGGATACCTCACGTGGTGTAATTGTTAGCAAACCATTGATAGTGAGTTCGATTCTCAGGTGTGCTACATCTAAACTAAGTAAATGACTATTGATTGATTGATTGATTGTCTTTCTTTTTCTTTCTTTTTCTTTAAGACATGTCAACTCTTGATGGATTATTTTATGCCGAAGAAGTTTTATTCTATTCCTGCTTGACTCAAAAAAATTTTAAACTCAATTTTTTCCAACACATTTTTTAAAATCCATTTTTTTCTATTCAACCTATAAATAGGACCCCAACAAGTAAGACCACTCCAGATCAGGTGGACTCATAGAATACACCGATTGTACCTTTGCAGAGGGGTAAGATCCCCCACCATTGGGTCCGACTGTTGACCGTGAGTTGCGACCCAAGATGCTTAAAGATAGAACGCTGGTGGCCGAGCAGTCCATGACATGCAACACTAAACTTTGGTACTTAATTAGGCTTGATTAGGGGTCGGAGATATGCCCCGGCGATCAAATCGGCTGGTCACGTCAAGCCGTATTACCTAAATTATTGTCCCAACTCTATTGCCTTTATAGCAAGCCCTAACCCATTGTTATTATATACGGTGACTGAGGGTTTTAGTGTCCTTGATAGGATGCTAATCTCTATCTGATGGTGGAGTTCAATTCTGGAGCTTTGGGGGAATTTGGGGTACAGCTTCATCACCACTGCTCCCAGGTCCACTCTGACCCAGAGTGGTAGTACATGTTAGGGTCCCTTCTACGCGTTAAATAGAAAAAAGAGTATAAAAAACGTGTTTAAAAAATTTTAATTTAACATTTTTTAAGTACACATCAAGAAAGAATAAAACAAAACGTCTTCGGCATAAAATAACCCAACAATAGTTGACATGCCGTAAAATCCAACCAACCAACCGATTGATCAAGCTTCTCCGAAAGCCCATGTTGCCCAATATGTCACGTGACAACTTAGTACCCGGTTTACGGACAGCTATGCCACCAGGAGCCCATCCTCAAGCAACTCGGGTCGCCACCAACGGCCAACAAGTGGCTCTATTAGGTAGTCTTACCCCTCTGTTGAGGTGTCATCAGCGGATCATATGACCTTTAGGCACCCCTTTTGCGATCTCGTCTCATAAGGACATTGTTTTCCTTTACACCGTCAAAATCCGGTTGTTTGTTAGGGGTTAGGGCTAGGGGTTATTTCTATAATTTAAAAACAAATCTAAAAATTGTCTGTTAACAAACAACCAGATTTTGACGGTGTAAATGAAAAAAAATGTCCTCGTGAAACGAGATCGCAAAAAGAGTGCCTAAAGGTCATATGGTCCTCGTTGGCGTATTCTGCAACGCCATCCTACAGGGTAGCATTGAGGATTTTTGATCACCTCATGTTATGTAATGGTTAGTAAACTGTATTGTCAGACCATTGTTTGTGAGTTTGATTCTCATTGGGTGTTCCATAATTATATTCTCCAAAGGGTCATTTCCTAGTTGAGAAACATAATATTACAGGGTGACCCAGACAAAACAGAACCCACAAAATGTTGTAATAAAACTTTTGATTTTAATTTTATTTAAAAAAAAGTTTAAACGGGATTTAGTGTTAAGGTTGGGGTTTAGGGTTGGGTTCTGTTTTTTTCGGGTCATCCTATATTTCCTTTTTTATTCTGTTTTATTTTGAAAGTTACGTTTGTAGATTAATGATTGTAAACACAAACACTTGGAAAATTAGGGTAATTTCCTAGTTGTCTAACATGATCAAAGAGGAAACACTGATGACTGATAAATTATTTATTTATTTTCCCATTAAACTGAACCTAAACCCTAACCCTAACCCTAAACCCTAACCCCGTTTAAACTTAAAAAATAAAAATAAAAATTAACAATTTTATTACAAAAATTGTGGGTTCTGTTTTTTCTGGGTCATGTTACTCAACTAAAAGCGACTTCACTACGAACGCTTAGCCGCCACAAGCCAGTTAT
>CM042170.1:29108501-29116001 GCA_023376005.1 Doryteuthis pealeii | reverse complement strand
GCGTAACAACTTTGTTCTTGTTTTTTTTAAATTTTTAATTTTTTAATATATAATGAAGCATGAGAAATGAACAAGCAAAAAACAAAAACAAAAAAGGACAAAAACAGTTTCAACACCCAGCCGCTCTTCCGTCCCTGATTAGCTTTATTTTTTTCCAATATTTCGGGTGATATTCACTCTTTATAAAGGTAGTATATGATAACTGTGACTTTGTAAAAAAGTGAAACAAATATATATCTATATTACAAAATTACGATGTAATATCAATTACAATTGGTATCACCTTCACCTTCAAGTTCCACTGTTTTGTCAAGATCTCTGACAATAGGTTTGGTCTTCTAGCCGGGATTAGGTGATCCGTTTATATCTCAGAATCACAGAGAATTTCATGAGTCTCATTCTCTAGAAATGATTCCGATTTGTGCATGTGCCATTCTGTAGTATGGTCAAAGATTACCTTCTTGCACAATTACCAGTCGATCACCTTCTCCACTCGGTCGTGCCTAGTCTTGTATTTCTTTTGTGCTAGTTTGCTGCGTTTGCTTATTATATGATTAACCCTTTCGTCTTTCTCACCATTTATATTTACACTTTCAATAAGAAAGAAAAACTCAACAAACCATCATTTGGCTATCATAAGTTTATTCCGACAGGAAACTCAGTAAATTAGCCCAGTTTCGTCAGATAGCCATTACATAATAACCAAGAAAATAAACAAGAATATACATATATACATATAGATGTGTGTGTAGATAGATAGATAAAAGGGTATGAAAAACAAAGTATGTTGTTAAATTGAATATATTTTCATTGCTGATATTGACAATATTTCGATTTATTAAAAAATCATCATCAGAGCATAATGATAATTCGGTCCGTTTTTAGATGTCAAAGTTTTTAATCCGGATTCTTCAAGAGAGAAACAGAGAATAATTTAAATTCAAACTGGAAGTATTGTTTTTTCCCATGCATTTGCTTCGTCTCGTTCTTATTCTATTGCGTCTTATTAGTTTTCGTTTTGATATAATTCGTCCTTATGACATTGTTTTGTGCCGCAATTATAAGAGATTCAGTTTATCTTTTGAGGTTTCCTTTTTTTAGTCAGCCTTCTCATGTGCAATCCTTTGTTTTTTTATTCTTTTGATATATTTAATGATTTTTCTTACTTATGATACGAACCTTCTAACATTGAATTTTTAACTCCCACCCCACCCAGGCACTATCTTTCAAAAATTAATTTTGACACCAACAGGATTGTATTTTCGTTTTGCTAATAATAATAATAATAATAATAATAATAATAATACGACAGAAACAAATACTTTAAACAAAAGTGCAAATACACATTCAGCTAAAAAGTTGAAAAGACGACAGCAAATTAAAATGGAAGAAGTAAATCAAAAGATATCAGCTATAGAAGGAAGACTCAAAAGATATCGAGATAGAACTAAACAGTACAAACAAAATAGGACCTTCCAAAACAATGAAAATAATTTTATGAACAAATTAGTGGATCAAAAACAAATACGGATGAACACCCAGATGCAACAGAAGCAAAACAACTTTGGAGTGATATATGGGAGAGGAAAGAACACAATAAAAATCCAAATGGATAAGTGGTATAAAAATGAGCTGATGGAAATTGAGGAAGGACCTGTAGCAAGTATTCATATAATTACACTCAGATCAATACTCAAGAAAGTAGCTAATTGGAAATCACCAGGCCATGATAGCATGCATGGATTCTAGTTCAAAAAATTTAATTATATCCCCAAAAGAATGGCTCAACAACTAAACAGATGTCTACAGCAAACAGAAATACCCGAATGGATGACAAAAGGGATAACTACCCTAATCCAGAAAGATCCACAAAAAGTAAACATCCCAAGCAATTATAGAACGATAACCTGTCTACCCATGATGTGGACAATATTAACTGCAGTAATAAAAGAAGAAATATACTTTTCACTCAATTGGGGAAAACTTTTCCCATATGAACAAAAAGGATGCTTCAAAGAAAAAAGAGGAACACATAGACCAACACATTCTTAAAGAATTTAAAAATAGACGGATAAATATTGCAATGGCATGGATCGACTACAGAAAGGCTTATGACAAGGTCCCACATACCTGGATTTTATAATGTCTAAAAATGTATAAAGTTTCCAACAACATCATAAATTTCATTGAAAAGGCCATTGAAAACTAGAGAGTCCAAAAAAGCCGGAGTTCAATCCTGGCAGAAGTAAAAATCCAAAGAGGTATTTTCCAAGGAGACTCGTTATCACCACTACTGTTTATTATAGCAATGATGCCACTAAATCATATAGTTAAAAAACGTACAGGGGATACAAATTTACTAACTCACAAGAAAAGATAAACCACCTTATGTACATGGATGACATAAAAATCTTTGCAAAAATGAAAAAGAATTGGAAACCCCAGTACAAACTATTAGAATATATAGCCAGGATAGGGATGGAATTCAGAATTGAAAAATGTGCTTTGCTAGTAATAAAACGGGGTGAAAGAAAATTTATGGACGGAATACAACTGCCAAATCAGGACACTATAAAATCACTTGATGAAAATGAAAGTTACAAATACTTAGGAATTTTAGAAGCGGACAATATCAAGCAAGCAGAAATTAAAGAAAAAGTTAAAAAAGAATACCCCAGGAGAACAAGAAAACTCCTAGAAACCAAACTCAACAGCAGAAATCTGATCAAAGGAATTAATAACTTGACTGTCCCCATTATAAGATACTCTGAGCCATTCTTAAAAGGGACAAAAAAGAACTCAGACAGATTGACCAAAGGACTAGAAAATTAATGACCATGCACAAGGCTCTACACCCTAGAGACGATAGAGATAGATTATATGTATCAAGAAAGGAAGGGAGAACATAGAGGACTGCGTAGAGGCCACAATCCAACAACTCGAAGACTACACAAAAAAGAGAAAAGACCTATTACTTATAGCAGCCAACAATAGTAGATGTAACATATGGACAAACAGAAAAATAACAAAAACTAGAAAACAAAAATAGGAAGAAAAACAATGATATGGACACTTCAAACAACAAATCGGAGAGGTTGCACATGAAAAAACCTGGACATGGTTAAGAAAAGGAAACCTCAAAAGAGAAACTGAATCCCTAATAATTGCTGCACAGAATAATGCCATAAGGAGAAACTATATCAAAGCGAAAATTGATAAGACCCAACAAAACAATAAATGTAGACTATGCGGTGACAGAGATGAGACTGTAAATCATGTACTATGCGAATGTAGCAAATTATCACAACGGGAGTACAAAACTAGGCACGACTGGGTTGGAAAGGTGATCCACTGGGAATTATGCAAAAAATTAAATTTTGACCATACAACAAAATGGTATATGCATAAACCAGAACCTGTTCTTGAGAACGAAACACATAAAATTCTCTGGGACTTTGAGATAAAAACGGATCACCTTATCCCAGCAAGAAGACCAGACCTAGTGTTGATTAACAAAAAAAAAAACTTGTTAACTGGTGGATTTTGCAGTTCCAGCAGATCACAGGGTGAAGCTGAAGGAAAACGAAAAAATGGACAAATATCTGGACCTTGCCAGAGAACTGAAAAAATTATGGAATATGAAAGTCAAAGTGATACCAATTGTAGTTGGTGCACTAGGAACGGTCCCAAAAAGCTTGGAAAAAAGCTTGGAAAATCTGGAAATAAGAGGAAGAATTGAAACCATCCAAAATACTGCACTGCTGCAATCTGGAGATTTGAGGAGACTTGTTGTCACCCAGACTTCAGTGAAAGACCATCAGCTAATGCTGATGTAAAAAAACTCAAAAGGAGTGAACAATAATAATAGGGTAACTCAGCCAATTTTTGGAATTGGAAGCTCAAATTTTGGGGATTGTTTAACGTTAACATAATCCGCAAGCAGAAAAAAAATCAGAAAAATTGAAGGGGTTGGGAGATAATTTTACTTTTTTCTGGATGATTTGACATGGAATTACCCAATAATAATAATAATAATAATAATAATAATAATAATTTGAAACGGTCCCAAAAAGCTTGGAAAAAAAGACTGGACAATCTGGAAATCAAAGAAAGAATTGGGACCATCCCGAATAATGCACTGCTGCAATCTGCCAGAATACTCAGAAGAGTTCTGGATACCTGAGGAGACTTGTTGTCACTCAGACTCCAGTGAAAGACCATCATCTAATGCTGATGGGAAAAACTCAATAATAATAATGATAATAATAATAATAATAGTAATTTGTCGTACTAACAAGTCTCTCTCCCTCGAGAATCTGTCTTTATGAATAAATAAATAAATAAATAAATAAACAAATAAGCATCCGATTTTTCACGGAACCTTTTACGGTAACGTTCTATTTTGTACTTGTAGATTCATTTTTTATGCTGTCTTGGAGAAATAAAGTAAAAAAGAAACAAAAAAAAAATGGAAGTTCTTTACCGACAGATCGTTGATGAAAGAAACAAGAAGCTGTTCCAGAAAAAGATGGAGTTTTTGGGAATGAAAGAAAAACAATACGTCGCTCAGGAAAAAAAAACAAAACTGAAAGTCCGTAAAAGGTGATGTCAGATACAGAAACATTCGGCGGGAAAAATGCGATCGGCATTGGCTGGTTGCTTTCTTGTCTGCAGCGCTGAAGTCTTTTCTGCGCATGCGTATTCACCAGTGTATTTGTGGCTCAGAAAGAAGAAGTAAAAAAATAAAAGCGAGAGAAGTTTTATTGGCCATTTCAGTTTCCACGAAACACACATTTGCATTCACAAATATTATTTAAACTAGCAAGAATATGCACCCTCCGGGCGTAAGTAGGTATTTACCAAACATCCCACTGATGCAGCCGTGACACAAGGACATTTTAATGTGGCCCCACACACGAGCCGAAGCTCATGGATGGTAGGTGCAAAAACGCGTTGATCCCGTCGGCATTTTCCCTCAACGGAGGCGCCTCAGGCACTGGGCAATATACCCAGTCCTGCTTCTTTAAATCAAGGGGACAGGTATTGCCTGGGGGGTTATTTCCTAGTTGAGTCACATGAGTGACCAAGAAAAAACAGGACCCAAATTATTCATTTATTTTCCCATTAAACTAACCCTAAATCCCAACCCTAACCCTAACCTTAACCCTTGTTGGACTTAAACTTAAACAAAAATTAAAATTAACAGTTTTATTACAAGATTTGTGGGTTCTATTTTTTCTGGGCCACTCTGTAATATTATGTTACTCAACTAGGGGGGTTTGGGTTAGAGTTTAGGATTAGGGTTGAGGTTGGGGTTAGGATTGAGGTTTAGGGTTAGTTTAATGGGAAAATAAATAATTTGGGTTCTGTTTTTTCTGGGTTAACCTGTAATATCATGTTACTCAACTAGGAAATAACCGCTATTAATTACACTCGACCCCCCCCCTGTGGGGCGGGTAAGTATTTAAGTTTTAATGTAATGAAATATATTTTCTCACTGCTTCCATATTACCCATGATTCTTCATTTAAAAAGAGAAAGTTTATTTATTTGTTTTACGGCATATCAACCACGGCGGGTCATTTAATGGCGGCAAAATTTTCAAAGATTTGTAGCGATAGTTTGGAAATAAATTTGCATTCACGATTATTATTTAGACTAGCAAGAATATGCACCCTCCGGACGTAATTAGTTATTTACTCAAACCGTTTGCCATATGTAGGGTGTGACACAAGGTCACTTATATGGGGCACCAAGCGAGGATCGAAATCGCTACACATTCATAATGGAACTGCAAGAATAGCTTTCTAACTATTACACCACGATGGGACGACTTAATATTTACCCTACGGGTACGATTTGACACAAATCGGATATACTAATTAAGATTAAGTACTGATTATCTAATAATACTTGAGAATATTTGATTACTAAGGTAATTGTGACGTTGGCGCTGAGGTAGTTTCGGTTACGCATATTCACATAATCTTCATTTAAATAAGGTTGTATCAAAACTGTTTTCGTTTTCACAGACTCTTCCTTTGGTCTGCTGGAACGGCAACGTATCAAACTCCGGTTTCGACCGGGGGTGGGTGGATGGTCCAGGAGCTTCGGCCCTGGACCTTACAAGCTAACATCGTTCACCCCAAGGCAAAACCTGCCCTCTTGATCTGCCTGGGGAATAGCTCTCTGGGATGCACGATGTTAGCCTGTGTCTGAGGGGCCCACATGAGGGGGAATGCCAACGGGATCAACACATTTTTTCACGCACCACCCAGTCAAGGCTTGTGAGTGGTCCCTCATTATTAGGGCATATGTAACGTAGTGGGTTTGTTGTCACGGTACCAAGAAAGATCTATTCTGGAACCATCCAGAAAGAAAAGAATCTTCGAAAAGTTCCAAATCATTCTGGTCACAGTCGCTTAGATCAAAGAACCATTGGTCGTCGAAAAGACTGGATTTTCCTTAAAAGCAGACCTAACGTCAACGAAATCTCATTTAAGTTTTTTATTTCTTTTTCGGTGATTCTTCAAAGGCCACCCAAGTAATATCAGAGAATCGGAAATACATTTTTGTTTTAAGGTTTCTCCGAGTCTGGCACAAGGCCACAAATATAGGTGCTGGGACGGCCATTATGTTACACCTTGTACCTAACCCGTGCACGTGGGGTACGGGGTAAATATATTTTTATTTGTTTGTTTATTTTTTTTCTTTCTTATTATTTATCTTTTTTTTTGTAACTGAAACATTTGGTTTCCGGTTGGGAATGGGTGATCTGTTTATAATGATATTATTTCATTCTTATTTCTCACCAACGTTAGCTTGTCTTTCATTGGAGTCTAAGTAACAGCAAGTCTCATCAGATCTCCAGGACTCTTCTGAGTATTCTAGCCAATTTCCATAATTCTGTTGTCTGGATGGTCTTGATTCTTCCTCCGCTTTTCAATTCTTCCAGAAATTTTTTTTCAAAATCTTTGGGGGCCGTTCCAAGGGTAGCAACTACAATTGGTACGACTTTCACCCTCTTGTTCCACAGTTTTTCAGCTCTCTTGTAAGGTCCAAAGCTCATTCTGTAGAGCGTCCGACAAGAAAACACAAGGTTCCGGGTTCGATACTGACCCTCGCCAACACAGCGTATGAGTATCAAAGGGATCTGTGCAGTAAAGTGAGGAGCTGGTGGTAGGTGAGTTGCCAAAACAATCTCCTTGGTCTACGGCTAGTAAAAAGGGAATAGACTCCCTCGCTGTCTATGAACTTTAGGCCGCCCCGACGGCTTTACTTCTTTTTACTTATGAGATTGTTATACCTGCCGTAGCCGGTGGTTTGATGGAGGCTGGGTGACAGTAAGTCCCCTCAGGTCTTCAGGACTCTTATAGGTATTGTAGCCAATCCCAACAGTGCTTTAGTTTGGATGGTCTTGATTCTTCACCCAATTTTTTTCTAGAGCTTTGGGGACCGTTCCAAGGCCACCAATTACAATTGATACGACCTTCACCTTCAT
>CM042170.1:29091001-29103501 GCA_023376005.1 Doryteuthis pealeii | reverse complement strand
AGGTCAAACTTTGTCTAAATCGATAAATAGTAACATAATGACCATCATTAAAAAAAGAAAAATATCATTATATATGCTGCTTTTTTTGATAGATTTAATACGATTTGTTTTGGTCAATTTCGACGCAATCCGCCATTCTGTCTATTTTTCAATGGTTTTACGCGCTTGTTTACAATTTTAATGTAACATTCGCGATTCCAAAAAAAAAATTACCAAAAATCAGGTAATTATCCGATTTTAATGAAATTTTAAGTATTGATTTATCAATTAATGAATTTTATAATGCATCAATTATTTTATTTCAAAACTTTAATTTAGTATTTTTGCTATGAAAAATTAAGTCATTTGAAATGTACAAAGCATGATGTTAAGTTTAAAATGTTATATTTTTAGATTCTAGAAATAAATATCTACTTAATGCAAACCTTTTTTTTTAGACGAAAGTAATAAGTTTTGAAGAAAAACTCGATTGAAAATGTGCTTTTTAAGCAGAAAAAATATATATGTATAATTTTTTCTTTTATAAGATAATAGCCAATTAAATAATTATCGAAATGAGTAAAAAAGAAATCTCCAAAAAATAATTATTTATTATTTTTTTACATTTTATTTTTCAATTTTCGGTACTTATTTTCTCATTGAAAAGCCAAATTGAAAAAGCCAAAGCGTAATTTTTTTTTGTTTCTATTCATAACTTCGGTCTTTTATCTCTTTATTTATACTGTAATTAGTACAGTATAAGACCAACTCGAAAAAATATTACGCCCCCAACATAGGGGGGGGGGGTGTCAAAAATTAAGTGACCTGAAAAAATGAGAAAGTTTTGAAATAGAATAAATAATGCATTATAAAGATCATTCATTGATATATAAACACTGAACATTTCATTAAAATCCGATAAATTCGATCTGTGCGGTAAAGTGAAGAGTTTAGAGTAGGTGAGATTCTCAACCTAATCAAAAACCATCTACCTGGTCTACCGCTTGCAAAAAGGGGATAGACTTCCTCGCTGTCCAGCTGATACCGGGAATAGGCCACTCCGCCAACTTTACTTTCTTTTATACACACAGTGTGTCCAAAAGGTGCTTGGGTAGACATATTAGAAATATTTAGCCTGTAACAAAGAGGAAAATAAATACAGAGTATTGTACAATAAAAAAAATAAAAATAAATGAAACAAAACAGAGTATTGCCCCCTCCCCTGATCAGTGGGGAGGTATGATCAAAGATTCTCAGTCAAGAGATGAAACCACGGTTAATGCTTAAACCAATATATACTTTTTTTGTTTCCTTATACACACAGTGTGTCCAAAAAGGTGCTTGGCTAGCCATATTAGATAACTTTTAGCCTTCAACAGAAAGAAAAATAAATGCAACTAAACAGAGTATTATCAGCGAAGGGGTATTTTCAAAGTTTTAAGCGAAGGAATCAATCCGCGGATTATGCTTAAACCAAATATATACATTTTTTGTTGCCTTTCAAGGAAAGACGAGGGGAGAAAACCCCGAAAACAAATCAGGAGCCGGAGCCCCTAAAGGTGGCGTGATACTGAAATCCAGTGCTACCAATTAATTCCTGTGACACTACCGTTGCCAAACTGCATTGGTACCTTACCTTTCCTTTGGATCACAGCGGCAGTGTGGAGAGGGGGGATTTGCTGCATGCACAAGAGCTTATCCTCCATATAAAACTACAGGCTATGTAGTTCAAAGAGAGAGAGAGAGAGAGAGAGAGAGAGAGAGAGAGAGAGAGAGAGAGAGAGAGAGGGGGAGAGAGAGAGAGAGGAGAGAGAGAGAATATAATGATGATTAAAAAAAAAGAAAGAAGTAATAATAAAAAAATAAAACTTTGACACTACTCCATCGTCACTCATAGACGGAGGGCTGCCAACCATTTTTTTTTCTTAGGAGTTGGAGTGCACTTGAGCACTGTATGAAACAATTGTATTATCATTAACAAGCCAGTAAAAAAAAAAAAAAAAAAAAAAAATGCACTCCGGGTGGTGTAAAAATTAACTTTTGAAAGATATTGCCTGAGTGGGATGGGAGTTAAAAATTCAATGTCAGAGTGTTTGTATAAGTAAGTAAAATCATAAAATTTATTAAAGGAGTAAAAAAAAAATAAATAAAATAAAACAATTTGAAATGGGTACTTAATTTTATCCGCCTCAAATAAAATTTTGCATGCATCTATTAATTATTGAATAAATAAATATTTTGAATATTTTATACATAAATTTTGCACGAAATTGTAAGTATTTATTTTTTTAAAAACTTTTAGTTAACTTGTTTTTATTGAAAAAGGGCAAGAGTAAAAAATGATTTTTTAAATCGATTACAAATTTCGCAATAATTTTTTCCATTTAAAGTAATGATACACAATGTTTTTTTATTAATGTCATAGTTTGTATAGTTTATTTATTTAAATTTTTATCATTACAATGGAAAGGATTCAAATGTTGAATTATAAGGAACACTTTTTATTTATTTTATTAATATTAATTGTTCTTTATTCTATGTATTGATGATTTTGGTTATTGTGATGTAAGCAGTGACGTAGTTTCGCTTACAGACAAATAGAGGTCGAATCTCCATTATTAATAGATAATACAAAATAGAAATGTTTATCTTATTGATCTAGTGAGAAAAGCTCACATTACTATTTGATCAATTTTTGTAAAGCTCTGTCTTGTTTTTGTCTTTTTGAAACTTGGATATGTTTTATAAATTACATCTTTACCTTTTGTTATTTACAAAGCTTAGTTTAGATGTGGCAATTACTTTTCCAGCCAATTCTCCTCCTTCCAGCCACCACATCTCTTAATATAATTTTTACAAGTCCCTACCTACTTATTATCACTACTGCTAGCTTGATAAAACTAGAACACAAACACATCAACCCTGAAGATGGCACTTCGAAGTGCCAAAGATACTTGGGACAAAAACTTTGGTAGTCTAATCCATGTATTCCATCCAAATATAAAAAAAGTTAGCCAAATATCCTGAAAAGATCGGTAATAAACTCGTTAAACAGGAGACGTCTGTTTTGTTTATATATATATATATATATATATATATATATATATATATATATATATATAATAGTCATCCACAGACACGTGTTTCGACTTATCAAGTCTCTTCAGTGTGGCTAGACATTTGTAATACACACATCGCTTTGTATGTAAAGACCACCATAAAGTGCTCAATCCCTAATATAGGAGAGCGTTGCATTTACGCTTTAGTTGGCGGTTGTCAACGAAATCCCCCGAAAGTGCTCAACCCTAGGGGGATGGGGAATATATATATATAGTCATCTACAGACACGTGTTTCGATTTATCAAGTCTCTTCAGTGTGGCTAGACATTTGTAAGCTACCTATAGTCGGGATTGAAAACCGATCGTTTCAGTAACAGTCAGACAAATTAACCGCCAGGCTGTTATCACCTACAGAAGCGAAGGGGATTTTAACAGTTTTAATACACACATCGCTTTGTATGTAAAGGCCGCCATAGAGTGCTCAATCCCTTATATAGGAGAGCGTTGCGTTTACGCTTTAGTTGGCGGTCGTCAGCGAAATCCCCCGAAAGTGCTCAACCCTAGAGGGATAGGGAGCATATATATAGTCATCCACAGACACGTGTTTCAACTTAAGTCTCTTCAGTGTGGCTATACATTTGTAAGCTACCTACAGCCGGGATTGAAATCCGATCGGTTCAGTGACAGTCAGACAGGCTGTCATCACCTACATAGAAAACTTAGAAAAGTTTTTAACCCTAGGGGGATGGGGAGCATATATATATATATATATATATATATATCATAGTTTCTAAAACAAGGCTTAGAGATATTATGTATAAGGAAATCAATAATGGAAGAATAAATGAGGATGTACGTTTTACACTACGCAACAATCTGAAAACATCTGAATTTATTCATATCGGGATGTAATGCTCAACAAACTAATGTCGCAGATCCATTACTACTGAGGATCGTGTTCGATCCTCGCTTGATGCCCCATACTTGCGACTTTGTGTCACATCCTACCCGTGGCGAAAGTTTTGAGTAAATACCTACTATATATGGTGCGTTCGATTGTTGTGTAATGGTTAGCAACCTACATCATACCTATAGCAAACGGTTTGGATAAATGCCTACTTCAACAAAGAAAAGGGCATCCCATTGTGGTGTGATTGTTGGCAAACTAATCTTGCAGATTCTCGCTGATTGCCCTATTGTTAAAATTAATATTAAGATAGGGGTGATCGAGTAGTGGTGGAGCTACCGTATGGTAATAGTGGATTAGTAACTTAACATATATGTGGATATATTCACCAATGTTGACATAAAATCCATAGCTGGCATTATTTAAATGGTTTGCTTTGGTTTGGTTTACGGCATATCAACCTCGGTGGGTCATTTAATGCCGACAAAGTTGTGAAATAAATTCATTCTTAATGCATAATACAATTTTGTTTATAAACTCATGTTTTTCTATTCAACGCATAGATGGGACCATAACAGATACTACCAGATACTACCACGGGTCAGAGTGGGCCAGGGAGCAATGGTGATGAAGGGGTACTCAACATTCCCCCAAACCCCAGAACTGGAACCTCACCATCAGATAGAGTTTAACGTCATTCCAAAGACATGTAGACCTTCAGCCACCGCCTTCTACCGGCCGTCTAGCCCAAGAAAAGCCTAAAGTGGAATATTGCAAGTCATGGACTGCTCAGCCACGTGGGTTCTATCCTTAAGCATCACGGGTCGCCATCCAGGTGGCCCCATTGGAGGAGTCTTACTCCTCTGCAGAGGTGCAGTTGGTGCATTGTAACGCCCCACCGACAGTGCGTTGATTATTTAAAGAGAACTCCGAGTTTAAAAGAATCAAGGAAATAATTTACTGTTATAAAAGTAGATAGAAGCAGAATTGTAAAAATGATGTATCAATTAAAATTAGTGAAATAGATCACTAATTAGGACATGACCTATTCTCTTAGTGACCACTCCAAGCGGAGTTAAACAGGTTTGAAATCAGAGTTTTCCTTCTCCTAGTCTGGTTGCCTAACCAATATTAAATGGCTCAGTCTATCCTACTATTTACCCATAGCGGGAGGGCGAGAAGTTTGATTCTTACCTTTCCCGAGAGTATTAGCATTATGTTAACTGTAGCTTCGTCCAGGATTTGAACACTAGTCGGCGAGTCCATTTCTTATGCCTCTAACACGCGCCTCTAACTATGAGATATATTTATTATGAATATTTTTTTTTACATCACATAAAATCTATATTTCCTGTCTGTCTGTTTGTCCCTTGTCTCTGTTACCATTCCTGTCCGATGTAACTTTTTGTTGTTGTTGTTGTTGTTGTTGTTGTACCGCTTCTCCGTTTACCATTTCCAGATCACCCCTCCACTCTCCCCTAATAAAACGACACGCTTTTGATCCTTATCTTTAAAACCATCCTTATAATAATTTCGATCGTAATCTTTATCGGAAAGCCATTTTAAGAGGTCTCCTTTTACCAATCAACAATTGAATTATTGATTAGAACCGTGCCTTAGCCAAATAAATTTCGTCCCCTTAGATGTGTTCATTTTTTTCAAACCCCCACCCTCAAAAAATCCTCCTCAAAAAAAAAAAAAAAAAAAAATTAGTCCCCACACCTAAACATTACATCTGCTTTATTCGCTCTGTTCTTATCACAAACCCAATCTCTACACGGCGCGTAGTTATTACACTTAATACTATTACAAAAACAAAAAAAAAAAAACAAAAGAATTAGAAGAGCCGAATTACACCTTGGTGTAGGATTACATGAAAAATGAGATCCTCGTTTTAAAATCAGTGAACAGTGAACAACTAATGTATTCATGGTTTTTGTCTATTTTTCCCGCCCATTTAACTAATAGGAAATCGTCAATGATGCGCAAAAGATAATGGTTAGCACGTGTGTGCGCACATTAATCGCCTATTATTAAAGGAATACTGAAACTTTCTCCTCGGAGATCTTCTTCCCACCTTATGTTTTGTTAATGAATTTATATATATAATTATCAATTTATATGGGTGTCAGCACAAACAGAAAAGGTCTTATATAATCTATGTTATATATTGTATGTACTTGCGTTTAGGTCGATTTATAACGATAATGCTTATATTTAAAATCGGGTGTTTGCAGTTTGGTGTGCAATGGGATACGTGAAATTACTAACAAAAAGTATTTTATCATCTATGCTGTATATTGTATGTACTTGTGTTTAGGTCGATTCTTTCAACGATAATGGTTATATTTAAAATCGGGTGTTTGCAGTTTGGTGTGCAATGGGATACGTGAAATTGTAGTGAAGGGTCGAACTTCTGTAGCGATATCGAACGGCAAAACCCACAAACTTTTGATGAGCCAACAACGGTCCGTCGGTCGAAGTGAAAGCGAGTGGCATGTTGTGTGTGTGTGGGAAGAAGCAGAGAAGATGAATTGTGACGAGTTCGAGGTGGGCACGAGACGACTTGTGAAGGGGGTGAAAGCGTGAGTGTCCTTGAGGCCGCGATTTGTAGGTTGCGAGTTTCGTGGCTGGCGAGACGAGAGATGTGACGTGGGAAAATTTCGACCAGACCTAGTATAAAAGGAGACGTTTAGACAGAGCGAGCTACGGTGGCGAAGATTTCGAGGCGGGCACGAGACGAGTTGTGAAGGCGGTGGTGAAAGCGTGAGTGTCCTTGAGGCCGCAATTTGTAGGTTGCGAGTCTCGTGGCTGGCGAGACAAGAATTGTAACGTTTGAAAATTTCGGCGAGACCTAGTATAAAAGGAGACGTTTGGACAGAGCGAGCGACGGTGGCGGAGAGTGAACAAGACAGGATTAGTTTGTCAGAATTCGTCTTCTCAAAGTTGCAAAAAGTAAATTTGCCTGTGATACGTGTTTCCTAGTAGAATACAGAGGTGAAGTTTGGGGCGTTGGCATCAGATCAAAAGGCCAAGTGTTACGTTGTTTTTGGCCAAAGCAGAAATTACTAACAAAACAGATCTTATATCATCTATGCTATATATTGTACTAGAAGCGGCTACCCGGCGAAGCCTGGGTAGAGGAGACAAAAAACATGGTTTAATAATCGTTTGCAGATCTATTACTACTGAATAGCGTGTTCGAATCTCGCAGGACGACCAATATAAATCACCACGTAAAAAAGATATTTAAATGCATTCGAAAATATAAATCAAATCTTCATCCTTTTTGCTCAAAAAGCAATATCTAGTGATAGTAAATGTGTGTATATATATTTATTTTGTCGTTAATTGTTTTATTTTCGTAGTTTCCTCTGGACATACATACATACATACACACAACTGCTCTTTATATATGTACTAGCAGCGGCTACCCGGCGTCGCCTGGTTAGAGATTTTTAAAGTTAGTCCCGCAGATCCATTATTACTGAATCGTGAATTGAATTCTCGTGGGATGTCCCATTTAAATCCCTATGTAAAAAATAGGCCTTGCATTGATCCAGGTATTCTAAAAAGAAATGTTAATGTCTACTATCTAAAATATTAAATGAAAAAAAAAACATGCTGTTATCATTTAAATTTTATTTTTTAATTATCTTCACGAATATAAATCAAATCTCAATTATTTTTGCTCAAAAACCAAGCCCTGGTGATATTTAATGTGTATATATATATTTACTTTGTGGTTAATTGTTATATTTTCGAAGTTTCCTCCGGGTATACATATACACACAGCTGACCATTATATGTGTATAGATAGATAGATGTAAGGTTGATTCTTTAAACGATAATGGTTATATTTAAAATCGGGTGTTTACCGTTTGGTGTGCAATGGGATATGTGTAATTACTGTCGGTTGGGAATAACAAGTGATTAGCAGGACCTATGGATATACCACAATATGATAATTCAATTATTACAACGTTGGGTTTAGCTCAGAGTGTAGAGTGTCTGGTTGGTAACCACAAGGTTCCTGGTTTGATGCCGGCCCTCGCCAACTCAGCATATGAATAGCACAGGGATCTGTGTGGTAAATTGGGGAGCTGATGGTAGGTGTGACGCTCCGCCCCAGACTCTAAGAAAAAATCTCCTTGGTCTAGCGCTTGTGAAAGTGGGATAGACTCCCTCGCTGTCTGGATGATACCGACTTTAGGCAACCCCGACAACCCCACTTACTTAACAGCTATTGCGAAATATGTAAGTAATCGTTGGGGTGGCCTAAAGTCGGTATCAGCCAGACAGAAATGTTGTATATCCCACTTTTCACTAGCGCTAGAACAAGGACATTATTTTAGCATCTGAGATAGAGCGACACATCTACCATCAGCCCCTACATGATCAGATTGCTGTGCTACTCAAACGCTAAGTCATCGACCGCCCTGTCGGCTGGGGCGTTAGAATGCACCGACTGCACCTCTGCAGAGCGGTAAGACTCCCCCAATGGGGCCACTCGTTGGCCGTGGGTGGCGACTCGTGATGCTGAAGGATAGAGCCCAGGTGGATGAGCAGTTCATGACATGCAATACTCCACCTTGGCCCTATCTTGGGCTAGACGGGCGGTCGGAGAGGCCCCCTCCGATCAATCGGCTAGTCACGTCAAGCACTAGCACCTATATGATTTTCCCAACCCTATTACCCTTATGACAAGCCCCAATCCCTTTTTACCATATGGGTGCTAGAAGGTGGTGGCTGCGGGTCTACATGTCCTGGGAATGACGTTAAACTCTATCTGATGGTGAGGTTCCAGTTTTGGACGTTTGGGGAATGTGGAGCACCTCTTCATCACCATTGCTACCTGGTCCACTCTGACCCGGAGTGGTAGTACCTGTTAGGGTCCCATCTATGGGTTAAATAGAAAAATATATTTATAAAAAAATTGTATTATCCATTAAGAATTGATTTATTTCAAAACTTTATCGGCATTAAATGACCCACTGATGTTGATATGCCGTAAAACAAAACCAAACCAAATCAAATAAGTCATCGAATCCGGAACCTTGTCTTTCCTAGACAGTCGCTCAGCCGACAAAGCTAAATTCAACTCACTCTTTTTTCTTTCTTTCTTTTCATTATGTTCTATTGAAACGGATTAGCGATATTGTTTCCACTACTCTCTTTCTTTCTTTCTTATCATATTTTTCTGTGTAGCATGTTCCTTTTTCTTCCCCTTCTTTCCTTTATGATAAAAACGGAATTGTTCATTATTTCGCTGAGGTGACGACACTTATAAGAAATAAGAATTCGGTAGATAAGCGACACCAGATAATCAAGATTTAGATTTTTGAATTTCATCTAGGACGATTTGGATGGTTTCATCTTTAACCAGGGTATTTAAAGATGATAACGATCGGTAAATTAAGGAACTAAAGTATACCACCTACGGGAGAGAGAGAGAGAGAGAGAGAACATGCTCGGCCTTTTGATGATGATGATGATGATGATGATGATGATGATAGACGCTCCGAAAGTAATGACTGCGACAGATACCGCAATAACAATAATACCTTTGCATAGAGCAAATTTTCAGCTATGAAAAAAACATTTTCCATACAGTTAATCATAGTGATAATACACTTTTACCAATGATGGTATAGTTTGTTGGATTTTACGGAATGCCAACCCTTGTTGGGTTATTTTAAGCCAAACACATTGTGTACTATTAACCCTTGATGGGTATTTAAAAAAGTCAAAAACTCAATTTCTTTTTAAACACATTTTTCTTGGGTTTAACCCTTAGATGGGACCCTAACAGGTACTACCACTCAGGGTCAGAGTGAACCTGGGAGTAATAATGATGAAGAGATACTCCACATTTCATTGAGCTCCAGAACTGGAACCTCACCATCAAATAAAGTTTAACGTCATACCTTGGACACAAAAACCCTCAGCAACCACCTTCTAGCACATATACGGAGTGTCCCAAAATAATGTATACACTCTTTAAATATTAACAGTTAATATTTCTCTGAATGCTTGATGATTAGTATTATCTGCGTTATTCGGACTATTGTCCTCATCTTCATTGTTATCTATACAACGTTTCGACCGATATGCCCTCCGATTACGACAAGAAGGTTCCCGAGTCTGAAAAGAAGGTTCCGAGTCCGAGAAGGTTCCCGAGTGCGACAAGAAATACCCGAAGAAAGCCGGAGAGCATATCGGCCGAAACGTACAGATAACAATGAAGATGAGGACAATAGTCCAAATTACGCAGATAATATTAACAGTTAATAATACGTTTTTTCTATTTCAGATTTGACTAACCGTTGATAATGGAGTTATAACGATTTAAAGAGTGTCCACATTATTTTGGGACACCCTGTATTACCAGGGGTGGACAAGAGACTTAATGGTGGTAGGGGTAGCTGGAAAAAATCAAGTGTGTTCGGTCAGGAAGAAATATTTAATTTAACAATTTATTTGTTTGAAATTGGCTCGAAGTCACGTACACAACTTTTGGATCGTAAACATCAATTCTATGGAATTATTAATAGAAACATTTGCACGAAATTGACTTCTGGGTTTATTTACTTTAAGACCTCCATGATTGTTTGTTAGTTTTACATCGAATTCTCTCCATATATATATTATATATTATATATATATTTGATAATTTTGAATCATATTACCACGACCAGACAACTCGGCAAACACCATTTGCGACATCCGGAGCACTGGACAGCTGTTTCGACCTCCTTTGGTCTCATCAGCAGTGCGTACCACAATCTCCGCCACTAGAGATTGAACTCGTGGACCACAGCGTGAAGAGCGGGGACTTAACACACTGGGCCACCAGCCCATGCCACAAACGGAGAATGCCAAATCATCTAGTCAAGTCTGGTGGTGGTAATATGATTCAAAATTATCAATTATATATATAATTCTCTATCAAAAAAATTCAATATCAAAAATTCAATATATATATATATATATATATATTGAAAGGATAAATAAATAAAGGAAAGAAAATGTTGAATGGATAAAATTGATTTAATGAATTACCAACACGTGTTTCGGCCAGGAGTTCATGTACACGTATTCTATTTATCATTATTTTAGATATGGAATAAATCAATAATAATAATAGAAAAATTATAAAATATTTAAGTATACAAAGAAAAACGGCATTCTTCAGCGCAAAATGTTTGATATTTGAAGTTAAAACGGTCAAAATACAGAGAATTTTGAAGTGTTCGAAGAAAGAATTTAAAGGTTTTTTTTAGACGCTTACAGTTGGTTTGCACTGTTCCGTCCACTAAGAATGATGGTGTAGTGTCCAAAAATTTATCTGCATTTGGGCAAGTGACTGTGCAGGCCAATTCATGAGTGACAGTCTTTGGTGCACTGACTGCACACAAACTGTGGTGCTTTCTTCGTCTGCTGTTGTTTCTACCTCTTTCTGCCTCTCTTTGATGTCGAGGTTACTCTCCTCTCCACCTCAACACTCTCCGTGCCCTGCTTAACGTTAAAGCGCCAGACCGCTCGATTTGTTGCATCTACCTCCCACGTGTTTGTGTCAATGTGGCATATCCTTATGTCTCTCCCGCAGACATATTTAAAGCTTTTTTTTTTTTTTACATATTTTTTTTTTAAAAACATATTTAAAGCTTTTTTAAAATTACATATTTAAAGCTTTTTTTTTTTTTTTTTTACATATTTAAAGCTTTTTTTTTTTACATATTTAAAGCTTTTTTTTACATATTTAGCTTTTTTTTAAGCTTTTTTTTTTTTTTTTTTTTTTTACATATTTAAAGCTTTTTTTTTTAGCATATTAAAGCTTCTTTTTTTTACATATTTTTTTTTTTTTTTACATATTTAAAGCTTTTTTTTTTTTTTTTTTTTTTTTACATATTTAAAGCTTTTTTTACATATTTAAAGCTTTTTTTTTACATATTAAGCTTTTTTTTTTTTTACAAGCTTTTTTTTTTTTTTTTTTTAACATATTTAAGCTTTTTTTTTACATATTCAAAACTTTTTTTTTTTTTTTACATATTTAAAGCTTTTTTTTTTTTTTTACATATTTTTTTTTTTTAAGCTTTTTTTTTACATATTTAAAGCTTTTTTTTTTTTTTACATATTTAAAGCTTTTTTTTTTTTTTTTTTTACATATTTAAATTATTTAAGCTTTTTTTTACATATTCAAAGCTTCTTTTTTTTTTTTTTACATATTTAAGCTTCTTTTTTTTTTTTTTACATATTTAAAGCTTTTTTTTTTTTTTTTACATATTTAAAGCTTTTTTTTTTACATATTCAAAGCTTCTTTTTTTTTTACATATTCAAAGCTTTTTTTTTTTTTTTTACATATTTAAGCTTTTTTTTTACATATTCAAAGCTTCTTTTTTTTTTTTTTACATATTTAAAGCTTTTTTTAAATTTTTTTTTTTACATATTTAAAGCTTTTTTACATTTGGATGGAATCCGTGGATTAGTCCACCAATGTTTTTATCCCAAGTACTTTCGGCACTTCAAAGTTCCATCATTAGGGGTAATGTGT
>CM042170.1:29083501-29086001 GCA_023376005.1 Doryteuthis pealeii | reverse complement strand
TAGTTTTTCTTTCTTGGTCTTTCTTTCATTCTTTTATTCTTTTGTAATGAAATCCGCACAGATGAACGGAGAAATAGTCTAATCCGGGGACTTATGCTTTAAGAGTTCGAACATAACGCAGTGGAATTCACCAGAAAAGGTCCAGTAGGTCAAACAAATGGTATTGTCTAAGCGCATATATATTATAATATATATATATATATATATATATATAATATATACTAGCTACCCGGTCCATTACCGGAATAAAATGAAATATGGATCACCAAGGAGTGAGAGAGAAAGTGGAAGACAGTAGTAAGAGAGGGGGTAAGAGGAAAATAATTCTTGAAAACTAAAATCATTGAGAATCTTTTTTCTTTTTTTTTCTTTTTAATCATCATAGTTAGGTGCCAGTAGCATTTGGCACTCTATCCTTGTGTTTTCTTAGATGACTCACCAGGCTAACTCTGGAGAGTTTCATCACGTGGGGACGTAGAAATACCTGGGTTGGTATCCAGGCTCGTAGCAAGACCACTTGAGGTATCCTTGCAGTCCGGTTGAATTTTTTTGTCACACTGTCTCTCTGTCTCTGATTACCAAGGAGTCGAGCTAGTTCCGTGCACACTATATCCACTAAAAATATTCTCTTCAGCACAGTATTCTGATTTAAAAGATATATATATATATATATATATATATATATATTATTATATATATATATATATATATTATAATATGTGTGTGTGTGTGTGTGTGTGTTACAAATTACAATTACAAAACATGTTACGATTTTTGTGTCCATTTCTAGGCTTCAAGTGAGAGCACATTACAGTGGAGATCCCTTGTGTTAAGCAGAAGCGGATCATTAGTGAACAATCCTTTAATTGTTCCTCGATGTCCCTTAGCGTTGAGTTGAATCCTTTTGTTGAGCAGTGTCCATGGTTGCAGATCCGTTCGTACGTGTCGAATACGAGCAAATAAACGGCTTTCAAGATCGGTGATTAAAAAGTTAACTAATCACGTATTCGAGCTGTGGCTTGGCTGGCTTTAATTCACATGCCCAGGTAGAGTCTATAAGTTTGAGTGGTGGACTTCAGCACACCTTATATGACAAAAATATTCCAACAAAACTTAGAAAAAAATTGTTAAAAATTGTTAACACTTCTATAGGAGCCCCTTAATATATCCGTTCTACTTTTATAATAAAGGTGTTGGGAGACAAATAGAATGGCTCCCTTTTTACATTGAAGAACGAGCTCTCCCACGTCACGTGTCCGTTTTGCACATGAGACAAGGTGAACCCAAGAATCACTTTTTTTTATCAACAGGTCTTCGGAAGCGAAAGACGTTGTCTTTTCGTGTTCTCAGCAGTAATACGCTAGTTTTTGGTTATATAAGGCGAGATTTAATCCACTACTTAAAATCATAGACTCAGTGAGGTTATGTGGTTTAAACCCCAGCCAATCAACAGCCTGAATATGTGGTTAGTTAGCTAGTTAATCACTGATATTGACAGGCGTTTATTTGCACGTTATTCGACATTGACGAACGGATCTACAACCGAAGGATCATACCCAACACTAAGAGACACCAAGGAACAACCAAAGGATCATACGCAACATTAAGGTACACCAAGAAACAACTAAAGGATCATACCCAACATTAAGGGACACCAAGGAACAACCAAGGGATCATACCTAACAATGAAGGACACCAAGGAGCAACCATAGGTTTCTTCACTAAGGATCTTGCTCTACTTAACACAAGGGATCTCCACTGGGGAGTGCTCTCGCTTGAAGCCTAAGGATAGCCACAAAAATCGTAACTGTACCTGTTCTCAGACCTCCTGAGAACTAGTAAGTGGTTTCCACCCCTTTGTTGTTTAAACCCTTCTTCATGTTCCTCCTTGTGACTCTTTTTGAGTCTCGGTTCCCGCTTTGTATGTTGTATAATTAAATGTTATATAGTATAAATTGACTTGTCTTTTTTCCTACCGAATATTCTGTGTTAGCTTACTCTCTTTTGGATAACCTAATGCATTGTAAGATTACGGGTGTTAGCTAAGTGTTAACACATCGCTAATTCTTATAAAGTATTTAATAAACATCTATCGAATCATCATAATCATAAGGGTTCTATAGAAGTGGTAACATTTTGACACGGTCGATATATATATAATTGGTAAAGAAAGAGGCTTGAAAATCTGCCATTTTACGGTTATAGATCTATTTCTGCCCACAGGTATTTGAGTATACCTATAAATTTCATCAGACTGCTAACGTTATTGAAAATGGTACATAGATAATACATGAGGTTTCATATATTTTCTCTGATGATTCCTGTAAAGATATCGGGTTTCAGTTCATCTTATCTTTTTAGGGGGTTGTTGTATTTATGACCGGTAGGTGGTAGAAGGTGTTTATCCCGGTGGTTTAATATCCACAACTGGACCTATAACATTCCGCCACTGGAAGAAAGGGCCAGCTTTGAATCATTCTAATACCAACTTACCTGGTAA
>CM042170.1:29048501-29076001 GCA_023376005.1 Doryteuthis pealeii | reverse complement strand
ATCTGTAGGTACAGTTAGTAGACATCTCCCTTGCTACTGAGGCAGAATACTTTTATAGTCTATCTCATTTGCATATGATACTAGAGCATGAAATATTAATTCTCTTCAAAATACAACGTGTACAGAAATGAACGATGCATGAAATGTTACTTTTTCTTCTAAAATACAAGATATGGTACTAATGTAGAAGAGCACGCAAGAGATGATATCATTAGATTACGTATAAAAGGGAATACATTACATACCCGAAACCTTTGAGACGCTAGGGTTAGGGTTAGGGTAAGTGTTAGGGTTAGTATTAGGGATAGAGTAGTGTTAGGGTTTGTGTTAGGGTTAGGATTAGGCTACTTCGGGAGTTTCCGTAATCTAATGCTATTTATATGTAAATGCAATTCTAATGATATTATCTATATCCCGCATTTTTACCCCAGATATGTTAAAAATATCGAGACTGAGGGAATATTTACTAGGACAGAAATGAACGATAAATAAAACGTTAATTTTCTTCAAAATACATCTTGTGTTCAAAAAGTACCACGTCTAAAGCTGTATTTACGAAGACAGAAATTAATAATAAACAAAACGTTATTTTTTTTTAAAAAACATGTCGTATCTTCAGACGTATTGTAAGTAATGCTGTATTTGCCAAGACCTACAAAAGACAATAAATAAAACGTTAATTTTTTTCAGAATACAAATTGGTTCGATGGTTGATTTGTTTTATGGCGTATCACCGCGTTTTCAGATGGATGATTGACGAATCCCGATGGACATCCTCGATGCAGAGCTTTCGTCTGATAAGAGACAAATAGGTCGCCCCAGCTGCCTTTTAAGGATGTCTGCAAGAATGATCTCAGGTGCTTTGGCATTACCCCTTCCAGCTGGGAAAATTTGGCCCAGACCGCCTTCGGTGGCGGCAGGCTGTCTGTAGCGGACAGTTGTCTGAAGTCACCCTGGCGCAAGCCATGAGGTCCAGACAAAAGCGGTGGTAACAAAGCATAGGCACATCAACATCTTTAGTGACAGCCTTCATATGTGTCATATGTGGTCGAGGCTGTTTTTCGAACAGTCACAGGAGAACTATATAGTCTTCCGAGACTGCAATGCCGAAGCTCCATTTCACGTCATTTAATGCCAAATTAAGCTATTTTAATAATCAAGTGATTCAGGTTGCTTACAATATCTGTTATTGCTTAAGTGGTTACCCAATTAATTATTGATCAGGCTCATCGTTGCTTAACTTACGCGATCTGGCAGGAACCGGTACTTTCAGTGTGAATTTAAATGTAATAGAATACGAGTCGTGTTGAAAAAATATCCAGAATGAAGCTTTATTTACCAAGAAAAGAATTAACTGTGAACAAATAGGAACTGTAAAAGGATGCTGAGTGCTGGACACTACTGAACAAGCAGGTACGAGCTCATGTGCCGTTCTTTATAAAAAATTAAACACCAAATTTAATAAAACATAAAATAAAGAGCTAAAATATGAACTAACATAACTTTATATGCCCCATGATGACAACTGGCGAAACAGTCGAAAGCGCTCAGGATAACGTATGGGAAATATTATATTTACAAACTGATCCAAACAGCAGAAAGGTCGCCAGACAACTGGAAAAAAAATACAAATTCAATAAATGACGAAAAAGTACTCCATGTTATTTAATAACACATGCCAGAAAAAAAAAAAAAAAAAAAAAAAATAAAAATAAATATATATATATATATATATATATATATATATATATATATATATTGGGGATAATATTATTTGCAAGTTGGTCCTCTTTCGATACTAATTACAGTATAAAATAAGAGATTCAAAGAAAAATATACTTTTTAATACTACGAAAAAAAAACTTGCTACATTATTTTTTGAGTCTGAAAAAAAAAAATTTTAAATTGTAAAATTACTTTTTTAGGGTATTGAATTTATATTTATATTTTTATTTGTTCTTTCAAGAAATGAAAAAAAAAATGGGCACACCAGTGTCGGCTCACTAGAAAAAAAAGAACTACTTTGATTAGCTCTGTAGAAATTCTGGAGGTTGTGCTGAGGACTTTCCAGGAGCGATAGCCAATAGGGTCGGGTGGCGAGGAAGAGTTATGTAAATCTGTGCTGTCGACACGACCTGGTGAATTTCAATATAGTCCCCTTGTCATTCATCACATCTTATCTTATTTAATGGAGATTGTGTGTCAGTTTGTCTGTAACCGAAACTATATCAGTACCCAAATCACAATTTCCTTAGTTATTTACATCACATTCTCCATGATTTTATTTTTTATTTAAAACTCAATTATTAATAAAATTGTTTTAAATTATTAATACTGTTGACCATATCTACATACTAATAACATGCAATTGTATTTATATATACAAACAAAATAACAGTTTACAGTGTGAACGGGAAGGTTAATTTGCTTATTGATCTTAAAATCTTTATTTAATAAATACGTTCTTGGTATTATTAATTTCTAATTGTTTAGTCTTATTTGATAGATATCAGAAAGAATCTCTGAGATAAATATTAAAAGAAATCAATTAACAAGAAGATATAATTGTAATGTTATTTTTTACTTCCTAATTTAACAATTTAGTTGAATTAGGAAAATTTAGCAAAGAAAAGGTGGGTGATGGAAAATGTTTAAGAAGTTAGTTTCAAAGTTGTTCTATTTTTTAGATTATACCTCCCTCTGTTTCAAATCCTTTTATCTGCTTTCTTATTTAGTTTTATTAGCCTTCCTAATTCAATATATTTCATGATATTAAAACTTTAATACTGGCGCTCGGAGGGTGCATATTTTACGAGTTTATACAAGGGAGTTTTACATTGTCAGAAAAAAGGAGTAGTAAATATTAATAAGTATAGTAATATAATAAGGATAGTAAGAATAGAATAAGGAGTAGTAATATTTAATAAAGCAGTAAATATATTTAATAAGGAGTAGTAATATATTAATAAAATAGTAATATAGTTAATAAGGGGTAGTATATATTAATAAGGAATAGTAATATATTAATAGGGTAGTAAATATTATAAGGAATAGTAATATATTAATAAGGGGGTAGTAATATTATAAGGCGTTAATTATTAATAAGGAATAGTAATATATTAATAAGGAGTAGCAATATATATTAATAAGGTAATATAATAATAGTTAATATTAATAAAAAGATAGTAAATATATTAATGAGGAGTAGTAATATTTTAATAAGAGTAGTAATATTTAATCATGAGTAGTTAATATATTAAATGAGTAGTAAGTATTTTAATAAGGAGTAGTATATATTTATAATGAGTAGTAAATATATTAATAAAGAGTAGCTAATATATTAATAAGAGTAGTTAGTAATTATATTAATGAGGAAGTAGCAGATATTTAATAAGTAGTAGTTAATATATTAATAAGGAATAGTTATATATTAATAGGGGTAGTAATATATTAATAAGGGAGTAGAATATATAATAAAGGAGCAAGTATATTTAATAAGGGAGTAGTAATATATTAATAAGGAATAGTAATATTTAATAAGGGGTATGTAATATATTAATAAGGAATAGTAATATATTAATAATGGGTAGTAATATTTAATAAGGAATAGTAATATATTAATAAGGAGGTGTAATATATTAAAAGAGTAGTAATATATTAATAAGGAATAGTCATATATTAATAAGGAGTAGCAATATATAATAAGGGATTAGTATTATATTAATAAGGATAGTATATATTAATAAAGAGTAGTAATATATTAATGAGGAGAGTAATATTAATAAGGAGTAGTAATATTTAATAATGAGTTAGAATATATTAATAAAGAGTATTAGATATTATAAGGAGTAGTAATATTTAATAAGGTAGTAATATTTAATAATTGAGTAGTTAATTATTAATAAGGAGTAGTTAATATTAATAATAAGGAGTAGTAATATTTATAATGAGTAGTAATAATATTAATAGAGTATAATATATTATAAGGAGTAGTAATATATTAATAAGGAGTAGTAATATATTAATGAGGAGTAGCAATATTTAATAAGGAGTAGTAATATATTAATAATGAGTAGTAATATGTTAATAAGTATTAGTAATATATTAATAAGGAGTAGTAATATATTAATAAGGAGTAGTAATATATATCAATAAGGAGTAGTAATATTTAATAAGGATTAGTAAATATATTAATAATGAGAGTATATATTAATAAGAGTAGTAATTATATTAATAAGGAGTAGTAATATTAATAAGGAGTAAAAATATATAATTATTTTTTGGAGGGCCTAGGAATATTGGTGATTTAATGTTTGTGTATTTTTTGTTTTATTTCATTAAAAATAATTATTAATAATATTTGGATGGGTATTAATAATTAAAATCCTGATGCTTCATTGTTGATTGTTTATCATGATAAAAAAAGATACTTGGATAATACAATCTTGTAATAATATCATTATGACCATGATAGCACCGGTGTGGGGTAGGGGAAATCGCTATATGATGATCTGGACCACCACCAACATCATCACCACCAAACAGCAACACTACCACTAGCACCACCACCAATACCAATAATAATAACAACAACAATACCACCACAAACAAAAACAACGGCAACCAACCAAAAAACTCCACCACCACCACCACCAACACCAACAACAACAACACTCTCACCACCATCACCACCACACCATCACCACCACCACCAACAACAAACAACACCAATACTAACACCACCATCATCACCACAGGCAAAACTAACAGCAACAACACCAATACCACCACCACCACCAATAATAATACTAACACCAATACCACCACCCCACAATAACAGCAACAACACCACTGGCAACAATACCATCACCACCCCACCACCACCACCACCACCTACACCATCATCACAACCTTCACCACCATCACCACCAACAACAACAAGAAACAAAACAACAACAGCAACAACCACCACCACCACCAATAAAAAATACTAACACCAATACCACCATCCCACACAACAACAACAACAACCCACTACCAACAACAACATAATAATACTAACAGCAAGGCCACCACCACCGTCAACAACACCAACAACACAACCACTGGCAATAATACCACCACCACCACCATCACTACCATCACCATCACCACCAACAACAGCACTCACCACCACCACCACACCTCTACAACAACAACAACAACAACAACATGGCAACAATACCAACATCACTACCATCACCATCAACACCACCACCACCACCACCACACCACCACCACTAACAACAACAACAACAACAACAAAACAACAACAACAACCACACCCCACCACCACCACCAACAACAACAATGTGACAAATCAGAATGAAAAATGGCGGCGTGCATTGCAAAAATATTTTCAAAAACAAAAACGCAGATCGAATCCCGTCGTAGCGGATTATCGCGTACAAAGGGCGAGGCTTTTGCGAATTTTACTGGCAGTTTCGGCCCATGATGAATGATTAGGGGGCTAAGATGTGGCGATGAGACAGGCAACGTTCGTGCCCGATAGAGATTGGGCAGGGTGCGGCGAGTCTGTGCGGGATTTTTTTTTCTGGGTGGGACGTTTGCGGCTGAGTCGGGCGGGTGAAGGCATGGGGGAGGGGTATGATACTTCACGAGAAGATTACATCGCGCAGTAGGCACCGAAACCCACGTGCCAAAGCCCCAGAATATCTTGTGAGAAAAATGTGGGATTACCGTCCCTGTCTACGGAAATACTGCTAATGACCAACGAGAGGGCGCTGTAAAAAAAAAAAAAAAAAAAAAAAAAGAAAAAAAGAAAAAGAGAGAGACCGAATATCTCATAGTCTTTTTCTCCAAGTATGCCTTGAAACAAGATCTGATTCTCGTTCACCGGTGTTGGGATTTTCATCTTCAGAAAACCATCGGTTCGCATTGAACACGACACCATAGAATGATACACTGCGCACAATGTCCTATTTGCTTGCAGTATGTCTTGAAAAAAAATACACACCTGATTCTCGTTCTCCGGGACAGACACTTTGCATCCCCACACAGAGACTATGTATGTATTCATCAACCCCTCGGCACGAGTAAGATGTGACACGAGATCAGTTTGTAAGCGGAGTTTTACAGGTCTGAATTCAGAGTTTTTCCGACAAAATGTGGTTGAAAATAGAAGAAAAGTGGATATAACAACACAGCAACTAAATCCAATTGATATTTCGCCTCGGTAATTTAATTGAGGCTTCCTCAGAATTTATTGTTAGACAAGGGCTTTTATATTCTGCTTTTATACTGAAAAGGTAATATTTTTGTGCCGGTAAGGAATGGAATACCACACACCCAAACCCTCTCTACTTTCCATGTATATGAATATACACTACCGAACATATCTATCTATATCTATCTATCCATCTATCTATCTATCTACAATTTTTATCTATCTATCTATCTATCTATCTATCTACAATCTTATCATGCTCATCTATCTAATCTATCTATCTATCTAGAATTTTATCAATGCTAACTATCTATCTATCTATCTATCTATCTACAATTTTATCTATCTATCTATCTATCTATCTATTCTATTATCTATCTACAATCTTTATCATGTATTCTCTATCTATCTATCTACATTTTTATGCTATCTATCTATCTACAATTTTTATCATGCTATCTCTCTATCTCTCTATCTATCTATCAACAATTTTTATCATGCTATCTCTCTATCTATCTACAATTTCTATCATGCTATCTCTCTATCTCTCTATCTATCTACAATTTTTATCATGCTATATCTATATTCTATCTATCTATTATCTATCAACAATTTTTATCATGCTATCTATCTATCTATCTACAATTTTCATCATGTTATCTATCTATCTATCTATCTATTTATCTCTCTACAATTTTTATCATGCTATCTATCTATCTATCTATCTATCTGCAATTTTTATCATGCTATCTATCTATCTATCTATCTATCTATCTATCTACAATTATTATCATAGTGCGTATGAAAACACTTTGACTTACTGGAAAATATAAATACAACAACCCCCCGATCATATGAAAAGGTATTTCAACACACAAAACCCCATAAGAAAACTCGTTCATTCATGCCCATTAAAATACATCTTTATCCTTGTTAATGGGGGGCGCTATAGCTCCGGATTGACCCTGTCCAACAGGGCCAACGGCCTTTCATCTGCCATTACCAAATCTGATCGGCACAAAGTGAACATTAGCACAGCCAAACAAAGCCCAATCTTTCCATTCTTCGCCTCTGTTCGTTGTTTACTAGAGCGTAAACTGAGGCATTATCCTCTTTATATTTTTCTCCGAACGCTCACAGCTATTCCCGCTGCTTCCCGCATCAAAGTGGCTATTTTATGCGTAAATGTTCGGATATTTCTATGTTTTTATACCCCTTCCTTCGGTTGTCAACAATTCGATTTCGGCTATGGAGTTTGCGGCGACATTTTTACGTCATGAGGTCTTTGGACTGAAGGAATCCGATAGAATTTGACATTGCTGCTATTGGTGATAATATAAAAGTTATGGCACTGCGCTTGATTCTATCCCTACCTGGCTTGAATAAACTTTCTCTCAAGTCTTCTATTATTTTTTCTCCTGCCCACAATAAGCGATAACATACATTCTAACGATATCTATCTATATATCTATCTGTGTTTTCGTATCTATCTACCTATCTATCTATTTATTGCATTATGTTCCCTAGCAAATATATTCACCCTCCGGGTGCAAGTATTTAAGTTTTAATATAATAAAATATCCTATTAAATTAGAAAGGCTACTGAATAAGAATGAAGATAAAAAGATTTGGAACAGAGGGGGCATGATTGAAAAATAGAACAACTTTGAAATTAACTCTTCCATCATTTTCCATCACTCCCATCTTTCATTTGTAAATTTTCCTAATTTAACTATTTAGTTAAATTAGGAAGTAAAGAATATATTCCCTCCCCTCCCCTCCCCTCTTCACTCTATCTATTCCATCCTGTTACTATGTATATATGTATGTATATATGTATCTATCTATCCACCTATCTCACCAGAGTCAATTCATGCAAATTCCAGGAACAAACAATGTGTGTTGTGCTATCTGTGGCAAGGTCTGTAAGTCAGTTCTGGTCTTGAGAGACATATGGTGGTGCATAAGCATCAAATTTTTATCATCTGATTCAACGGGAAGGACGTCCTTTTTATGTCATATTTGCATCAAACTTTGTGAATCTGCAGCGGGTTTGATGAGTCATTTGAGGGCTCATGCAAGGAAGGGTTCTGGTAGTGGAGTTATGGGATTGTGAGGGACGGCAATGATCTGTAAAAATTATGCTATTGCTGTCTATCTATCCATCTATCTACACCTGTTCATATCTATTTATCTATCTATCTGAGTCTATTAGTATCTATCTATCTATATGTATTTTCTTATCTATCTATCTATTCTAAGTGTTAACATCTATCTATCTATCTATCTATCTATCTATCTATCTGCCGATCTATCAATCGATCTATATATCCCACTATCTTCTCTCTATTCTTTCTGCTCATATCTATCTATCTATCTATCTATCTATCTATCTATCTATCTCAGTCTCTTTGTATCTATCAATCTATCCATGTCCTAAAATGCATTAAATAGAGTGATACCTAATTTATATACATTGTTTGGACGTTCTATTTCAATATCTATTCGCACGTTATCGAATTCTGTCAATATAGTATAATATATATATATTTAGTGAAAAATTTGAAAAAACCCAGATTCAAATAAAATGAGGGATATTTATTCAACCAACGCTGCAATGTTTCAATCTGTTTAGTAGATCTTCTTCAGGGCTTTTGTTGATGTAAGGAAACGTAAAATTTATCACAGAACTATAAGAAGACTGTGATAGATTTTGTTGATCAGTTTGTTTAAAAATATTTTGAATGGAAAATTAGCACTCTTAGAATAATTCGACATTTATGAACGCCGTGATAAAAGGTTTTGAAAGATGAGATTAATATTCTCTTACGTTGTGTTATATATATATATATATATATATATATATATATATATATGGTATTTGTGGAAAAAGTGACTTATTTATTTATTTTTTCTTTAATGATAAGAAGAACATTGAAATGGTAAAAATAGACCTCCATGTGTGTATACATATATATACATTCTATTGGCTTTAATCAAAATAACTAACTTTAGCCATACATTGATAAAACCATGTTTAATCACTACAGACTCTATAATAATATAGACAATCCTCATCATTGTCGTAAACCATTAAAACAATAGCACAAAGCGGATTTCTAACAATGTTTATATTTTGATCCTTTGAAAAAAATGCAACTTTCGCTCTTTTTGAATTTTTGAATTTTAAACCAGCGTTCTTCGACCGCGGATCAACCGTTTATCGCGAAAAAATACACACGTGAAATCGACTGCAATTAATCAATATCCTGATTAATCCAGTGGATTTAACCCTGAAAATCCTTATGGTGAAACTCGAGTAGGTTATTACCGTGTACCTTTTGATAATATATATATATATATATATATATTATATATATATATATATATATATATATATATATATAGAGAGAGAGAGAGAGAGAGTATTAACTGTGTGAAAAAAAACCCCACCGAACTTGACTATAGAGGACTTGTTAATGAAACCACTATCTATGTGTCGTCGTCATAATTATTATTATTATTATTATTATCATTATCATTATTATTATTATCATTATTATTATTAGAACAGCATTTTTTACATCGGAACTCTGATCCAAAATATTACAGTGATGTGTCATTGTATTAACACTTTGCCTACCAAATTTTAATTACTGCTGTACCAAACTTTCTTGGTATCCTTTACTTGTACTAGCAAAATAAAAAACACCCTCCGGGTGATGTAAAAATAGATTTTTTGAAACATAATGCCTGAGAGGTGGGAGTTAAACATTCAATGTCAGCGAGCTTGTATCCCAAGTAAGTAAAATCACCAAATTCATTAAAGGATTAAAAAATAAAACAATTTGAAATGTAAAATTTTAAATATTTATTAAAATAAAACAAACTATATATAGATATATAATACCAGTCATGTATCTATTAAAACTTGTTTAAAAAAACAATGAGGACTGTCTAATATTCCATGTTCAAATTTTGAGTGTATTTATTCTATGTTATGACGATTTTGGGTAATGTGACGTAAGCAGTGACGTAATTTTTGTTACAGACAAAAACCGGAAGCGAATCTCCATTATTAATAGATGATGAAACATTTCAAATTTCACCATCTATTCACCTCAGAACTCATTCTATCCAAATAAAGTCCTATCACTAATATTGTAATCTGAGTTCTTCGACTCAGTTATAATGAACTAAGCGTCATTTTTAAAAAGATTGCTTACAGTAGGATCGCAATGGCAGGAGAGTCACTGTGAGCGGTTTAAAGTAGTCAAAGAATTAAGCGTGCTGTTTATGTTTAATTCTAACATCATGTTTATTTCTTATTTTTCATCCGATTTCTGGAAATTTCCTATTTACTTAGGTAGTAATATCTCATCGACAGAAAGCGATTTTAATACACGTCTAGCGAAGGCGTGGTCTGTCTTAAACAAATTATCAGTCATATATTTATTTACCAACCCTCCGCACGAACAGGATGCGACACAAGGCCAATTTCTTAAGCAGAGTTTAAATTCAGAGTTTTCCTTCTCCTAGACTGGTTACCTAGCCCTGGTTAAAGAGCCCAGTCTGCCCTGCTATTTACGCATAGCTGCAGGGAAATTTGGATTCATACCTTTCCCAAGGACATTAGCGACATGTGAAATGCAAACAGCTTCGTCGAGGAATTGAACTCGGGTCGAAGAATCCATTTCCTACGACTCTAACCATTAGCCCACGCGCCTCCAATTATCAGTCATATAGAAATACGATCTCACTGACAAATAAAAGCGACAATTTTTATGAGCCGTAGTTGTATCAGTGCTACTGTATGGCAGCAGCATTTGGACTCTAAAGAAGCGCCTGGAGAATAAGCTTGATGGAAGTTGCACGAGAATATTGCGTGCGATATTAAACAATTCGTGGAAACAACACCCCACAAGGAAGCAGCTGTACGGCCACTTGCCCCTTATCCTACTTACCATTCGAGTGAGAATGATAATCAATCATATTAAAGGAAAATATATGTGAAAATATTAAGAAATTAAAACATTCAAAAATCAAAAGAAACTAGTAGTAAACGGATATCTTACCTTTGTAAAATTATGTTGAGAAATAATTAGAACATCTATTGTAGCCAATTCTGTCTATTTCGTTTCCGGTTTAGATGTAATTTAGGTTATATTTAAATTAGAGATGATAACAGTCAAATAAAAATTAAAGAAAACATTTTTTTCAGATATGAAATAAAAGAAACTAGGTAATTTCCTATAACTACAATCTAAAAAAAGGCGAATCACTCTGAATGAATTTTATCTGCTAATTAATCTACCCATTATTTTTCCATTAAACTAACCCAAAACCCTAACCCTAACCCTAACCCTAACCCTAAAACCTAAACCCCAACCCTAACCCTAACTTTTTTCCTAGTAGATCAATAGATAAATAAATAATTTATAAACTTCATTCAGAGTGGTTCCCTTTTTAGGTTGGAGTTATTGGAAATAACCAGAAACTATTATTAATTATTGATTAAAAAAGAATATAGGTTATTTATTCAGTTTTAAATTGATGATTAGAGAAAACTTGTGACCGTTTGTTTAGGATGTTTAAAGACCTTAGTCGAGATTCGAGACGTAGGGAAAATGCAAATCAAAACGATACTTAACGATTCATTTCGAGTATCCACACAGGCCTTTCAACATTGTAAACAGAGGTTCACAATTGTCCACAGTTTTTCTTTCATATCATTATTGGTGGTTTACATAAAATCGAAACGCTATAGCGTCGGCTTCAAAAATGTAACTTTTCGACGTATTTTCATGTTTTGAACTGACTTTTTATATATTTACACTGTCGGATTTATATCTTTTTCTTTCTTCATAAAGAGCTGGTTTAGCTCAGTTGGTTGAGTGTCCGACTAGGAACCTCAGTGTCCATGGTTCAATACCGGCCCTCGCCAATTCAGCGTATGAGTAGCACGGGGATCTGTGCAGTAAAGTAAGGAGCTGATGGTAGATGTGGCGCTCCACCTCAGACACCAAAACAATCTCCTTGGATAGACTCCCTCGCAGTCTGACTGATACTAACTTTAGGCCACCCGATGACTTTACATATATATATATATATATATATATATATATATATATATATATATATAATATATATATATATAAAGCACTTTATGTGTTTGTATTCATTTATGTATTTGTGAATGAGGGTGGATATATCACAGAAACGGAAAACTAAAGACGAATTCTACAACAATATCAGTTTGTTTGTCCGTCAGTCTCTCTCTCTCTCTCTCTCTCTCTCTCTCTATATATATATATATATATATATATATATATATACTTTGGTGCAGTACCAAGTTTCTTGGTACAAGGTGATTCTAGGTGGGTCCTAATTCTCTACCAGTAGTTTGTTGTAGAGTTCAGGTTCCGTATGAGAGCTCAATGTTTAATTATTGTAAACAGAGCAAAGTTATTTGGGAATAAAAAGCCTTAAATACCATGGGTATCGTGGTTATGACCATTTCCACTCGCGAGTATGCTCACGAGCTTCTTCAGACCACTGATATATCAGTGGTCTGAAGAAGCTCGTGAGCATACTCGCGAGTGGAAATGGGTCCATAACACGATACCCATGGCATTTAAGGCCTTTTATTCCCATATATATATATATATATATATATATATATATAATATTATATATATATATAGAGAGAGAGAGAGAGAAGAGAGAGAGAGAGATAAAAGAGTTTGAAAACACACAATATTGTTAAAAATGAATATATTTTATAGCATTTTCCTAGCTATGAAAATGATATAAAATATATTCATTTTTAAAAATATTGTGTGTTTTCATACTCTTTTATCTGTATATATACTGTCGGATTCATTTCCTTTGTCTTTACTTATATATATAATATATATATATATTATATATATATATATATATATATATATATTATACTTTGAATATGACCAGTTCTTGTTTTTTGTACTAAAACTATGAAGATGTGATATATATTCGAAGATATTTAAAAATCAAAGTATACATAGAAATAGCATTAAAATTTTACTTTAAAATGTTTGGAAATCTCAAAAGTAAACAAATCAATACTCCTGTTTCCCTCGCTCTCTACACAGGGTAACCACTTCTAGTATATATGTGTGTGTGTGTGTGTATGTGTGTGATTGTGTGTCTGTCTGTCTGTTTGTGTTTTGTGTTTGTGTGTGTTTGTGTTGTGTGTGTGGCCGTGTGTTGGTGCGTGTGGTTTATGTGTGTGTGTGTTCGTGTATGTGTGTGTGTCCATTTATGTATTGTAGCTGAGAGTGAATATATCACCCTGCTGTATTGGCTTATCTTAAACAGACTGATCACCATACCAAAACAAAAATCTCATCAACAATTCTAACCTCTGATGACCCAATGTTGTTCTATGTAACATGGCGCGTACCTTTGAAAACTGGACTGGACTCAGCGTCTGGCAAATCCACTGCCACCATGAAAGGAACAACGGGAAAGAGGTAGAGTCGCTGGACGTAGAAGAACAACAGAAAAGGGACAGTGGGAGTAAGTTCATGAATATTTATGAGCAGAGGGGTAACACGGTGACCTGCAATTATGTACTGCAATGATTATGGTATGATTTAAGGCGCTTCTACACGTTGCTCATCCTTTTTGCCACCCACCTCACCAATAGCTACATTCTTATCATTCCCCAGTACCACTTTCTTCCTCTCCCATGTTCTGCCTCCTCTTTCGCTATCCTTTTTTTTTCTTCTTCATCGTTCAATTCTCTACAATTTCATATCAATGCATAAAGATACCCCTCTTTTTCCTGTCTCACTGTGCCTCTCCTCGCACCCCAGTCTCTTTCTCTGTAACTAGTCTTGCTCTCTTTCTCTCTCTCGCTCTCTCTTCTTTTCCCATACATCATGCTACTTTAAAATAACGCCTTCGCTTGGATTCGAACCTCACCCCTCCCCACATCTGCCCTTGCTGGTCCTTCCCCGACACATTGATTCGACAAGGCGCTGGTTTTAAGACGCCAAGGCAATCGCTTTTCGTTGGTCTGTTTTACGCATCACTGGTCAGTCCTTCCAGCTGACCATCACGCCAAGAACAATTTCGCCATTATAGGAGCTCTCAACCCTGATCGACTTTCTTGCAGCTTTCGTTTCTTTTTAGGCCTTCTTCTTTGTCTTCGCCAACTTGTCACCCAGTGAGAATCAACATCACTAACAATGATCTGCTAGCCTATTTGTTAACCAGTACACGATGCTATGTACTCAAATAATTCCTTACGATTATGTTAGGTTAGGACAAGACCAGAATTATGAGACGCCCAGTGAGAATCAACATCACTAACAATGAACTGCTAGCCTATTTTGTTAACCAGTACACGATGATATGTACTCAAATAATTCAATTTGACTATTGGTGAGGATTAAACTCACGACTCTGTTGAAATAGATTCTTCTCTCTAGTTATCGACACCCAGTGAGAATCAACATCACTAACAATGATATGCTAGCCTAGCTTGTTAACCAGTACACGATGCTATGCACTCAAATAATTCCTTACGATTATGTTAGGTTAGGGCAAGACCAGAATTATGAGATGCCCAGTGAGAAACAATATCACTAACAAGGATCTGCTAGACTAGCTACTTAAACAGTACACGATTCTATGCACTCAAATACTTCATTAAGATCAGCTTAGATTGGCACAAGGCCATAATGATTGGGCACCCAGTGAGAATCAACATCACTAACAATGATCTGCTAGCCTAGCTTGTTAACCAGTACACGATGCTAGGTACTCAAATAATGCATTATGACTAGCTTATATTAGTGAGGATTGAACTCACGACTCTGTTGTAATAGATACTTCTCTCTAGTTATCGACACCCAGTGAGAATCAACATCACTAACAATGATCTGCCAGACTAGCTTGTTAAACAGTACACGATGCTATGCATTGAAATAATTCATTATGAATACCTAAGGTTGGTACAAGGCCAGAATTATTGGGCACCCAGTGAGAATCAACATCACTAACAATGCTAGCCTAGCTTGTTAACCAGTACACGATGCTATGCACTCAAATAATTCATTATGACTATCTTATATTAGTGAGGATTGAACTCACGATTCTGTTGTAATAGTTTCCTCTCTTCAGTCATCGACACCCAGTGAGAATCAACATCAATAACAATGATTTGCTATCCTAGTTTCTTAACCAGAACATGATGCTATAAACTCAAATAATTCATTAAGATTATCTTAGGTTGGCACAAGGCCATATTTATGGGGCACCCAGTGAGAATCCACATCGCTAACAATGATCTGCTAGACTACCTTGTTAACCAGTACACGATGCTATGTACTCAAATAATTCCTTATGATTAGCTTAGGTTGGCACAAGGCCAGAATTATGGACACCATAACTCATTAACAATGACATACTAGCCTAGTTGGCTAACCGAGGGAGAATCAAGCTATTCTGCTAGACTAATTTGCAAATCATTACACCAGTTAAGACTAGTTATTTACAATGCTTAGTTTGGCACAAGGCTAGAATCATTGAGCACCCAGTGAGGACTGAACTTACTAACAATAGACTACTAGCATAGATCGCTATTATACCATTTGAGATGTCTCTTAAAAATAATCATAGCTAAGATTAGAAGTCTACAAGTATGAAGCACGTAGTGAGGATTGAACTCACGACTCTGTTGTAATAAATTTGCAAATTTAGCTCGCTCACCATTATGCCATATTGAGATACCCCTGAGGACTGCTATATATATATATATATATATATATATATATATATATATATATATATATATATATATATATATATATATATATATATATATATATATATATATATATATATATATATATATATATATATATATATATATATATATATATATATATATATATATATATATATATATATAATATATATATATATATATATATATATATATATATATATATATATATATATATATATATATATATATATATATATATATATATATACTTACATATATATATATATGTATATATATATATATATATATATATACTAATTATCATCGCCCAAATTCAGGGGAAAAATGAATAGTTTTCTCAAAGCTCTTTGAACTATTAATTTACCAACATCTCCGGACGAGCAGGATGTGACACAAGGTCAGTTTCTTAAGCAGACTTCAACAGGTTTGAATTCAGAGTTTTCTTCTCCTAGACCGGTTGCCTAACCAAGGTTAAAGAGCCCAGTCTGCCCTACTATTTATCCATAGCGGGGGAGAGAGTAGAATTAATACTTTTCCCAGGGGTATTAGCGCTAAGTGAAATACAATTACCACGTCCAAGATTTGAACTCGGGGCGACGAGTCCATTCCCCATGACTTTAACCATTACACCACGCGCTTTCTCGCTCACCGGCTGTTACCGCTAAATACTTCCTTTTCTCTTCTTTCATCCTTGGCATCTTGAAATATTTGTATAATAACATCAGGGCCAGTGTAACTCAGTCGGTATGTGTACGATCTCATCAGTACCCTACCTTATAGAGTAGTGGTCGTTATCGACATGAATTTCAGACTCTTTGAAATTGTCGATGTCTTATATTTGAAATATAGTGCGTGGTGTAATGGTTAAAGTCATGGGAAATGGACTCGTCGCCCCGAGTTCAAATCCTGGATGTGGTAATTGCATTTCACTTAGCGCTAATACCCTTGGGAAAGGTATGAATCCTAATCTCCCTCCAGCTATGGATAAATAGTAGGGAAGACCGGGCTCTTTAACCTTGGTTAGGCAACTGGTCTAGGAGAAGGAAAACTCTGAATTCAAACCTGTTGAACTCCGCTTAAGAAATTGACTTTGTGTCACATCCTGCTCGTGCGGAGGGGTTGGTAATTATATATATATTTGAAATATAGTTTTTTTTTTAGTCGACTTTTACACGGGGTATTATGCATACATCAACTTGAACGTATATTGGCGTATAAACGTTGACTTTTTCAACTATATTTTAGATATACATGTTTAACAATCACTCCACACTAATAGGATGTGACACAAGGTTAATTTCTTAAGCGGAGTTTAACAGGTTTGAATTCAGAGTTTTCCTTCTCCTAAACTGGTTGCCTAACCAAGGTTAAAGAGCCCAGTCTGTCCTACTATTTACCCATAGGCGGGGGGGGGGAGAATAGTTGGATTCATTCAAGGGTATAAGCACTATGTGAAATGCAAACTGCCTCGTCCAGGATTTGAACTAGTCTCGCAGTATGCATTTTTTATGATGTTAAAAATTACACCACAATTTATCTTCGATAAAGGAAATGGAAAATTTCTAAGAATCTAGACATGAAAGAACGTAGGAGGTGTTATTTTATCAATTGAATCTGAATGACAATCGACGGAGAAATATCAGAGAATAGACAAGTAAGCGAGTTCTAAACAGTTCTCAATATAATTAATATTTAATATTAATCAATGATATTTAAGTTAACGTAGCGTGGACATGGAATTAACTGCGCCTGGTTACTGACAGTTTCTGAACTACGTGATCTTCAGACCATTGTCAACCCCCTGATATATATATATATATATATATATATATATATATATATATATATATATATATCTTTTAAACATGTTTGTTAAACTCTACTGACGATTCGTGTAGGACGAGTTTGTGTTCAATCCTTTCTAACTGTCTGGCCATCTTTTTAATGTCAGGGTAGATTTGGGGTAGCTATCCACCAAAGGTTTCTTCACGAGCTTACTTTCTTGCAAACTAGTGAGCCCCCCCCCTCCTACAAATCTCTACTACCACTGTTCGTTTAAACGAAACTCCACCTACTACTTATTCCTACAGCTACTGCTCGTTTTAAAAGCGAGACAACGGAAACATGCCAATAGTTTCACACCTGAAGATGGCAAAAGAACATACTGAAAGCGCTTGCGAAGAAACCTTTGGTGGATTGCTACACCAATTCCTCCCTGATATTAAAAAAAATAGTCAGACAGTTAGAAAGGATTGAACCAAAACTCGTGCTACAAGAATTGTCAGTAGAGTTTAACAAAACATGTTTAAAAGAAAAAAATCTGCAAAAATATACTTATATATAATCTTATATGTAAAAAGATTCTCCTTTCATATCTATATATTAGAATGATTTGTGTAGTCCGGTGGAGAGCTCAATGCATTACAATTTACCAATTATGTACAGAGCAATATTTGCAAATTTGAAATGAGAAAAACTTAAAATCCAGTCTTGTTGGCTATTGTTAAATTCCCGCGAAAAACAAATCAAAGTTAAATGCGTAACCGGAACCGGAACCGAGTTAATATTTGACAATGGCGTCATTCTCGGAAAAAAATGAAAGCAGACATATTGGAAATAGAAAGAACGAGCGCGGTGATTTGTACGTGTATGTGTGTGTGTATATTTATAGTGTGTGTTTGTGTGTGTGCGTGTTTGTGTGTGTGAGAGAATGTGTGTGGGTTTGTGCCTGTGTGCATCTTTCTTTTGTGTATTTTTCTGTGAGTATGTGTGTGTTTGTGTGTGCGAGTGTGTGTGTTTGTGTGTATTTTTGTGTGCATATCTGTGTGCGTGTGTTGGTGTATGTTTGTGCATGTGTGTGTGTGTTTGTGTGTTTGTCTCTGTGTATGAGTGTGTGTGTGAGTATGTGTATATGTTTGTGTATGTGAATGTGTGTGTATGAGAGTATGTTTGAGTGCGTGAGTGAGTGTGTGTTTTTGTGTGTGTGTTTACGTGTGTGAGTTTGTGGGTGTTTTGTTTGTGCGTATGTTTGTGTATGCCAGTGTGTGCGTGTGTATTTCTGTGTGTGTGTGTGTGTGTGTGTGTGTGTGTTTTGCGTGTGTGTGTGTTGTGAATATGAGTGTTTGATGTTTATTTGAGTATGTATGTGAGTGTATGTTTGTGTGTGTGAGTGTAAATTTGAGTGTGTGGGTGTGTGTGTTTGTGTGCATGTGTATATGTGTGTACATGTGTATGTGTGTGTGTGTGCGCGTACGAAAATGGTCTTAAAGAGAAAAGAGCTTAGAAGACAGACGATAAGTTTATTGGTAAAAATTTGAAATCTAATCGGATTTTGATGTGAAAGAGACAAAAAAAAAAAAAAAAAAAAGGAAAAAAAAAATAAATAAATAAAGTAAATCTGATCATTAGGATAAAGTCGTTCGTTGGAATTATGAAATTCCAATATCTATTTGTTTTTTTCGTATTATTATTATAATTATAATTTACTCCTTTTGAGTTTTCACATCAGCATTAGCTGATGGCCTTTCACTGGAGTCTGAGTGACAGCAAGTCTCCTCAGGTCTCCAGGACTCTTCTGAGTATTCTGGCAGATTGCAGCAGTGCAGTGTTCTGAATGGTTTCAATCTTTCCTCTGATTCCCAAACTTTCCAGACCCTTTTCCAATCCTTTAGGGACTGTTCCAAGTGCACCAACTACAATTGGTATCACTTTCACTTTCATATTCCATAACTTTTTCAGTTCTCTGGCAAGGTCCAGATATTTGTCCATTTTTTTCATTTTCCTTTAGCTTCACACTGTGATCTGCTGGAACTGCAAAATCCACCAGTTGACAAGTTCTTTCTTTTTTGTTTATCAACACTAGGTCTGGTCTTCTTTCTGGGATAAGGTGATCCGATTTTATTTCAAAGTCCCAGAGAATTTTATGCGTTTCGTTCTCAAGAACAGATTCTGGTTTATGCATATACCATTTTGTTATATGGTCAAAAATAAATCTTTTGCATAGTTCCCAGTGGATCACCTTTCCAACCCAGTCATGTCTAGTTTTGTACTCCCGTTATGCTAGATTATTATTATTATTATTATTATTATTATTATTATTATTATATATTATTATTATTTCACTCCTCTTGAGTTTTTCACATCAGCTGACGCTGATGGTATCTCACTGAAGTTTAAAGGACAATAAGTCAATTCGGGTCTCCAGGACTCATCTGAGTATTCTAGCTGATTTCAACAATGCTGTTCTCTGGATGGTCTCAATTCTTCCTCTGATTTTCAGTTCCTCCAGTATTTTCCCCAAGCTTTTTGGGACCGTTTCAAGTTCACCCACTACAGTTGGTATCACTTTGACCCTCACATTCCACAACTTTTAAAATTCTCTGGCAAGGTCTAGGTATTTGTCGATCTTTTCATTTTCCTTCATCCTCACCGTGTAATTATTATTATTATTATTATTATTATTATTATTATTATATTATTATTAATATTGAATTCTTCACACCAGCGTTAGCTGATGGTATTTCCCTGGAGTCTGAGTGACAACACGTCTCCTAAGGTTTTCAGGACTCTTCTGAGTATTATGGCAAATTGCAGCAGTATTCTGGATAGTCTCAATTCTTCCTTTGATTTCCAGATTTTCCATTTTTTTTATTCTGCAATCACTGGACGAATCTCTGCTCCTGTTGGAGAACTGGGCTGATATTTGGTTGTTATTCTCTTTGTTCTTCGGGTTAAGAATCACTTGCCTTTTGGAATGTCTTTTCTTGTGTCATTGCTTAGTTTTTAATTAACGAATACAAGACTTGTTGGTTTTTCTGGGCTCTTTATTTTCCTATCCCAAGTTGATCATCGAGAAATGGCCTCGGATGACAGACTGTATCTTGCATCTGTTCCCATTCAAACGACCAGCCAACTCTCTCCGCTCCCATCCTTCTCCTAACTTTCTTAATGTCTCATTAATTCTTCCCACTTGTCAGAAGCCACTGTAAGTGGGTTAGCCGTCATCCTTATTCTGTTTTTATTTTCATTATTAAAATCTTTCAACTTTCTACATTCGTCCCACGTCAACACACTGCTGATGTCATACACTTAATTCCATAGTTATTATTATTTTACATAACGCTGAGAAAAATTGCAGACTGATCTTATAATTTTAATTCCGAAAACAAAAACTAGCTGAATCCTAAAGATACAAATTGCTTTACTGTTCTTTCAGACCTCATCAAGGGGTATTTTATGCGTACAGGTTAGGGAATCACATTCATTTTTGTGTTGTTTTTTTAAAAGGTTTTCTTTTAGCCTACGATTATCAGGTATTCCAATCTAATACAAACAATTTGCACAGATGCTGGGTTTCAAGTGTTCCTATGTAATACTAATAACTTATTGACAATTATATGGTTTCCTTTTTAATATAATCACTTGTTTGCGTATAATTGTATTGTTTCAAGTATTCCTATCTAATACTAATAATTATACGGTTTTAAGTAATTATTTATACTAGCAAATATATGCACCCTCCGGGTGCAAGTATTTTAGTTAAATTTTATAATAAAATATGATATTAATTAGAAAGGCTAATGAAACTGAATAAGAATGTAGATAAAAAGATTTTGAACAGAGGGGGTATGATTGAAAAATAGAACAACTTTGAAACTAACTCTTCCATCATTTTCCGTTACTCCCGTCTTTCATTGATAAATTTTCCTATTTAAACTGTTTAGTTAAAATAGGAAGTAAAGAATAATATTACAGTTATTTCTTCTTGTTAAGGGATTTCTTTTAAGATTTATCCCCGAGAATTTTGCTCATATTCAATAAGATAAAACCAAACAATTAGAAATCAATAATACTAAGCATATATTTATTAAAATCAATTTTTAAAGATCAATATGCAAATTAACCTTCCCATTCATACTGTAAACTCTATTTGTTGTATATATAAATACAATTGCATGTTATTAGTATGTAGATATGGTCAACAGTGTAAGTAATGTAAAACAATTTTATTAATAATTGAGGTTTAAATAAGAATAAAATCATGGAGAATATGATGTAAATAACTAAGGGAATTGTGACTTGTATAGTAATATAGTTTCGGTTACAGACAGACAAACCCACAATCTCCATTATAATAAGATTTAGTTATAATGATCTGTGTGCACACAGTTATATGATTTCACTTATTACTATCCACAGCCCTGTCGGCTGGGACTTTAGAATACACCGACTGCACCTCTGAAGAGGGGTAAGATCCCTCAATTGGGGCCACCTGTTGGTCGTGGGTGGCGACCCATGATGCTTAAGGGCAGTGGTGGAGTAGTGGATGAGCAGTCCATGACACGCAACACTCCACTTAGACACGTACTTAGGCTAGGCAGGCGCTAGGGGGGGACCCCTCCGATCAATCGGATGGTCATGTCGAGCTTTAGCTCCTATGTGATTGCCTCAAACCTATTGCCCTTATGGCAAACCCCAACCCTTTTTATAATAAATGTGCTAGAAGGCTGTGGTTGAGGGCCTTCATGTCCTGGGAATGACATTAAACTCTATCTGATGGTGAAGTTTCAGTTCTGGAGGTTTGAGGAAAGGGGGGCACCTTATCATTGCTCTCTGGTCCACTCTGACCGGAGTGGTAGTACCTGTTAGGGTCAAATCTATGGGTTAAATAGAAAAATATGTTTATAAAAACTGAATATCCATTCAAGAATGAATTTATTTCAAAACTTTGTTGGCATTAAATGACCCACTGAGGTTCATATGCCGTAACACAAAACAAAACAAAACAAACAAACAAAACTTATTATTAATACTTTTCAAACAGATCCATTTAACCTACATGATATCCTACACTGAGTCAGAGTAGACCTGGGAGTAATGACAATTAAAGTGTACTCCAGAAGTGGAGTTTTATCACCAAATACAGAGGACATCCCCAGAACTATCATTATATATATTTACCAACTCCTCCGCACGATCAGGATGTGACACAAGGTCAATTTCTTAAGTGGAGTTTAACAGGTTTGAATTCAGAGTTTTCCTTTTCCTAGACCGGTTGCCTAACCAAGGTTAACGAGCCGAGTCTGTCCTACTATTTACCCATAGCTGGAGGGAGAGTAGAATTCATACCTTTCCAAAGGTATTAGCACTAAGTGAAATGCAGTTACCACGTCCAGGATTTGAACTCGGGGCGACGAGTCCATTTCCCATCACTTTAACCATTACACCACGCGCTTCCTACTATCATTATAATTGAAAAGACGTCTCGAACAACAAAAAAACTGTTTGGTCTGGTCTGGTTTGGTTTGGTTAGTTGGTTGATTTGCTGTACGGCAACTCTCTTCGGGTTATTTAATGCCGCATCAAGTCATTTTGATATCAGGTTGCTTACAGTACTTGTCGTTGCTTAAATGGCAAGGAGAAGGAAAACTCTGAATTCAAACCTGTTAAACCCCGCTTAAGAAATTGACCTTGTGTCACATCCTGCTCGTGCGGAGGGATAGGTTGATATATATATATATATATATATATATGAATCTAATGAGTCAGACGAACCTACTATTAGTTTCACTTAATGCTCTTCAGGGCTAAGATCTGACTCAGAGTCAGATCTTAGCGCTGAAGAGCATTAAGCGAAACTAATAGAAGGTTCGTCTGACTCATTAGATTTATCTTTATTATTTGCTCTACTTAGGTATTGAGCCCTTTTTACTAATTAGCTATTCTCCTAGAGGTTATATGAATATATATATATCTTATATACATATATATACATATAAATTGTTTTTTCTTTTGGCCAAATACTGTACCAATAGATTATTTTTTGTTGGTACGACTATCTTGGTCTTTTCTTTTTTTCAAAAATGTTTTTCTCCCCGGTTGATGTTTGGTAGTATATTTTTACAATCAAACTATTTGCTGTTTTTTTTCTCACCGCAAGGATTTACCAACACGCTTGGTATATATATATATATATATATATATATATATATATATATATATATATATATAAATGAGGTACTACCCGTGTATGTGTAAATGGGATGGTCGAAAATATATTTCTGTTTTTTGTTGTCTTGTTGTTGTCTTTTTTGTTGTTTCTGACTCATCCGTGGATTATCACACATATTGCACATTTGGATTACGATTGATTAAGTTTTTACAAAATAATCTTAATGAAAAAAAAACAATATTTTCGATTTCCTTGGAGGCTGCAAAATTCACTCCGAATGGCAAGATAAAAAAAACAAGAAAGAGAGAAATGGAAAAAATGTTCAGTGAGAGCTGAATTATAAAGTTGCCTTAAAGATAACGAGACAAAACTGACAATGTGCCATTCAATAAATTTAATGTATAATAATAATAATAATAATAATAATAATAATAATAATAATAAAAACAAAAGTAGAGACCTTTAATAATAATGATGATAATAATAATGATAAGAGTAAAAAGGAAAATAGAGGCTTTTAATAATAATAATAATAATAATAATAATAATAATAATAATAATCATTATTATTATTATTATTATTATTATTATTATTATTATTATTATTATTATTATATGAAAAAATACCTGGACCTTGCCAGTGACCTGAAAAAGCCGTGGAATATGAGAGTGAAAGTGATACCAATTGTAGTTAGTGCACTTGGAGCGGTAAAAAAAAAAAAACTTGTAAAAAATAGTGGAAAATCTGGAAAACAGAGGAAGAATTGAGACCATCCAGAACACTGCACTGCTGCAATCTGCCAGAATACCCAGAAGAGTCCTGGAGATCCGAGGAGACTTGTTGTCACACAGAGTACTGGGAAATGAATTTGATAATTTTATTTACCTAGGGTACAAACTCGCTGACATTGATTTTTTTTACTCCCACCCTTCAGGCAATATGTTTCAGAAATCTTGTTTTTTATTTTGTACTAGTAATAATAATAATAATAATAATAATAATAATAAAGAAAATAGTGGCTTTTAATAATAATAATAATAAATATAATAATAGTAAAAAGGAAAATATAGACTTTTTAATAATAATAATAATATTAGTAATAATAATAATAATAATAATAATAATAATAATAATAATAATAATAATAATAATAAAGGCTTTTAGAATGAACTCTATGACCAAGACTCTCTGCTTATTTGTTTGCCTGTGTTTATATATGTGTGTGAGTGATTTAGCGTGTATGTGTACGAGTGCTTATATACGCGCATTTATGTATGTGTGTATGTATGTGTGTGTGTGTGTGTGCTTTGTATTTGTGTGTGGAATTATGTGTTTGTACACATGCGTTTGTGTATATGTGTATGTATGCGTGTGTATATGTGTGTATGCGTGCCTGTTTTTGTATGTGTCAGCGTGTTTGTGTATGCTTATTATGGATTTGTGCGTATGTGTATGTATATGTGTATGTTTGTGTATGTGTATTTATGTGTGTATGTCTGTGTATTTGTGTATGTGTATATTTGTGTATACATCTGTGTTTGTTTGTGTGTGTATTTGTATGTGTGAGTGTACGTGAGTGTAAGTTAGCGAGTCTATGTATAATATAAGTAGTAAAGTAAGTAAAGTCGATGAGCCGGCCTAAAGTCGATATCAGACAGAGGGCGAGGGAGTCTATCCCCTTTTCAATAGGGCTAGACCAAGGAGATTGTTTTGTGGCGTCTGAGGTGGAGCGCCACACCTACCATCAGCTCCTCACTTTACCGCACATATCCCTGTGCTACTCATATACTAAGTTGGCGAGGGCCGGTATCGAACCTTGCGGTTCCTCGTCGTATGCTCTACCGACTGAGCTAACACAGCTTGGATTGGTAAAATGAGAAGTTGATGGTATGTGTGGCGCTTCGTCTCAGACGCAAAAATAGCCTCGCTGGATTTGATACTCAGTACTACTTCTTTTCTCGAATATCTTTGTAGAGTAACCCCCTCTCCATCCACAATCGAGATTTATTTTGGGCGATCCTAGAGAGCGAGATATATACATTGTGACTCAAAAGTCAAAAGGTGGAAAACTGAGCAGTCCATGATATTCAACACTCCACTTTGGCTCTTACTTAGGCTAGACGTCCGGTCGGAGAGGCCCCCTCCGATCAAGCGGCTTGTCATGTCACGCTCTAGCACCTATATGATTCTCCCAATCCTATTTCCCTTATGGCAAATAGCCAACTCTTTTTATCATATATCTTATCATATATCTTAGCTTAGATGTGGCTCAATGCCAGATTATGGGGCTCCCAGTGAGAATCGAACTCACTAATAATGGTTTAGCAAAACTTTCTTGCTAACCATTAACCCATCAAATATGTAATTATCGTATTCCAACGCATATGAATTCATAGAGGCCATACTCTATCTATCTATCTATCTATCTATCTATTTATATATATATATATATATATATATATATATTGGTTTGTTGGTTGGTTTTGAAGGATATCACAATGCAAGTGTAAAGAAAAAAGAAGGTAAATGTGGTGTTGTTTGTTAACCTGTGATTTATTCTTAATTAAGATTTATTCTTAATTAAGAACAAATAAACACAATGCTTCAAGCAAATTACACAACCCTTTTATATATATATATATATATATATATATATATATATATATATATATATATATGTGTGTGTGTGTGTGTATGTTTTGGTTGAACTCGAGTGACAATTCCTGTCGTACGAGTTTCTGTTCAATCCTTTCAAGGTATCTGGCCATCTTTTTGGTGTCAGGGTGGAAGAGAAACTCGTACGACAGGAATTGTCACTCGAGTTCAACCAAACATGTTTAAAAGAGAAAATGCTGCAAAAATACACTTATATATATATATATATATATATATATATATATATATATATATATAATGTACCAGTGGACGGTGGTTGTGTGTCCTAGTGTCCTGGATATGACGTTAAACTTCATCTAATGAAGTCCTAATTCTAGAGCTCTGGTAAATGTGGAATACTCCTTCGTCCCCACTACCCACAGGCCCACTCTGACTGGAGTGGGCTAAAAAGAAAAAAATGCGTTGAAACATATGCATTTAAAAGAAATGTTGAACACCCATCAAGCATAAATATAACAAAACATCTTCGGCATAGAATAACCCAATAAGGGTTGACATGCCAGAAAACCCATCAAACCAAACTTATATATTGATGGGTAACTGTCGGTTTTTAGACGGTTAGTGTAGAAACAAATTTTGAATCCAGATGTTGTTGAATTCAAATCGGAGGCGTTAGGTGATTGACGCAAGATAACCTTTACGTTACCTTCATTCCGGGAAAGAAGTTTTAGAGTTTATATTCAGTCACGCTGTTAGACGTCCTAATGTAAGCATGAACCCGGTTTCGCTCCCGTGCGGTTAAAAAGAAGTTCTGGTTCTGAAGTTTATTAAAACGTGATCACAAATATAATATATATATATATATATATATATATATATATATATATATATATATATACCAACACCT
>CM042170.1:29033501-29043501 GCA_023376005.1 Doryteuthis pealeii | reverse complement strand
ATATGAGTAGCAAAGTTATCTGAGCAGTAAAGTGAGGAGCTGATGGTAGGTGTAGCGCTCCACCTCAGATGCTAAAAACCTATCTCCTGGGTTTATTGCTTGTGAAGAGGGGATAGACTCCCTCGCTGTCTGGCTGATACCGACATTAGGCCACCCCACGAATTTACATTTTACCTTTACGATTACCTTTGTAGATAGATATGAAAATAGTTCATTCTGGAAGTCAGAAAATTCTTGAATGATATTGATTTGAAAGATATAAATATTGTCATGAGAATTTATCTCTAGTTCAAACTGGTCCGTTTAAAAGATATTTGTATTCGATAGGACCGTGGTAGCTATGAGATGAGAGTTTCAAATTATTTGAAAAAAAAAAAATCTTAGCCTACACAAAGTGTTCCAAAAAAGAGAATTTATTTTTGATGGTGAAGTCGACGTTAAAATGTTTCTTTTTTTTTTTTAAAACCTTCCTCAGGATATTAAGACGGAAAGATTGTTTTCTGAAAAGTGACGGATGTGTTTTATTTTTTATTTCTTATTTTATTTTATTTTTTAAATCTGTCCATCTTAATGTTCTGATGAAGGTCTATTAAAAAACTGAAACGTTTAACGTTATACTTCACCATCAAGAATAAATACATCTTTTAGGAATAATTTGTTTTACTATTTTACACCCCTTCCCCACCCGCACACACACCTATACTAATATATATATATATATATATATATATATATATATATATATATATATATGCGAAAGCGTAATTGAAATTTAAGTATGATAATTGACGACCGTTATGTTTATTTCCGTTGTAACAGCGGAAGGAATTATTTCCGTTCTATCAAGAAAATAATATGTATTATAACGGTAAATTAATAATAATAATAATAATAATAATAATAATAATAATAATAATAATAATGATGACAAAAATTTTTGCAAAAATGACATAAAAATTTTTGCAAAAAATGATGACATAAAATTTTTTGCAAAAAATGAAAAAGAATTGGAGAGCCAAATACAAACTATTAGAATATATAGCCAGGATATAGGGATGGAATTTGGAATTGAAAAGTTTGCTATGCTAGTAATAAAAGGGGGTGAAAGAAAACTAATGGATGGAATACAACTGCCAAATCAGGAAACTATAAAATCACTTGATGAAAATGAAAGCTACAATTTTAGAAGCGGACAATATCATGCAAACAGAAATGAAAGGAAAAGTTAAAAAAGAATATCTCAGGAGAACTAGAAAACTTCTAGAAACCAAACTCAACAGCAGAAATCTGATCAAAGGAATCAATACCTGGGCTGTCCCCATTATAAGATACTCAGGACCATTCTTAAAATGGACAAAGGAAGAAGACAGTCAGATTGACCAAAGAACGAGAAAATTAATGACCATGCACAAGGCTATACACCCTAGAGATGATAGAGATAGATTATATGTGTCAAGAAAGGAAGGGGGAAGAGGTATTGCCAACATAGAGGAATGCGTAGAAACCACAATCCAACAAGTTGAAGAAAAAGCAAAGACAAACTACTTATGGCGACCAACAATAGTAGAAGTGACAGATGGACAATCAGAAAAACAACAAAGACTAGAAAACAAAAATGGGAAGAAAAACAATTATATGGACGCTTCAAACGACAAATTGAAAAGACTTAGACATGGTCAAGAAAAGAAAACCTAAGAGAAACTGAAACACTTATAATTGCTGCACAAAATAATGCCATAAGGACAAACTACATCAAAGCGAAAATTGATAGGACCCAACAAAATAGTAAATGTAGACTTTGCGGGAATAGAGATGAGACTGTAAACCATATACTCTGCGAATGTAGCAAACTAGCACAACAAGAATACAAAACTAGACACGACTGGGTTGGGAAGGTAATCCACTGGGAATTATGCAAAAAAATTAAATGTTGACCATACAACAAAATGGTATATGCATAAACCAGAATCTGTTCTTGAGAACGAAACGCATAAATATTCTGGGACTTTGAAATAAAAACGGATCACCTTATCCCAGTAAGAAGACCAGGCCTAGTGTTGATAAACAAAAAAGAAAGAACTTGTCAACTGGTGGATTTTGCATTTCCAGCAGATCACAGGGTGAAGCTAAAGGAAAATGAAAAAATGGACAAATATCTGGACCTTGCCAGAGAACTGAAAAAGTTATGGAATATGAAAGTGAAAGTGATACCAATTGTAGTTGGTGCACTTGGAACGGTACCAATAAACTTTGAAAAAAGACTGGGGGATCTAGAAATCAGAGGAAGAATAAAGACCACCCAGACTACTGCACTGCTGCAATCGGCTAGAATACTCAGAAGAGTCCTGGAGACCTGATTAGACTTGTTAAACTATAAAACTAACACCTAACCCTAGCCCTAACCCCTACCCCTAGCCCATAACAAACAACTGGATATTGATGGTGTAATAGAAAAACATGTCCTTTCTTAATCGAGATCAAAAAGGGGTGCCTAAAGGTAACATGGTCCGGTTGACATACCGTAAAATCCAACTGATATGCCGTAAAATCCAACCAACCAACCAACTGTCTTTTCTCTTTTCTTCTTTCGTTTCCTTACCTCTATTTACGTGCAGCATTACCCCTACTTATGGCATCCCTTTTTTTCCCGCCAATCCTTTTACGTGAAGCAAGTATTTAATTTCCATTTCTTATTGCCCGTCCCCCCCACCCCTCTACCACTTACAGCGATTGTTCAGCCGATTTCTTATCGACATTCGAAGGGAATCTTAGATAAGTTATTATCTTCAGGATTTTCTTCTCTCCACACTCGATGCCTTCGTTCAGATCCTTTCACATAAAGAAAAAGATATTACCCAGTAACATTATCTACCTATCTATCCATCTATCTATTGAATAATTTCCCATTGCTTCTGTATATATATATATATATATATATTATATATATATATATATATATATACATTCTATTATATTCTGTATCATTTCATATGAAGAAGATATTACCCAGTAACATTATCTACATATCTATCCATCTATCTATCTATTGAATAATTTTCCATTGCTTCTATATATGTATGTATATATATATATATATATATATATATATATATATATATATATATATATATATATATATATATATTCTATTATATTCTGTATCATTTCATATGAAGAAGATATTACCAAGTAACATTATCTACCTATCTATCCATCTATCTATCTATCTATTGAATAATTTTCCATTTCTTCTGTATATATATATATATATATATATATATATATATATATATATATATATATTCCATTGTATTCTGTATCATTTCATATGAAGAAGATATTACCCAGTAACATTATCTACCTATCTATCCATCTACCTATCTATTGAATAATTTCCATTGCTTCAGTATATCTATATCTATCTATCTATCTATCTATATATATATATATATATATATATAATATATATATATATATTCTTAATCCTTTCCCTGTTACCGAGTAACACTATCTATCTATCTATCTATCTATCTAATATATATATATATATATATATATATATATATATATATATATTTTCATTATGCATGTATGTTTATATGTATGTATGTATGTATGTATTTATGTATGTATATTTCTTATCTTCGGGTTCAATCAATCAATAACTTTATCTATCTATCTATCTATCTATCTATCTATCAATCTATTAAAGCCTCTCACTCTCCTTCTACATATTTGTATTATGTTGTATTATTTTTATTATGTTGTATTATTTGTATTATGTTGCTATCTATCTATCTATCTATCTATCCCCCTACCTCAGTTTGTAGGTATGTATGTGTCCATTTCCCTTTTTCTATATATATGTATCTATCCATCTATCATCTAGGTAGCTAGCTAGATAGCTGTCATCCTTGTATATATATATATATATAACCTAGAACATCGCCGTTATAATGTAATGCAATCTACCTCAGTCTATCTATCTATCTATCTTTCTCGGTCTTCTCATATCTCCCTATCAACCTATCTCAGACTCACCTATCTATCTATCTATCTATCTATCTATCTATCTATCTATCCTGGTCCTCTCATATCTCCCTATCAACCTATCTCTCACCCCTTTCTCTCCCTCTCTACACACACACACACACACACATATATATATATATATATATATATATATATATATATATATATAAATGCTTTTCACTTCCTCAGTTTCTATATCTATCTATCTATCTACCTATCTATCTACCTTATAAGAAACAGAACTTGTATGCCTCTAACTTAAAACGTTTTTCATTATTCCCATTCTCCATTTTTCTTCCTCCTTAGAATCCGTTCTATTGCAGAACCACCCCCCCATTATTCCTATTGTCCATCCAGTTTCGACGACTCATATTCCAATGTCCACAACTAACAGTGTCGTTTATTGTCCAGAACGTCGACCAAAGCTGAACATAACGAAAGAGCGGAAACAATACTAAAATGTTGCGTACGATAAAGAAAACACTCTTGAATTTTTTTTTCACTAAAGCTGATATTTTCGCAACTGTCCACACGAGAGAAATAGTCTCGCCTTGTCAAGGGCACGAAAAAAAAAAATGGCGAATAAAAAAACAAAAAAAAACAAAACAAAACAAAAAACAAACAAACAAATAAACAAAAAAACAATACGACATTGAGGAGTTTTGTGAAAAGAGAAAGGATTGAATGTTTTTGCGAGACTTCAAACGAGAATTGACGAGATGACACGCAAAAAATGACGAGAGCAAGTGTTGTGTTTAAGCTTGGCTCATTGGAGATGGAATTATTTTTGTGCCGTGCAACTGATGCTGAAGGGTTTTGGGCTTTTATATTTGTGAGATGAAACAAAGTACAATAACACAAGGTGGAACAGGTGCTAACAATAGATGCATCAGTTTGGAATACGGTGAGTGATTAGAAAAAAAAAGAACTGAAAGGAATTGAAAGCAATTGCTTTGTAAGCATTCGTGATGCAAACAAGTACTTGCACACAGACACACACACACACACACACAACACACACACACACACACACACACATATATATATATATATATATATATAGAGAGAGAGAGACAGACAGACAGACAGACAGACAGAGAGATAGATAAATAGAGAGATAGATAGATAGATATAATTGCAAGAATATATATATATAGATAGATATAAAAAAAGTAAAGTCGTCGGGGCAGCCTAATGTCAGTATCAGCCAGACAGCGAGGGAGTCTATCCCCTTTTCACTAGCAAACAAGTACGTGCATATATATATATACTAGCAAAAGTACCCAGTCCATGACCGGATTATATATAAGGATTGAACCATAAATAGGCGAGAGATTCCGAGCTGAACGGCTTAGACTGCGATTTTGTTCACTAAAATTAAACTAAACTGCTGGTATAGCTATAATAGAAAGCAGGCAGCGAAAAATATTTTATTATCAGCAGCTGGTATACGGACAGTTCCACAAATCGGTTGATTTTGGTTTAATCATTTAATTATATCCCTTAATCAGTAAAAATCATTAACCATTGGCGTGTTTCTTAATTAGAAGGGTTTTGAGGTGTATGCAGGATTTCGAATCTGAGTGACCTCCCGTTTCAGAGTTATACGTCGACACGTATATACCAAACTTCCTTATATATATATAATATATATATATATATATATAGAGAGAGAGAGAGAGAGAGAGAGAGAGAGAGAGAGAGAGAGAGAGAGAGATAAATAGATAGATAGATATATATAATTGAAGAATATATATATATATATAATATATATATATATATATATATATAGATAGATATAGATATAGATATAGATATAAAAAAGTAAAGTCTACGGGGCTGCCTAATGTCAGTATCAGCCAGACAGCGAGGTTGTCTATCCCCTTTTTCATAAGCGCTAGACCAAAGAGATTATTTTAGCACCTGAGGTGGAGCGCCACATCTACCGTCAGATCCTCACTTTACCGCACAGGTCCTTGTGCTACTCATTCGCTGAGTTGGCGAGGGCCGGTATCGTGGTTCTTAGCCGAACACTTTACCGACTGAGCTAAACCGGCCCTAGATAGATATAAGTGAAGAAATAAAACGTTCGTATTCATTATTATTTATTATACATTTTTTACTTTTTTGTATTATGTAGAAATTAGTACAAATTGTGTATTATTTTTAAAATTAAAGTTGACTAAAAATAAAATTAATCTATCCTATTTAGAATATTAAATTTTTAAAAAATCCAAACTTATTTCGTTAAAGAGAATTTTTTATTTATTTTAAAGGTAAATGAAAAATGGGCATTAGTGTGAAGCATTAATGTGTTATATTATAATAATTATCATAATATATTCATCTGGGAATAAATATCAGAAAACTCGTTTTTTTGTTGTTTTTTTTAGTTTCATTTATTTAGTAGTAGTAAATTTTAGGGATTGTAATCTCTCCCTTCTGTCAAGCAAGGAAACTAGCTGAATTAAGATGGATAATTAGATTAGGCATATACAGATGAGGACTAAACACTGATACAGGAACACTAAAGGCCTACAAATATTTCCAAGACATCCCCTTACCACCAACTCCATGACCCCTAACAGATTACAAGAGCCACACAGTACAAACTCATTAATCAGCAACTAACCAATCAGCATCCAGCATTCCAACATAAAAATAACAACCAGCAGCCAGAAATCATTACTGTCCTCATAGAGTCATGAAGAAGGGAGAGATTACAATCCCGAAAATTTACTACTACTAAATAAATGAAACTAAAAAAAAACAACCGAGTTTTCTGATATTTATTCACAAAATAATTTATTATGATTAATGACCCAACCTGATATATATACTTCCAAAAAAACGGATACAGATACCCAAATATCTCAAATATATATATATCTATATATATATATATATATATATATATATATATATATATATATATATATATATATATGACAGGGCTTATTTTATGTGTTGAGCTAGCTAGCTACAAAGACTAAAAATGGCTTAATCACTTTTCTAGTGTTATAGTAAATTTGATTTTAAGAGTCTTCTGAAATATAGAATAAATCTTCATAATTATTATGACGAAATGGAAGATCTGGTGACAGTGAATATGTATATATATTTACCTTTTCGTTAATTGTTTTATTTCTGAAGTTTCCTCCGGACATACATACATACAACAGCCCTTTATATATATATATGTTTGTGATAGAAAGACGGTGTGAGTAAACCGTTACAAACCGTTTACTCACACCGTCTTTCTATCACAAACATTTCGCTCTTGATGAAGACCGCTTTAATAAAAGGTCGAAACAGATTTCATTATAAAATCATTTGTTGGCTTTTTCTAAAAATATTACTTGATACTGTCGGATTCACTTCCATTCTCTTTTATATATATATATATATATATATATAATATATATATATATATATATATATTATGTGTGTGTTTGTATGTGTGTGGTGTGTGTATGTATGTGGCTATTTAGTATTGGAGAAATGAAAATAAAGTGCTCGATTACAGGTTTAAGAGCTATATTTATTTGTTATTGAGTACAATAGACGTAAGTAACGATTGTTACCATTGATTTCAAAGAAGCGTACTTATCATCAAGAAAAGACTTTGTCTTGAGGATATGTGTTTAGTACACTGCTTTGAAACCAATGGTACTCCCCTTAAGTGTATTGAATCCTATAACAAATATATATATATATATATATATATATATATATATATATATTGTGGATTATATGGGTGCTATTTTTCTAAGCAGATAGTGCTTAATATCATTGATATATATATATATATTTGCCGGGTTTTTTCTTACCGCGAGGGTTTACCAACAAGTTTAATATATATATATATATATATATATATATATATATATATATATATATGAGAAGTAAATACACAAACGATGTGTTTTGATATGGCTAATCAAATCAAGCCATATCAAAACACATCGTTTGTGTATTTACTTCTCATACTGTCGTGTAGAAAACATCACTCTAAGAGGAATAATACCTACTTCTAAACAAAACGAAAAATCTAAGAAAGTCCGGTTGGTGTAGGGGTTACGGTCCTCGCCTGTTAACTTGACAGTCAGGGTTCGAATCATGCACATGGCGGTCTTTCTATCTATAGCTCTGCTGATGAGGCCTAATAGGCTGAAATGTACATACAGAGATTGTTTTTTCCTCACATTTGAATAGGTCCGCCCGCCTAATTCATTAATTATTAATTAATTAACTTTCAAAATTAGGTACGACTTCAATTAAGCACATATTCTCCCAAAAATATATATATATATATAATTCTGTTCATGTTCATTACACTATGCTCCTTCATACACATGAAGTTAATGAACATTTTTATACCAAATTATTAATAAGTTAATGAAAGTTTTTTTCTGCAAATCTATAAAACCAACCTACACAAAATATTAACCAAGCAACTATTCAAAGTAAATAAAAATTATTTCTACCAATTTATTAATACACATGCAGATGATAAAATATCTAACCTAACTACCAATTATTAATAGATGTGAGTTATTTTTTCTAATATATCGTTATACAATAATTCAACGAAACTTTTTTTAGAGATTTGTTAATAAAACGACTTCGACAGAAAATAACAAAGGTTGAAAAGCTGTAAAATCAAAGCAACCAACCCAAAGCACAGTGAACGCAATTCTCTAACCTCTTGGCATAAATAACCCTAGACGAATTGACATGCATTTAAAATCAATCAATCATAAGTAGACCTTTGGCTTGATACTTTCCGAACAAACTTCATATATATATATATATATATATATTTCCCAACCTCTCCGCACGAGCAGGATGTGACACAATAATTTAAACTTGGGTAGACGAGTCGATTTCATACGACTCTAATAAACCTTTTCATTTAACAAAAATATTTTATTCACAAAGAGATATTTCTACAAAGATCTATAAATATTTACAAACCTCACCGGAACCTTTACCAAGTCTATCTATTTAGCGGAGGTTAACATTTTGAATTCAGGGTTTTCCTTCTCCTAGACTGGTTGCCTAACTAAGTTTAAAGAAGTTCTCCCTACTATTTACCCACAGCTGGATTGAGAGTAGTTGGATGCATACCTTTCCAAAGGGTATTAGCACTATGTGAAATGCAAACAGTCCGTCCAGAATTTGATCTTGGATTTGACGAGTCCGTTTCCAACGACTATAATCGTTACACCACGCGGGTATTAGCGCTATGTGAAATGCAAACTGCCTCGTCCGGATTTGAACTTGGATTTTACGGCTCCATTTCCTATGGTAATAACCACGGGCCTCCACCCATGTGAAATGAAAACTGCCTTTTCCGGATTTGAACTTGGATTTGACGAGTCCATTTTCAACGACTAAAGCTTTAGGGCTATGTGAAATGAAATGCAAACTGTCTCGTCCGGATTTGAACTTGGATTTGACGAGTCCATTTCCTACAACTAAAAATTTAGCGCTATGTGAAATGCAAACTGTCTCGTCCGGGATTTGAACTTGGATTTGACGAGTCCATTTCCTACAACTAAAAATTTAGCGCTATGTTGAAACGCAAACTGCCTCGTCGGGATTCGAACTTGGATTTGACGAGTCCATTTCCTACAACTAAAAATTTAGCGCTATGTGAAACGCAAACTGTCTCGTCCGGGATTTGAACTTGGATTTGACGAGTCCATTTCCTACAACTAAAAATTTAGCGCTATGTGAAACGCAAACTGCCTCGTCCGGGATTCGAACTTGGATTTGACGAGTCCAATTACGACGACGGTAACCATTGTGCCCCGCGCCTCCACGCTACAAAGGTTTATGTGTGAGAAGCAAAGCTAAAGAACTATCGTTGTATGTAGGATAAGAATCGATAGAGATGAAAATATACGGCTTTATCCCTAAGTGTTTTTTGATGTTCCAAGGCCAACAATGTTCTGTCAATCGC
>CM042170.1:29006001-29028501 GCA_023376005.1 Doryteuthis pealeii | reverse complement strand
AAACGAAGTTTTAAAGCCGTGTTTGTTTTGTTGTGGACTGCTATGATAGACTGCTATGTGGTGGTTGAGCTGGGTTGAAGTATTTATATGTGCTTAAATTACCTAGATCTATGTTTAAAACTTAGATCTATGTGTGTGTTATTTCTCTGAATGTTTGAGATGAGTCTTGAAGATTAGCATTATCTGCATTATTCGGACTATTGTCTCCATTAGGCTCCCGAATACGACAAGAAAGTTCCCGAATACGACAAGAAAGTTCCCGAGTCCGACAAGGTTCCCGAGTCCGACAAGAAATACCTGAAGAAGGCCGGAGGGTATATCGACCGAAACCTTGTACAAATAACGATGAAGATGGAGACAATAGTCCGAATAACACAGATAATACTGTGTGTGTGTTAATTGAAATCAACTATCCATTAGGTTACTTTTTATTTCTCTGAATGTTTGAGATGAGGCTTGAAGATTAGTATTATCTGCGTTATTTGGACTATTGTCCCCATCTTCATTATTATTTGTACAACGTTTCGGCCGATATACCCTCCGGCCTTCTTCAGGAATTTCTTGTCGGAGTTCCCGAGTCCGACAAGAAATACCTGAAGAAGGTCGGAGGGCATATCGGCCGAAACGTAGTACAAATAACAATGAAGATGGAGACAATAGTCCGAATAACGCAGATAATACTATGTGTGTGTGTTAATTGAAATGAACTATCCATTAGGTTACTTTTTGTTTGCGCTTCTGAGTTGATGGAAAGTTATGATTCACCAGGATTCATTTCTTAACCCAAAATATCAGAGTTTGAAAAACGAACAGATGTTGTTAATTAATGTTGTCTTATTATCTGATGATATTGCAATATTTCAATCCGTTATAAAAAGATGAAAAGAGTTTAATAAAAAATATTTTTTGTTGTTTTGTTTCATCTCTTTTTGTTTGTTCATTTATTTCCATGTTTTACAGACCAATTTGGTTGTTTGGCTTTATGGCATATCAACTTTTGTGAGTTATTTAATGCTAAATCTTTTGAACCCAATCCCGATTTAATACTCAAACCTAACATATTTTGAAAATTAATAATTATTGACAAAAACAATAAAAATATATGTCTGGTTCAAATAAACCACCTTATGTTTAGGTTTGTATATCCGAATGATGTTCTCTTAACTCTTTGCCTACTTTAAACCGATCACAGCGGCTCTGATTTACCACACCCAAACAATGTATAAAAACTAATTGTGAGTCCATTATAATTGTGAGTTCAGTATATATGAGCAGAAGAACTTAGATTATAATAACTAGCAAATATATGCACCCTCCGGGTGCAAGTATTTAAGTTTTAATGTAATAAAATATTGTATTAGATTAGAAAGGCTAATGAAACTAAATAAGAATACAGATAAAAAGATTTGAAACAGAGGGAGTATAATAAAAGATTTGAAACAGAGGGAGTATAATAAAAAATGGAACAACTGAAACTTACTCTTCATCACTCTCGTCTTTCATTGTTATTTTTTCTAATTTAAGTATTTAGTTAAAAGAGGAAGTAAAGAATAAAATGACAGTTATTTTATCTTGTTAATGGATTTCATTTAAGATTCATTGAAGAGATTTTTGCTTATATTCATTAAAATAAAACCAAACAGTTAGAAATCAATAATACTAAGCATATATTTATTAAATTCGATTTTTTAATATTAATATGCAAATTAGCCTTCCCGTTCACACTGTAAACCGCTATTTTGTTGTATATATAAATATAATTGCATATTGTCAGTATGTAGACATAGTTAACAGTATTAATAATGTAAGACAATTTTATTAATACTTGAGGTTTAGATAAAAATAAAATCATGGAGAATGTGATATCAATAACTAAGAGAATTGTGACTTGAGTAGGAATATAGTTTCGGTTACAGACAGAAAAACACACAATCTCCATTATAATAAGATAATAATGGGTCATTCTTTGTAAGAGAAAATAATTGATAACGAACTTCTTAATAAACAAGATATTTAGATTACAAAACAAATCCTTAAAAACATGAGCATGACGTTTGAGGCAACGGACTTTTACAAGAAAGAGATAATATTTATCTTTTAAAAATATATGGCCAGTACAAGGGAAATAACCCTTGGAATGCTAGCGACTTTTAAAAATATAAATTTATATTTCAACAATTAGGATAAAGATAACGAACATTTGTATCAAAAGAGGGGGTATATCTATTTATTATCAGAACTAGTACAAAATTTTTAAAAAACCCTCCGGGCGATGTAAAAATAGATTTTTGAAACATATTGCCTGAGGGGTGGGAGTTAAAAATTCAATGTCAGCGAGTTTGTACCCTAAGTAAGTAAAATCATCAAATTCATTAAAGGATTAAAAAATAAAACAATTTGAAATGTAAACTTTAAATATGTAAAATAAATCAAACTGTATATAGATATATAATACCAGTCATGTATTTATTAAAACTTGTTTAAAAAAACAATGAGGACTGTCTAATACTGCATGTTCAAATTTTGACGATTTCGGGTAATGTGACGTAAGCAGTGACGTAATATTTGTTACAGACAAAACCCGGAAGCGAATCTCCATTATTAATAGAGGTATGTTAATCAAAAATATTTAAGTAGCAAAGTCCGTCCAAAATTGTTAATGAGAATTTTTTTTTTAGTTATTCAATGTTGTTAACAGTAGCTAAAATTAAAATTAACTGCAGAGGTTGTAAAAATATCCAGGTTTAGCTTAGTCGGTAGAGCATTTGCCAAAGAATCGTAAGGTTCGTTATTCGATACCGGTTCTGGAAAACTCACTATATGAGTAACACAGGGTAGTTGATCTGATCAGAGCGATAAAGCATCCAGTATCTGACGGTAGGTATAGCACTCCATCTCAGCAAAATAATCTACCTGGTCTAATGCTAGCGAAAAGGGGATACCGTAGTTAGGATAGCGTAGACACAGTCAAAGTTGAAAATTTACATTGTTTGGATAATTCGGAGTATTGTCATCATCTTTATTTTTATCTGTACAACGTTTCGGCCGATGTGCCCTCTGGCATTTTTCATAATTCAGAATAATCCAATTAATACTAATTATTAACCCTCATCTAAAAAAATCAGAGAAATTGAACATTTACATATCTTTTTTAACTAAATGTTGTTGTAGGGTCTATGTATGCTTCTTTGTCGGTATATCTGATGAGTATATATACTCAGTGAAAAGGGGATGGTGTAGTTAGAATAGCATAGATATTTGACCCCCCCCCCCAAAAAAAAAACAAAACAAAAAACAACAACAACAACAACAAAAACAACAAACTCTTGAATGTCTTTTTAATCCGAGAAAAGTAGAAAAGTCTGTCCAGAAATGTTAATGGGAATGTTTGTTTTTTTAATTATTCGATGTTGATATAAGTATTTAAAACTAAAATGAACAAAAGAGAACAACTACATTTAAACGAAGAAAACAAAAGAAAAGAAATTAAAGTAAAGTAAATAAGTAAAAGAATTATCTATTTCCCCCCAAAACATAACATTCACCAAGTTTTCTTTTTTGTTTCATCGATTTTTTAAATCCTTTCCACCTTTGTTTCTTAAAATGTTTTGAGACATTTTTTTAATACAAGAAATAAAAAACAAAAAAACAAAAAAAAAAACAACAAAAACCAAAAACCAAAAACCAAAAACAAAACAGCTGCAAAAAGAAAGAATGAAAGACTCTGCGAAACTGAGAGAAAATAAAACTTCTAGTTAAAAGAAAATTAGTATTTCTTCGAATAATCCCTGACGATAGCGTGCGTAATGTCTCGAAACGTCTGATAACCCTAGAGGAGAATTTCGTAATTTTTTTCTGTTCTCTTTCTTTCTTTCTTTCTTTCTTTATTTCTTTATTTAAAGGAAATTTGTTTAATTATTTGTTTCTTTGTTTGTTTTATTGTTTTGATTTCTGGCACCTTCCAGAGGATGAAATCTAATCAATTATCGAAATATTCTGTTTCGGGTGGGAAAAAAATTCGTTGAATACTGCGAATTAAAAAAACAACAAAAAGAAACAACAAATAAAAATAAATAAAATTAAATAAAATAAGAGAAAATAAATAAATATATAAATAAATTAAAAAAAAACAACAACTTAGCAAGACAAATAAAAAATACCCCCCCCCAAAAAAAAACCAACAACAAACAAAACAACAATAATAACACCAACAGTCAGAAACAAAAAAAGTTTGTTAAATTGATTAATTATAGACAGAGTGACAGACAGAAACTCCAGTATCATAATGTTTTTGCTCGATAAAAAAAAGATTAAAAATAAAAAAAAAAAAAATTTAAAAAAGCCCGACAAAAACAAACAGACAAACAAAGAAACAAACATTGACATAAATAAATTCACAAAAACTAATAATAAAATAAAATAAAATAAAATAGAAATAACGAAGCAGGACTTTTACATCAGATAAAAAAAAAACTCCGAAAAAACAAAAATTACACTAAAAAACAAAAAGCCAAAAATTCCAGTGATTTTCAAAATGTCTTTCATTTATACCCACCATTTTTTTTTTTTTAGATTTTTTTTTTTTTTTACAAATCGCTAAATTTAATTTGGCGACGAATTAGACTCTGATCTACTTGGCGGCGTTCTGTACGTCTCTTCTTTTATATCGAATCTTCTCTTTAAGTTTGAAGATAAAAAAAACAAAACAAACAAAACAAACAAACAAACAAAAATAAACAAAACGGAATCTTTGTAATCATTTAAGAATTTTGATGGAATTTTTTCTATCTAATTATTCGTTGAATCCAGAAAAAGAATGTCCCTTGATTTTCGTTTGAATTCGAAAAGAATCCGGTGTAAAGGCTGGGCAAAAAGGAAACCCTAGAATATCGCCGTTGTAATGTAATGCAATCTATCTCAGTCTATCTATCTATCTATCTATCTATCTATCTCGCTCTTCTCGTATCTCTCTATCAACCTCAGACTCACCTATCTATCTACCTATCTATATCTATCTATCTATCTTTCTCGGTATTCTCATATCTCCCTATCAACCTATCTCAGACTCACCTATCTATCTATCCATCTATTTATCTATACCGGTCCTCTCATATCTCCCTATCAACCTCTCACCCCCCTCTCTCTCTCTCTATATAATATATATATATATATATATATATATATATATATCAGTCTTCTCATATCTTTCTATCAACCTCTCACCGATCTATCTATCTATCTATCTATCTATCTATCTATCTGTCTTCTATCTATCTATCCATCTTAATCTGTACATATATATCTATTATCAGTCTCATCTATCTATATCTATCTATCTATCCCGGTCCTCTCATATCTCCCTATCAACCTATCTCTCACCCGCTCTCTCCCGCTCTCTTTATATATATATATATATATATATATATATATATATATATATATATATATATATATATATATATATATATATATATATATCACAGTCTTCTCATATCTTTCTATCAACCTATCTAAGTCTCACCTATCTATCTATCTATCTATCACAGTCTTCTCATATCTTTCTATCAACCTATCTGTCTCACCTATCTATCTATCTATCTATCTATCTATCTATCTATTTATCAATCTATCCATCTTAATCTGTACATATCTATCTATTATCAGTATCATCTATCTATCTATCTATCTATCTATCTATCTATCTATCTATCTAACGATCAGTCTTCTATCTTTATATTCATCTTAGTCTGTACATATCTAAATATTTATCTATTTATCTATCTATCTAGTTTAGTCTTATGATATCTATCTATCTATCTATTTTAGTCCTATGATATCTAACTATCAATCGATCTATCTATCTATTTGTCTATCTCCGTCCATACATATATATCTATTTCAATCTGTACACAACTATCTATCTATCTATCTATCTATCTATCTATCATTGCATATATATATATATATTATATAATATTATATATATATATATATATATATATATATATATATATATGAATGTATCCATCTATCTCAATGTTTATTTATCTATTTCAAAACATACGTATCTTCCTATCCAAGTATGTACACATCTATCTATCTATCTATCTATCTATCTATCTATCTATCTTAGTCTTCTATCTATCTATCTATCTATCTATCTATCTATTTAGCTTTTCTATCTATCTATTTGAGTCTTTTCTATCTATCAATTTATCTATCTATCTATCTATTTATCTTTCTATCTATCTATCTATTTATCTATCTATCTATCTTAATCTTCTATCTATCTATCTATCTATCTATCTATCTATTTAGTCTTTTTCTTCTATCTATCTATCTATCTATCTATCTATCTTAGTCTTTTTTCTATTATCTATCTATTTTAGTCTTTTCTATCTATCTATTTATCCATCTATCTATCTTAATCTTTTCTTCTATCTATCTATCTATCTATCTATCTATCTATCTATCCCATTGTCTATAAATAAGTACATACCTTCAACTTTTTTAAAATCAAATTTAATTTTTTCCCAAACCAAAGATACAAGGGTTTGAATTTTTAAATATTCATTTTAATTTGTATTTATAATTCAATTCATTATCTTTTTTGTTGTAAATCCAATTTATTACTTTAAAAAAGTTTAGATTATGTCATTTTGTAAAACCCATACAAAACAGAAGCTCTCTTTGTTCTTATTTCAATTGCGTTTATCGTATTTTCCTATTTACATTTTTTATGCAGTTATTTCTGACAAGTTTTTTGCACATAGTCCTATCAAATAAGAATAATTTTTAAGCAGATCTATTTGATATTTCTCTGAATTTTTGAGATGAGGCTTAATAATTACTAATATTAGGATTACTACTACTACTACTACTACTACTACTACTACTACTACTAATAATAATAATAATAATTATCACGTCTTCAGAAGAGTCCTGAAGTCCTGAAGAGACTTTTGTCACTCGGACTCAAGTAAAATACGCTGATGTGAAAAACTCAAAAGGAATAAATAATAATAATAATAATAATAATAATAATAATAATAATAATAATAATAATAAGAAGAAGAAGAAGAAGAACAAAAACAAGAACAAGAAGAGGTGGAAGAACAAGAAGAGGAAGAAGAAAAAAAAGAAAAAAAAAAGAAAAAAAGACTGAAAAATCTGGAAATCAGAGGAAGAATTGAGACCATCCAGACTACCGCACTGTTGCAATCTGCCAGAATACTCAGAAGAGTCCTGGAGACATGAGGAGACTTGTTGTCACTCAGACTCCAGGGAGATACCATCAACTAATGCTCGTTTGAAAAACTAAGACAATAATAATAATAATAATAATAATAATAATAATAATAATAATAATATCCTTTCAGCTAGTATATTAGGTCTGAGACCTATCAGCTGTTCCTTATAAACATTCATCTTAATTCCACAGAATATTTATACTCTTTCCACAGATTATCTAACATTGCCTTGAAGGAGTTTAGAGATGGGGCATTCACTATTGATGATGGTAGTTTATTTCATGTATTCACCACACTGTAACAAAAATAATTTTGTCTTGCGTTTGCTTTACAAAATTGTTTTAAGAGTTTTAACTTATGACCACTTGTATTGATATTTTGAGCAATGTTTAGTAGATCAAAGTTCGTTGAATAAAGACCATGTGTATATTTGTAGACTTCAATCATATCCCCTCTTGTACGTCGATAAACCAAACTTGGTAAGTCAATCTAAGTATTTCTTCATATGAAAGGGTTTTTAAATCAGTCACTAAGGGCCGGTTTAGCTCAGTCGGTAGAGCGTTCGGCTAGGAATCACAAGGTTCCTGGTTCGACACCGGCCCTCGCCAACTCAGAGTATGAGATCACAGGGATCTGTGCGGTAAAGTGAGGAGCTGATGCTCAGATGCTAAAATAATCTCCTAGCGCTTGAGAAAAGGGGATAGACTCCCTCGCTGTTTGGCTGATACCGACTTTAGGCCGCCCCGATGACTTACGACTATCTCGTGTTACTTATCCGATGAATTCTTATTTCTTATAAGTGTCGTCACCTCAGCTAAATAATAGCCCATTCAATTTCTATTATAAAGAAAGAAAGAGAAGAAAAAGGATATGCTACGCAGAAAAATATAATAAGAAAGAAGAAAAAGAGTACAGGGGAAAAGTAGAAGTGGAGATATACGCGCAGAATCGATTACGCTAATCTGTTTCATTCGAACAAGATGAAAAGAAGAAAAGAAAGAAAAAAAGGGTGAGAATAGTTAAATCAAGATTATTATACTTTTTACATAATGAACTATTTAGCAATAACTCTAAAATAAACATATCTACGTTGTAATATATAAATTTATCATACTGTAGTATATCCACAGGTCCTGCTGGTTACTCAATTTTCATATGTATATCCTCAGGTGGGAGAATAGCAAAAAACGGCTGATCAAGTGTTTTTATATCGTAATATGTGTTCACGTGATTGGATCTTTTTACGTGAGACCTTTTAACACACAAAGATGCACACACACATTTTCTATTACGATACTAAAGATGAGTGAATCAATTATCGTTTCCTAAAGGCTTTTTTCCTATTTAGTTTAATGATACCGTATAGGTTATTTCCTACTTGAGTAACATGATATTACAGAGTGACCAGAAAAAACAGAACCCACATTATTTATTTATTTTACCATTAAACTAACCCTAAACCCAAACCTTAACCCTAACCCTAACCCTAAACCCTAACCCTAACCCTTGTTGGACTTAAATTTAAAAAAAAATTAACAGTTTTATTACAAAATTTGTGGGTTCTGTTTTTTCTGGGTCACCCTGTAATATGCTACTCAACTAGGGGGGTTAGGGTTAGGGTTAGGGTTAGGGTTAGGATTAGGGTTGGGGTTTAGGGCTAGTTTAATGGGAAAATAAATAAATAATTTGTTTCGACCTAATTTGGTCTTGTTAAGTTTTTAAATGCCATCCTTGGCCAGTTGAAAAGGGCTTAGAGTAAGTAAGTCCTGAGTTACTATTTTTATTAATCCTATTTTATTAATATTTTTATTATTGTTATTATTTTGTTATTCTTAATCTAATTCTTAACCTTATCATTACTGCCAATATTATTGTTAATATTAGTATTGTCCCCTTTTTGTTTTGTTCTGTTTTTTTTTTTGTTTTTTTTAAATTAAAAAAAAAAAATTTTTTGTTAATCAGAAAAATACAATACAATACAAGTTAGTGAGTTAGTATTTGGTTGGACAAGTTTAATGTCATGTCCAAGACATCCATTTTTTTGGGGGGGGGTCTTACCCCTCTGCATGGAATACAGTCGGCCTATTCTACGGCCCAACCAACAGGGCGAATATTCGGATTCCCCATACTTTCTGTTTCTTCATAACTACGGAGACTTTGAATTCCGTGAACGTCATAGGCTTATCCCTTTGGGTTATTACTGTTGCAAAGGGTTCGAAATTTAAGGTCAAGCCCTTCAATAACATGGCAATTAATAAGCCATCGCTAACAATCTCCCCGGCCTCCCTTAATGAGCTTGCAATGCTCTCAGTTTGGATTATGTAATCAGTGATTGATTCATAATCTGTTCTATTCAACGAACTTAATTGGCGATATAGCCCTACAATTCTAGGCTTGCCCTTCGACAAGTAGCGAGTCCTTAATATCTCCATTGCCCTTCTGCCATCATCTCTCGCTTCGCGAATTACGAGTGAGAGACTCCGGTCATCCAAGCACTGGATTAATTCTGCATATATTGTTGCATTTTTGTCCACAAAAATTGGGTCCTCCGGTTGGTCCGATGGTGCATCGATTATGTCATACAACTGAAGGGTTCTCGGATACCCATGGAACTTTGTTTCCCAAATTTCATAACTCGACTCGTCGCCATTGAAGAAGATCCGAGCGTATCTGGGCCCGTAACCTATTAAGTTTTTAAATGCCATCCTTGGCCAGTTGAAAGGGCTTAGAGTAAGTAAGTCCTGAGTTATGGAATTCTTTGGTAAGTGAATAAGTCCTATCCAGCGTATTGTTAAAGGTCCAGTGATTTAATCCTATGTCCGTCGTCCACAAAGGTCGCAGTAGTTATGAGTAGGTATCGCCAGTACTTCCGGTATAAGTATTGTATCAGCTGCAGAGTACTGCCAGTGATTGGCCAAGAGGTTGATCACACTGTTCTCGGCGAGTCTATAAATAGAAGTGGACATCTAGCACACACCTTATATACGAAATAAGTCAACAGGTCTCATCAGCAGTGTATACCTACGATCTTCCCCCGACAGAGATCGAACGGAGAACCCAGAATGCAGAGTCAGAGACTCTACCTCTAGGCCAACCGGACACGCCACACACGAAACTCGCCAAATTAACTTGTCAATCATAAGTGCGCAACTACTATAACATGATGTTTTTAACAGCATCGTTTCGTTACCTCTCGGAGTCACGTCTTCCCGGCATAACGGCACGCATCCATGCTGAGCACAGAAATATATGAAATTTTATAGAGAGAAATTTTATTTATATAATTGGAATAATCATGACAAGCAAATTTGGCGAATACTGTGTGCGGCGTGAAGAACACTGTACAGCTGTTTCGACCTAATTTGGTCTCATCAGCAGTGTATACCTACGATATCCCCCCGACAGAGATCGAACCGGAGAACCCAGAATGCAGAGTCAGAGACTCTACCCCTACGCCAATCGGACACGCCACACACAAAACTCGCCAAATTAACTTGTCAATCATATATATATATTAGAGTTGTGGAAAATGGACTCGTCGATTCGAGTTCAATTCCTAGACGAAGCTGTTGGCATTTCACATAGCGCTAATACCCTTAGGAAAGGTATGAATCTATATATTCTCCCTCCAGCTATGGGTCAATTAGTAGGGCAGACTGGGCTCTTCAGCCTTGAGTAGGTAACCAGTCTAGGAGAGGGATAACTCTGAATTCAAATTCCTGAGGTCGGTCATTGATTGGGTTTGTGGCAACCTTTGATACACCAATTCTTTCCTATCGACTGTGCCAAAAAGTGTGGATGGTCCAACACAAGCCTTCACCACTATAAACAAATCCCTGTGTGGGAGTTCATTGTGTGTATGAAACCTCATACGTCGAAACTCGACGGGAAAGTCCATTATATTATATATATATATATATATATATATATATATATATATATATTCTGACTACGGCGTTTTGCCTGTTCGTGATGCCGACAACAAGAAGAGCATCGTATATCCTTTCGCGTCGTCTGATTTCGCCTTCAACTGGATAAATTTAAAACGCTTTAATCATGACCATGGTCCATCGACTTGAGCCATTTATGGTCATATTGATCCTTAAGTGACCAGTATTGCAATCGTAAATTCTGACTCATACATTATTAATGAATCGTCCGGAGTTGCGAAACGGTTGACTGTTTCTTCGTTTTATAGCCTTCGTCAGAAAAGCATTCTCTTCGAGGCCTATCAATAGGGGCGTCGATAATTAGTACCTCGGACCGATCTTTACTTCCTCCCTCAGGATGTAAATGTGTGCGGAAAGGAAATGACCACTGGCTATTAAAACACTGCGGACAATCGACGGAGAAAAGGCACTAAGCGAGATTATGACCAATGCGACAATTACAATATAGCTCTCGTTAAAACATTGAACAGTTTGATGCACACGCATTCAAGGAATAGGTATGTACTTTATAAAAGTCCAGTGGTGATATGTTTGGGCAAGAGGCTTCCGCAGAGCATTGGTTCTCAAACAGGGGTCTCCTGACTCCCTAGCGGATCATGTAGAGGGCTCTCCTATAATACGGAAAGGAAATGACCACTGCGGACAATCGACGGAGTAAAGGCACTATGTTTGGGCAAGAGGCTTTTACAGAGCATTGGTTCTCAAACAGGAGTCTCCTGACTCCCCAGTGGATCATGTGGTGAGCTCTCCTATAATACGGATAGAGCACACTCTCACGGCCTTTACATATATACATATGTATGTATTTATCAGTTTTGATTCTCTTAGCAGTTCGTAGGTGCTGATGATAGCCGATTGGGAAGGTGCCTGACAGGATAAATCAATCAGGTTTCCATCCCGGCTGGGGGTAGCCTGGAAATGTCTAGCCACAGTGAAGAGACTTGATACCTCAAAATACGGTGACTGTAGATGACTATATATATATATATAAGTCGTCAGGGCGGCCTAATGTCGGTATCGGCCAGACAGCGAGGGAGTCTATCCCCTTTCCACTAGCGCTAGACAAGGAGATTAATTTAGCATCTGAGGTAGAGCGCCACACCTACCATCAGCTCCTCACTTTACCTCACAGATCCGTGTGCTACTCATTTGCTGAGTTGGCGAGGGCCGGTATCGAACCAAGAACCTTGTGATTTCTAGCCGAACACTCTACCGACTGAGCTAAACCGGCCCTTCTTTGTTGAGTACTGTTGTTATTTGTGCATGTAGAAACTTAACGGTCAGTGTGGACATGGCAGTAATGGCAATCAATGGATACTCCATACTCCCCAAAACTCTATCATTTGAACCTCTCCACCTGATGCATCATTCACAGAATGCTAAGGCCCCTGGCAACCGCCTTCTAGCACATATATAATTAAAAAAAGTTGGAGTTTACTAGAAGGCGGTGACTGAGGGTCATAGTATCTTGCGTATGATACATTTGGTGGAGAGTGATTATGTATAAACCAAGTGAAAGAAAACAGGTGCAAGTACCATACTAAGTAAGTAAGTAAAGTCGACGGGGCGGCCTAAAGTCGGTATCAGCCAGTCAGCGAGGGAGTCTATCCCCTTTTCAATAGCGCTTAACCAAGTAGATTGTTTTAGCGTCTGAGGTGGAGCGCCACACCTACCATCAGCTCCTTACTTTACCGCACAGATCCCTGTGATACTCATACGCTGAGTTGGCGAGGACCGGTATCGAACTAGGAACCTTGTGGCTTCTAGCCGAACGCTCTACCGACTGAGCTACTAGTAGTAAGTAAAGTCGGCGGTGTGGCCAATTGTTGGCATTAGCCTAACAGCAAGGGAGTCTATCCCCTTTTCATTAGCACTAGGCCAAGGAGATTGTTTTTGCGCCTGAGATGGAACACCAAATCTACCATCAGCTCCGCATAGATCAAAGCTGTGCTACTCGGTGCTGAGTCGGTGAGTGCCAATATTGGACCTGAAATTTTGTGGTTGCAACATGGATGCTCTACCAACAGGCTTAAACGAAATAACACTAAAATAATTTGTTTCATTTATATATAATAGCTTCATGAAAGATAAACATTTTTTTATTTTTTATTAATTCACATTTCTTATGAACTGACAACTTGTGTGATTCACATGTCCTGGGAATGACGTTAAACTCTATCTGATGGTGAGGTTCCAGTTTTGGAGGTTTGGGGAATGTGGAGCACCCCTTCATCACCATTGCTCCCTGGTCCACTCTTACCCGGAGTGGTAGTACCTGTTAGGGTCCCATCTATGGGTTAAATAGAAAAATGTATTTATAAAAAAATTGTATTATCCATTAAGAATTGTTTTATTTCAAAACTTTATCGGCATTAAATGACCCACTGAGGTTGATATGCCGTAAAACAAAACAAACCAAACTTGTGTGATTCATGTGTATGCTTGACAGTTGCAGGCTGTGTGTGTGTGAAGTGATACAAGGACTTTTCAAAAACAATATAAAGACATTACTACACTGGATGGCAGCACATGGCATTACGACAATTACAATATACAGTGGAACCTCGGTTCTCAAACATAATTCGTTCCTAAGTTATGTTTAAGAACCAATTTGTTCGAAAACTGAAACAATATTTCCCATAAGAAATAGTGTAAAATAGATATTTGCGCTCTTGACTATCAGATGAAAGCCTATTGAAGTACCTACAGTTATATATATATTTACCAACCCCTCCACACGAGTAGTATGTGACACAAGGTCAATTTCTTAAGCGGAGTTCAACAGGTAAAATCTGTGTTGTCAGCGCGATATGATGATGATTATGATGATGATGATGATGATGATGATATATGTGTCTATTGAAATAATACATATCTGTGATTGTGGGCATAAATTTATAGTACTGTACATGTTCAGTGTGCGTGTGCGTGTGTGTGCGTGTGTGTGTGCGTGTGCGTGTGAGTCTAGTTGTGTACATATGCGTATGTAATTATAAAACAGACATACAGTCTGTATATTTATATTCATAGTTACATGCATGTTTAGTGAGCGTGTGTCTTTGTGTGTATGTATATGTGTGTATGTGTGTGTGTGTGTGGTTTCATAGTTGTGTACATATGTGTATATAGCTATAAAAAGACATACATAAGAGTCTGTATATTTACACTTATGGTTACACACACACACACACACACATATATATATATATATATATATATATATATATATATATATATATATATATATATACCAACCCTTCCGCAAGAGCAGGATGCAACACGCGGTCAATTTCTTAAGCGGAGTTCAACAGGTTTGAACTCAGAGTTTTCCTTTTCCTAGACCGGTTGCCTAACCACGGTTAAAGAGCCCAGTCTGCCCTACTATTTATCCATAGCTGGAGGGAGAGTAGGATTCATACCTTTCGCAAGGGTATTAGCGCTAAGTGAAATGCAGTTACTACATCCAGGATTTGAACTCGGGACGACTAGTCCATTTCCCATGACCTTAACCATTATATCACGCGCTTCCGTTATCCAGTTATATACAATGTGGAAAGAGGTGTATTTAAACAAAGTTTCTTAGGATTCACGAATAAGGTCATAAAATAGAGAATAAACACAAACGAAGCTAAGAATTTACACAAAAACAAAAATACTCGTTCAAGATAGCTACTGGCGTTAGCTGATGTTGATGGGGTAAATTCGACCAGCAGTTCGAACGGCTTCGATTTGTTGAGGCCTTTTTACTGAAGCCTTTTTTACTCAAATGTTTTGCTTGAACCCGGAATTATTCGATGTCAGAGTCGTTCGAAAACCGAGATTCTACTGTATAACCCTGAGCCTCCGCACACACCTACCATCAGCTCCTTACTTTACCGCACAGATCCCTGTACTACTCATGCGCCGAGGTGACAAGGGCCAATATCAAACTAGAAACCTTGTGGTTTCCAGCCGAACGCCCTACCGACTGATTTTTTAAAAGTGGAATTTCCATAGATCCCGTTGGATTTATTAATATCAAAAAAATATTATCATATTAACCAGCATTTGATTTTAAATGAGAAGACCTAGTTACACTGTAATTTATATTGTGGAGGCGTTTGTCGGGTAATGGTTATCATTGTCTGACTGATACCGACATTAAGCCGCCCCGTCGATTTTTACTTATACTAGCAAATATATGCACCCTCCGGGTGCAAGTATTTAAGTTTTGATATAATAAAATATCATATTAAATTAGAAAGGCTAATGAAACTGACTAAGAATGCAGATAAAAAGATCTGCAACAGATAATCGAAAAATAGAACAACTTTTAAACTAACTATTCCATCATTTTCTATTACTCCCCTCTTTCATTGGTAAATTTTCCTAATTTAACTATTTAGTTAAAATAGGAAGTAAAGGATAATATTACAGTTATTTCTTCTTGTAAATAAATTTCTTTTAAGATTTATCCACGAGATTTTTGTTTATATTTCTTAAGATAAAACCAAACAATTAGAAATCAATAATACCAAGCACATATTTATTAAAATCAAATTTTAAATATCAATATGCAAATTAGCCTTCCCGTTCAAACTGTAAACCGCTATTTTGTTGTATATATAAATACAATTACATGTTATTAGTACGTAGATATGGTCAACAGTATTAATAATGTAAAACAATTTTTTATTAATAACTGAAGGTTTAAAAGAATGAAATCATGGAGAATTTGACGTAAATAATTAAGGGAATTGTGACTTGAGTAGTAATATAGTTTCGGTTACAGACAGAAAAACACACAATCTCCATTATAATAAGATATGGACATGTTATTCGGAAGGCGTTACATTTGTTTGTTTGTTTTGTTATGGATGACTGCAGATCCAGTCCAGTTTGCATTGTTGGATCCATTAGTGGATCCATTAGTGGACATTGATAGGTGTTCAGCCTGTTGTATATTTAATGAGTAGATATCATACACAGAAGGTGATAGATAGGGTTTGTTTGTTGATCTAAAGTACTTACCACAACATATACGTCATAGCCAAAACAATAAGACCCTCAATCACCACCTTCTAGCACATATATGTTAATAAGTGTAAGAGGGTCACCAGAACAATAGGGTCGGGAAAATAGAGAGCATAGGTGCTAGGGCTTGACATGACCAGCCGATTGTTCTGGGGTGGCCTCTCCGATCGCCCGTCTAGTCTAAGGAGTTATTTACTAGTTATCTAACTCGTAGACATGCATTTGCTACTTCTCACTTGAGCAGCTTTGCTCTTCTAAATATACCCTTTGGGTAAGTCCATTGTTCTGGTTATAGGTGAGTCACCTACAACAGTAAGAATAATGATTCAGAATTAATTATAAGATTTATAAAATAGAGAAGGGAGTTATTTTACAATCACCCTGTATTACAGAAAATACTCTGTCGACTGGGGCTGTAGAATACGCTGACTGTACCTCTGCAGAGGGGTAAGACCTCCTACTCCAAATAGGGCCACCTGTTGGCTGAGGATGGTGACATGTGATGCTTAAGGGCGGTATCATTTTGGCTTAGCAATCCATGATATGCAACACCCCACTTGGACCTTACCTAGACTAGAATAACCTTATAACTGGCACAGATCGGGGGTCCAGTGGCTTCGGTCCTGGACCGGTTAAGTGATTAACGGCATGATCCCAGGGGCCATCCATCTAGGCAACTCCTGAAGCCTTGATTTAAAGGGACAGGACTGGGTTTATTCCCCAGTGCCTGAGGCACCTCCTTGAGGTGGAATGCCGACGGGATCTTCACATCTTTTGCACCCGCCATCCTATGAACTTTGGTTCGTGGCAGAAATAAATACCCGTATTCACCCTTCAATTTCTTTCAAAGTCGTTGGTTTCGTAGAGTAGACTTGCTCCTTCAACCCCACCCCCAAAGAAAAGTGTCGCAGGGTGTTAAATCAGGGCTTCTGGCTGGGCTCTCGTGCGGACCACCTCTACCCATCCATCTTCCAGGAAAATGCTGACTCAGCCATTCACGAACAACAATGGAAGCGCCAACAATAATCCCAATACAGATTTAATTGCCATATATTAATGAATTTATGGGGGTGCCCGTGGTGTAATAGTCGTCGTCGACGGCGATACGAGTTCAAGTCCTGGGTGACGCTGGCTGCTTTCTATATGGCACTAATACTCTTGGGAAATATATGAATCCAACTATTCTCCCTCTACCTATTAGTAAATTGTGGGGCGGGCTAGGTTCTTCAACCTTGGCACAGCAACTGGTCCAGGAGAAGGAAAACTCTAAATTCAAATCTGATAAATTCTGCTTAAAAATTGACCTTATGCTACATCCTGCTCGTGTGGAGGGGTTTGTAAATACATACATGAAAGAATTGAGAAAAATATAACTTATTGGAGGATTTTCTGTGATAAGTCGTGCTAATGACTACGACTTATATTTATAGACTGTTCAAAAATAGCGGTGGCTTAATCGGCCAATCAAAAACGCCTAAACATATTTAATTTACTATTTAAAGGCGTTGATAAATTGTCCTAGAATGATTCGCTAGAAGGACAGATCAACAGACGAAGATTATACAACTCTCTACTTCAAGACAGGATAAACTCTGATGATTATTCAACTCACTACTTCATGACAAGATAAACTGATACAACTAGTTTAAGGTCGGATCAGCGGACAGGGATTAAAACTGATACTACATCTTTCTACTTCGAGAAAGGCTACAAACTTTATACCACAACGGATCTCCACTGTAAAGCTGCTTTCAACTACAACCCTAAAATGACTACACGAATCGTAACTTAACTGCATTGGTAATCCTTAACTTCTTTCTCGTAAATTCCTGCCATAAAATATGTCCGTGTTTTTGCAATAATCTTTTATTTTTCTTGCACTCGTTATTTTACAATAGTAAATATATTTTCTTTATTTGTTAAAGAATAAAGAATAAAGAAAATATATTTAGTATTGTAAAATAACGGGTGCAAGAAAAATAAAATATTTATTGCAAAAACACGGACATAAAATGAGGGTTCAGTTTATTTTATGGTGGGAATTTACGAGGAAAAAGTTAAGGATTACCACTGCATTTAAAAACAATTATTGTTGGCATCTTTCCGTCTGCTAAAGACGATGGCGTAGTGTTCAATTTTATTTAACGGCATCTGCGCGAGTGACTGAACAGGTAAAATTTTTGAACGGCAATCTCTGGTGCTGTGACTTCAAACAAACAGTAATGCTTGTTGTGGTTGCGGTTGTCTCTACTTCCTTCTGGCTCTTTTTGCTGTGGCGGCTTCTTTCCTCTCTTTTTCACCCCTTTTCGTGGCTTGTTTGATAAAGAGGCGAAATACCGCTCTGTTTTCTGCCCCAACCTCCCATGTATCAGTATTGAGGTGGCATGTCTTCATATCTTTGCAGAGGTCTTTAAATCGCAGGCGTGGTCTCCCTACCGGTCAGGAGCCTTCTACAAATTAACCATACAGTAGATCTTTGGGGATGCGGCCTTCGTCCGTGCCCCTGACATGACCAAGCCAAAAATAGTTTAAAATACGTGGTTACTTTTGGTTCACCCAGTACTTTATGTTTTTCTATAGTGAACGCATGTAGCTACCCGTTTCTACGAGGGAACTTAGTTTCCTATATGATTAGATGTCCTTGAAATTGGATAGGGGAAAATATCAATTTCAGCAAAAGAAAAACCTCACATAGAGAACAGCTGATAAGACGTGTAAAGGAATTTTTAGGTTGAATATTAAGAAAGAACTTTCATGTTTGCTTTGAAGCTGAGTTAATCATTTGAATTTCCAAAGTGAAATTCTTTAATATCTGTCATAATCTCTCACTCCTTATATATATATATATATATATATATATATATATATATATATATATATATAAATTCTTATATATATATATATATATATATATATGTATATCGCCAACTCAGCGTATGAGTAGCATATGGATCTGTGTGGTAAAGTAAGGAGCTGATGGTAGGTGTGGTGCTCCACCTTGGTCTAGCAATAGTGAAAAGGGGATAGTCGCTGATTGGCTGATACCGACTTTAGACCACCGCGACGACTTTACTTCACTTATATATATATATATATATATATATATATATATACGATTAAAAGCGAATGGTTTAAAACAGACCGAATGGAGTTTCACGAGTTGGTCTTATTTCTAATATCTAATTTCTGAATTTAAACCTGCTCTGCTATTTTAGCATGATTTTGGGCTGCAGTTGTTGAAAATGTAGGTGATTACATTTTGATCCTCTTTGGCAAAAGGTAATTACTTTCCGCATACCCTAATATATATATATATATATATATATATATATATATATATATATATATATATATATATATATATATATATACACATATATATATATTTATATATATATATATATCCTCTTTGGTAAAAGGTAATTACTTTCCACATACCCTAAATATATATATATATATATATATATATATATATATATATATATATATATATATATATATATATATATATAATATATATATATATATATATATATATCCTCTTTCGTAAAAGGTAATTACTTTCCACATATCCTAATATATATATATATATATATATATATATATATATATATATATATATATACCCTTTACTTTCCGAATAGCCGATACACACACACACACACACACACACACACATACACACACACACACACACACACACACACACACATATATATATATATATATATATATATATATATATATATATATAGATATGCACCTATGACAGAAAAAGGTGAAGCAAACATTAGTTTTAATAACAAATGGACCATGATTAAAACAATATCAAAATTTAATTAAATTAGATTGTAAATTGGAAGATAAAACATTAAAAATGAATTGATATATGAGTCCTATGTGTTCCCGCTTTCTTAGAGATTTATTTTTTGAATTCGGAGAGCGACTCCGCAGTTAATATCCTATGCCTTTTAATTTGCAGAATTTATTTGAAATTTTATCAGAACGCGGGGAAAAATAAAACTAACATCAACTCTTTTCAAATTGAGCATATGACACAAAATTAATTATATATTAGCGTGTATGAAAAAGAATTTTCGTGTTTTAATCAATTGGAAGTTCACAGGAAACATCTTGAGAAAATCCGTAGTTTTTTTTTCATAATATCTTTCATTGATACTAGCTTTTCTTGGCGCATTTGAAACGTCGTAGTCAAGTCATCCCCTTCCTGGTATTTTCTGTACACCCACCAATCCTTTTAATCATATGAGCTAGATGGCGATGGCTGAGAGTTTTTGTGTACCCCTTCATCACCATTACTCTCAGGGCCAATTTGAACCGGAGTGGTAGTACCTGTTAGGGTCCCATCTATGGGTTAAATAGAAAAAAATAAAGTCTTCTAGGTGGTAGTGCACTGTCCTTATGTTGTTTATAACCCTACACAATAATCTTATTATAATGGAGATTGTGTGTTTTTCTGTCTGTAACCGAAACTATATTACTACTCAAGTCACAATTTCCTTAGTTATTTACGGCACATTCTCCATGATTCTATTTCTATTTAAACCTCAATTAATAATAAAACTGTTTGACATTATTAATACTGTTGGCCTTACCTAAATACTAATAACATGGAATTGTTTTTATATATACAACAAAATACCAGTTTTCAGTGTAAACGTAAAGCTAATTTGCATATTGATATTTAAAAAACTGATTTTAATAAAAATGTGCTTGGTATTATTGATTTCTAATTGTTTGGTTTTATCTTAATGAATATGAGTAAAAATCTCTTCAATAAATCCTAAAAGAAATTCATTAACAAGAAGAAATAACTGTAATTTTATTCTTTACTTCCTATTTTAACTAAATAGTTAAATTAGGAAAATTTAGCATTGAAAAACGGAAGTGATGAAAGAGTAAGTTTCAGTTGTTCTATTTTCCGATTATACCCCCTCTGTTTCGAATCTTTTTATTTGAATTCTTAATTAGTTTCATTAGCCTTTCTGATTTAATCTAATATTTTATCACATTTAAACTTAAATACTTGCACCCGGAGGGTGCATATATTTGCTAGTAATAATAATAATAAATATAATAATAATAATAATAATAATAAATAACTCTTTCGCTCTTTCTTTTCTCTCCTCCTCCTCTCTCTCTGCCTTTCTTTTCTTTTCTTTCCTCCTCTCACTCTTTCTTTTCTCCCACATCTCACTCTTTCTTTTCTTTTATATATATTTCATTACATTAAAACTTGAATACTTACATGTGTATTTCTCAACGCTGATCGTCATAGTAAACGGTTCAAATTTAGATAAATAAGATCTATTATTATTATTATTATTATTATTATTATTATTATTTCCCTCCGAGTGAGTTTTTCACACCAGCGTAAGCTGATGGTCTTCCACTTAAATCTGAGTAGCAACAAGTCCCCTTCGGTCGCCAGGACTCTTCCGAGAATTCTAGCCGATCTCAAAGAGGTCCAGGTATTTGTCTATTTTCTTCCTTTTCCTTCATCTTCACCATGTGATCTGCTGGAACTGGAAAATCTACTTTTTTGTGTAATTAATACAAGGTCTGGTCTTCGGGCTGAGATAAGGTGATCCGTCTTTATCTCGAAGTCCCAGAGAATTTTAAGCATTAATAATAATAATAATAATAATAATAAACGGATCACCTTATCCCAGCAAGAAGACCAGACCTAGTGTCGATTAACAAAAAAGAAAGAACTTGTCAACTGGTGGATTTTGCAGTTCCAGCAGATCACAGGGTGAAGCTGAAGGAAAATGAAAAAATGGACAAATACCTGGACCTTGCCAGAGAACTGAAAAAGTTATGGAATATGAAAGTGAAAGTGATACCAATTGTAGTTGGTGCACTTGGAAAATGCACTTGGAACGGTCCCAAAAAGATCGGAAAAAAGTTTCGAAAATCTGGAAATCAGAGGGAGAATCGAGACCATACAGAATACTGCACTGCTGCAATCTGCCAGAATACTCAGAAGAGTCTTGGAGACCTGAGGAGATTTGTGGTCAATCAGACTTCAGAGAAAGGCCATCAGCTAACGCTGATGTGAAAAACTCAAAAGGAGTAAATAATAATAATAATAATAATAATAATAATAATAATAATAATAATCATGCTATTTTATTCTTAACTGTTATTTTTTGTAGATGAGAAGTTGTACATTATTTATATAGTCGTTAACATAGCAACTAGAAGTATCTTATTTCCACATTTTGTAACACACACACACACACACACACACACACACACACATA
>CM042170.1:28971001-29001001 GCA_023376005.1 Doryteuthis pealeii | reverse complement strand
ACACACACACACACACACACACACACACACATACATATATATATATATATATATATATATATATATATATATATATATATATATATATATAAGTGTATTTTGGCAGCATTTTTTCTTTTAAACATGTTTGGTTGAACTCGAGTGACAATTCCTGTCGTACGAGTTTCTGTTCAATCCTTTCAAGGTGTCTGGCCATCTTTTGGTGTCAGGATGGAACTGGTGTAGCAATCTACCAAAGGTGTCTCTACGAGCGCTTTCAGCATGTCGATCTGCCATCTTCAGGTTGGAAACTGATGGTATGTTTCGTGGTGTCTCAAAAAACGAGCAGTAGCGTAAGAATTGGTAGTGGGAGGTAGAAACAAGGTAGTGGGGGAGGTAGTAGGAATTAGTAGTAGTTCAAACGAACGATGTAGAATAGATTTTGTGGACCCCCTCCCACAAAATCTATTCTACATCCGTTGGAACTACTACCAATTCCTACTACCCCCACTACCAATACAATATATATATATATATATATATATATAATATATAATATATATATATATATAATATCCAATATATTAAAACACAGAGCAGTAATAATACTAATGATATTAGTAGAGGAAAAAGTTAAGGGTCTACCATGATTCCAATCCAAATGATGTAGGTAGGGTCCTGATGCAATCACTTGGATTGAAACCATGGTAGACCCTTAATTTTTCCTCTAATAATAATAATAATAATATATATATATATATATATATATAATATATATATATATATAAAACAAAAAATCGGTCCTGTTTCGATATTGGACTGAGGCAGCCTGTATAGTCTAGCCGCATGGAAGAGCTGTGATACAGCGAAACAGTTCTGTGTAAGGATGACTATATATAGGCTCCCAATCCTTGCTGTTGTATGTGAATTACGTTAAAATTGCATGGCTTTCCTTAAAACGCATACAACTCTCTTAGTAGCTTTTATGTGTGCATGTATGTAGGTATGTATATAAGAAAATTACTTCTGAAAGTGGGTTGCACTGATCGCCCGGTTGGCAGAGATTCTAACTCACGAAAAATCGGACGAGATGCGATCCCGGCCTGAGGCAACCTACAAAGTTTATCCGCTCGAAAGCGCAGTGATACAGCAAAACAGCACCGTATCTCCCAAAATTTAAATTAGCTTTCACTGCCAGCATATATAAAGCAATGCTCGCACACTGGATCTCTCTGGTGATCGTAAAATGTATAAACAAACGTATAGTTTACCCCCCCCCCCCCGTTACGGCATCTAACAAAATGGCCAAGAGGTTAAGAAATCGGCTGGCAAAAAGTCAGTCGCAGTTCGCTCCTGGCCAGAGGTAGTTGTTGTGTCTAGCCACACCAAAGAGGCGTGAAACACCGAAACAAGTGTCTGTGGATGACTAATATATATATATATATATATATATATATATATATATATATATATATATGTGTGTGTGTGTGTGTGTGTGTGTATAAATGATCAGATAAGTCGGTGAGAATGATTCTAATCAAGACCCCTTTTTAAGACTTAGATATATAAAAAATTTGGTGGTCTGCTAGGGGAGCTTAATGTATGATAATTTGCTAATTATATACATAGGAATATTTATGCGATTGATAAAAGAAAGGCTTAGATATTGGGTATGTTGAAATTTATTTCAACTATACTTGTTGCCTTTTAGATTTAACTTAATTTTGTCCCGAATTTAATGTTATCTTTCATAGATTATACCCCTACTCATATCCTTAACTTGTACATGGGGCATGAGAAAAATGAACTGTTTGATCTGTTGACCCGTTGACCCCGGTTTGTATTCATCTGCCGTGTTTCACATCCACCAGGCTGCTGCCCATGGTTTCCGGTGTTACACGCTCTTATGGCATGTATATTGCCCTGTCTTGCATATTGTCAATCAGAGTGGAAAAAAATGTTCAGGTTTGTCTAAGTTTTAACTTAGTAAAAGTTCGGAAGACCCCTCCACCACACTTTGGTGTTAATATAACTGTTTCTACATTCTAATCCCCCACCCCTGAATATAGTTACTTTTAACAGAAACCAGGATTGTCCACCATCTTGGAAATATATTTTAGGGTTTTCTAGAATAAGATACATACTTAAATATTTTAAAGTTTAGTCACCGTTCTATAAACAAATTAATAATTGTCAAGCTGATAACATGATTATGAGGTTTACGCATAATTTCATATTTTGTTTTTGAAAGGTTTAGGGCTGACTTCGGATTTAGGTCGGAAAATCAAAACGGAAAGTTTTTTGGTGGTCTCCAATGACAGTTTAACTACAGTCTATGAATTAACATTTTGCGAATTGGGTTACGGTTTTAGGGGATTAAGGTTCTTTTTAATTACGTATTGATTAAAAAAATAAACAACAAAAAACCCAAATTACTATACATTTAATGTTGAAAAATATTTTTTTAAACTAAGTTTAATTGAAATTATACATTGTAATACTTACACAAACAACTGTCTCAATAATAGATTCAATAATTAATTTCAATGGTTAATTAAATGTATAGTAATTTTTTTTTTGTTGTTTATTTTTTAAAAGTAATACGTAATTAAAAACAACCTTAATCCCCTAAAACCGTAACCCAATTCGCAAAATGTTAATTCCTAGACTGTAGTTAAACTGTCATTGGGGACCACCAAAAAACTTTCCGTTTTGATTTTCCGACCGTCTTCAGAAGTCAGACAGATTTAGTACGATTTGATATGACTAACAAATATATGCACACTCCAGGTGCAAGTATTTAAGTTTTAATTTAATAAAATATTATATTAAATTAGAAAGACTAATGAAACTAAATAAGAACGCAGATAAAAAGATTTAAAACAGAGGGGGTATAATAAAAAAAATAGAACAACTGAAACATACTCATCCATCACAACCGTTGTTCATTGTTACATTTTACTAATTTAACTATTTAGTTATAATAGGAAGTAAAGAATAAAATTACAGTTATTTCTTCTTGTTAATGGATTTCTTTTAAGATTTATAGCCGAGATTTTGCTCATATTTATTAAAATAAAACCAAACAATTAGAAATAAATAATACTAAGCATATATTCATTAAAATCAAATTTTTAATATCAATATGCAAATTAGCCTTCCCGTTCACACTGTAAACCGCTATTTTGTTTTATATATAAATACAATTGCATATTATTAGTATGTAGATATGGTCAACGGTATTAATAATTAAAACATTTATTTATCAATAATTGAGGTTTAAATAAAAATAAAATCATGCAGAATGTGACGTAAATAAGTAAGGAAACCATGACTTGTGTAGTTATATACGAGTATGACTCAAAAATTAATGCCATTTTGTTTAGGACAAGTATAATTACCAAAATAGGAACATGTATCCTAGATTAAAATGAGGCTAGTTCTCTGTGGATCACATCCCTATTTCTCCACATTGTCACCATTTCTCTCAATAGCAATGTTCGTCCTTCGAATGAGAGCATGTATTCCTGTCCTGTGAAATTATATTGACTGTTCTTTGAGCCACGTCTTGACTATAGATTTCACTTCCACGTCACTGGAATAATGTTTGACTCTCAAACCCTCTTTCACGGGACCGAAGAGATGATAGTCGGGTTTTGATTTGATTAACAAATTCTCTCCCGGAGTGGTAGTACCTACTCCGGGTGAGAGTAGATCTGGGAGTAATCGTGATTAAGGGGTACTCTGGTGCGCCAAGATGAGTAGAATTTTGTAAACCTTTCACGCCATTTTATTCTGCATTCCTTCAATCAGTTTTCCTTCTCCAAAATTGGTTATCTAATCAAGGTTAAAGAGCCCCATCTGCCCTACTAGCTGGAGGGATTTTGTAAACTTTTCGCGCTATTTTATTCTGCATTCCTTCAATCAGAATTTTCCTTCTCCAAGATTGGTTATCTAAACAAAGTTAAAGAGCCCAGTCTGCCCTACTAGCTGAAGGGATTTTGTAAACTTTTCGCGCTATTTTATTCTGCATTCCTTCAATCAGAATGTTCCTTCTCCAAGATTGGTTATCTAAACAAGGTTAAAGAGCCCGGTCTGCCCTACTAGCTGGAGGGATTTTGTAAACTTTTCACGCTATTTTAGTCTTCATGCGGTCGTTATTTCTTTCCCGCTATTTTCTATCTCTGATTCTCTTTTCAAATATTTTGAACCCACCTCTTGTCCAGAGCCTCTCTTTTACACCCCGAAAATCATTCCCACCAATTGTTTATAGCAATTAGCTTGATTTGATCAAATTAATTTGCATGAAAGAAATCGCAATTGAATTTTGAACCTTCGTTTCAACTTGATTCCTTTATTTTTTTTTAGATCTTTATTTTTAGTAATTTCCATGAAGTACTCTCCCCACGCACATTTTTCTTCTTACTCTCCCAAACCGCTGCTTCCTTACTCTCCAATTCATCCAACATCGAGAACGAAATGGCCAGCAAATTAAGCATGAAATTAATTTTCAGCTTTGTGAACAAAATTAAAAAATGGCCGAGTTGAATTTTGTTTGCTGTCCTTATGGACAGACCTGAGAAAAAGAATATGGCGTCAATGTGCGCACTGACACGTACTTTGTATTGGCTTGTTTGTTCATTGCAAAAGGAAGACTTGACGTCTTTTCGTTGGCTCTTTTCTGTACAGTGACAAGGCTTATTAAATCTAATGTACAAAAAAATCAGGCCCAGTTTTGAAATCAAATTAAAACCCGTTTTTTTAGTGGTCAATGTAGTACTGGTAAAATGTTCAGTGCGTAAACGATCAATTGACTGTGAACAGTGAACTGTTTAAAAGTTTTTCCCTCATCGAGAAGATTATTGGACTGAAGACACACTTGATAAAGGTCCAGTTTCTTATAACTAATACATAAAGAGCAGCGGTATTATTATTGAGTTTGTTTGTACCTGTTCTGATAAACTAAGGAATATCGCATATAGGCGAGAAATTAACAGGTAAGACGTGCCTATGAATGTATGTATTCGCTAGCCTAAGAGCATATATGCAAGCACGTGGTGTAATGGTTAAAGTCATGGAAAATGGACTCGTCGCCCAGAGTTCAAATCCTGGATGTGGTAATTACATTTCACTTAGCGCTAATACCCTAGGGAAATTTATGAATCCTACTCTCCCTCCAGCTATGGGTAAATAGTAGGGAAGACTGGGCTCTTTAACTTTGGTTAGGCAACCGGTCTAGGAGAAGGAAATCTTTGAACTCAAACTAGTTGAACTCCGCTTAAGAAATTGACCTTGTGTTACATCCTGCTCGTGTGGAAGGGTTGATAAATATATATATATGCTCCATCAATAAGAATGAGCACTCTTTACTTGTAAATATAGTAAACTATATAAGTATGTATGTATGCATGTATGCGTGTGTGTGTGTGTGTGTGTGTGTCATCGGCATTGCAGTCTCGGAAGATTATATAGTTCTTGTGCCCCTGAAGTTACAGCGCCTCCTGAGACTGTGAAAAAACATTCTCAACCACAGATGTCGCATGGGAAGGCTGTCACTGAAGGTGTTGATGTGTCGGTGTTTGTTGCCGCCGCTTTCTACTGGACCTCTTGGTGTCATTTCGAACATGAGCAGTCCGCTACGGAGAGCACAACTGGGGAGGTCCTGTGCCCAATTTCCCCAGTATATATATATATGTGTGTGTGTGTGTGTGTGTGTGTATGTCTGTGTCTGTGTTAGTGTGTGTTCGTCTTTGTGTTAATGTGTGTGTGTGTGTATGTGTGTTTGTGTTAGTGGGTGTGTGTGCGAGTTGTGGAAATGTTCTTTTTTCTGCACTAATCTCATAGTCATTTTGTGATCTACTGAAATACAACACTGACTATTTCAAATATTATTTTGCCTGTAGATTTTGTCCGTTGCATCCGAAGTCCGTTGATGGGGAGTCCGTAGATGAGAGTTTAGTCAGTAATTATTATTCAAACTAGCAAAAAATAAAAACACTCTCCGGGCGGTGGAAAAATTAAATTTTGAAAGATATTGCCTGGGAACAGGAACTAATTAAATAAATATTTTTAGTATTTTACACAAAATCGTAGGTATTTAGTTATTTGTAAACTTTTTGATTTTACCTTTTGTTACTGAAAAAAAAAAAAGCGCGAGAGTTAAAAAGATAATCTAAAAAATAATTACTATATAATACTGGACATTTATTTATTAAAACTTGTTTTCAAAAACAATGTCGACCGTTTAACGTTGCATACTAAAATTCTACTTATTAAGGATTTTGAATATAAATAAAATACTCATTGATAAACTTATACAATTCCTGAGGTTTGTGACGTAAGCAGTGACGTAACTTTGGTTACTGACAGAGAGACAACGAATATCCATCATTAAAAGTTTAGAAATACTTACTTAAAACCATATTATTATCAGTATTAGATACGAATGCTTGTAACCATATAACTTTGTGTAAATCATTCGTATTCGTTAGGAATAGAGGGTGCAGGTCGACGGTGATGGAGTTAGAGTTGGTGTTGGTGATATTCGGTGCATTACTGCAGATACGTCACAAGGGAATGTGCATTGCATCTTTTCTTTGTTTGTTGACTAGGTTAGCTGGTATACACTATCTATAAATACATAAGTACACGTCCAGGCACATATCTATATTATAAATCTATATTATATGTTGTGTTGATATATATATATATATATAATATATATATATATATATATATTACATTCACACATTCACTATACACTTAACATTTTTCATTTCTCTCCCTCACAAAAATTTCTGTAACAGTGTCTTGATGATGGTTTAATACCGAAATACTTAAGTATAGACACATAAAATTGTTTCCTCTGATTATAACATCCTGTGTTTGTTATATTTTTTGAAAATATTTTCTTCACACACACACACACACACATACACACACACACACACACACACACACACACACACATATATATATATATAATATATATATATATATATATATATATATATATATATAAATTCCTATGATTTAGATTTCTCTTATGTCACTCTATCCTGTCCTAGTTATCTTTGTAAAGCAGATTTTAAAATCGGTGAATTTTTCAAGATTTTTCTAGTTCGAAAATTGATGCAAAATTGTCAGTTCTTTCTTTGCCTTTTTTTTTTTTCAATTGAAGACACTGTATACAAAAGTGATTCTAATTTCAGCTGGGATTTCCAATTCTAAATGTAAATTCTTAATGAGTGTTTAATGTATTGAATGATCGCTTTTCACGAGATCAACAGAGAAAATGCTTTTACTATCGAGCATATAAAGATGTATCATAAGCGAGCTATTATGTTATAAAAAAAAGAAAGTAAAACAAGAAAAAACAAGAAAGAAAATTCATGTAAAGACAAAACCAATAGAACGCACAAACAAAATGGAGATCTATTTTTAAAGATGGCGTAAACACATCGCTTTGAAAATTTCATCTTTTCTTTACGATTCGCACAACGATAAGGAGCGAAAGTGTTGCCATAGATCGCGTTCGAATTTGATGTTTTAGAATTTTAGAGTTCTTCATTTTTATAGCGTTTGTTGAGATTTATTCCGATTAACCAAGTCTGGCTCAAGATTAATTAATTAATGGTAGAAAAAAGGGTTTTATATCAACTTTCCAATATGAAAAAAAAAAGTGTCGGCCTGCCTGGAAAAACAGCATCCGAGATCGTTGTTATCTGGGTCAACATACTGCATATTTTTCTTCACATTTCTTTTTTTTTCTTTCTCTTCTCTACTTATCTCCCTCTTCCCTTTCTTCTTCTTCTTCTTCTTCTTCTTCTTCTTCTTCTTCTCTTCTTCTTCTTCTTCTTCTTCTTTAACATATTTCCTTCTTCTTTAACCTCTCTTCTTCTTCTTTAACATTTCTTCTATTCTTTTTTCTTCTGTAACATATCTTCTTCTTCTTAAAATTTCTTCTTCTTTTCTTCTTCTTCTTCTTCTTCTTCTTCTTCTTCTTCTTCTTCTTCTTCTTCTTCTTCTTCTTCCAGGTCTCCAGGACAATTCTGAGTATTATATGTGATCTTAACGTTGCTGTAGTTTGAATGGTCTCTATTCTTCCTCTGATTTCCAATTTCAAATTCACCTAAATTCTTTTCCAGAACTTTGGGGATCGTTCCAAGGGCACCAATTAAAATTGGTACGACATTCACCTTCATGTTCCACAGTTTTCTCGGTTCTCTGGCAAGTTCCAAGTATTTGTCTATCTTTTCGTTTTCTTTCATTTTCACTCGGTGGTCGGCCGAGATGGCAAAATCCACGAGATGACAGATTCTCTTCTTGTAAATCAATACTACGTCTGGTCTCCTGGCTGGGATTATTATTATTATTTACTCCTTTTGAGTTTTCACATCAGAATTAGCTGATGGTCTTTCACTGGAATCTGAGTGACAGCAAGTCTCCTCAGGTCTCCAGGACTCTTCTGAGTATTCTGGCAGATTGCAGCAGTGCAGTGTTCTGAATGGTTTCAATCCTTCCTCTAATTCCTAAACTTTCCAGGCCATTTTCCAATCCTTTTGGGACTGTTCCAAGTGCACCAACCACAATTGGTATTACTTTCACTTTCATATTCCATAATTTTTTCAGTTCTCTGGCAAGGTCCAGATATTTGTCCATTTTTCCATTTTCCTTCAGCTTCACCCTGTGATCTGCTGGCACTGCAAAATCCACCAGTTGACAAGTTCTTTCTTTTTTGTTTATCAACACTAGGTCTGGTGTTTTTGCTGGGATAAGGTGATCCGTTTTTATTTCAAAATCCCAGAGAATTTTATGTGTTTCGTTCTCAAGAACAGATTCTGGTTTATGCATGTACCATTTTGTTGTATGGTCAGAATTTAATTTTTTGAATAATTCCCAGTGGATCCCCTTCCCAACCCAGTCGTGTCTAGTTTTGTATTCTCGTTGTGCTAGTTTGCTACATTCGGAGAGTATATGGTTTACAGTCTCATCTCTATTACCGCAAAGTCTACATTTACTATTTTGTTGGGTCTTATCAATTTTCGCTTTGATATAGTTTGTCCTTATGGCATTATTTTGTGCAGCAATTATTATTATTATTATTATTATTATTATTATTATTATTATTATTATTATTGAGATTTATTCCAATTAACGAAGTCTGGTTGAAGATTAATTAATTGATGGTTGAAGAAACTCTTTTATATCAACTTTCCAAGGTGAAAAAAGTATCTCGGCCTGCCTAGAAAAAATAGCATTCGAAATGGTCATTACCTGGGTATTTTCTGGGTATTTTCTGGAAGTGCGTGTTTCGTAATGGTTATCGTCGTAAGGGACTCGACATGTTGCGTACTATTCTTCATATTTCTTATTCCTCCTCCTTCTGCACCTTTCTCCTTTTCTTCATATCCTCCTTCTTTTTATTTTTTCCTCCTCTCCCTTTCTTCTTCTTCTTCTTCTTCTTCTTCTTCTTCTTCTTATTATTATTATTATTATTATTATTATTATTATTATTATTATTATTTCTCCTTGTAAGTTTTTTTTTACACCTGTATTTCCCTGGAGGCAGAGTAACAATAAGTTTGCTCTGGTTTCCAGGGCATTGTAATATTTTAACTAAAAAGAAATAAGATAAATCTTAAATTGTAACGAGTCGTAAGTAAATAAAATTTATATATATATATATAATTTTATTTTAGAAAACAGGGAGAGAAATATAAATAATTCTAAACCAGTGAAGTATATATGATATTAGCTACCTATAATCTTTTAGTTCTCCTGAGGAAGGTGTACCTTGAACACTGAAACCATGGCAGAGAGACAAACATTTCTACTACTATAAATACTCTATATTTTACGGGATATATTGAGCCCTTTTGAATTAATTACTGCAATAGTACTGCAAGGAAAACGTGGTAGTAACTTTTTGATGAATATATATATATATATATATATATATATATATATATATATATATATATATATATATAAATCCATCAAAAAGTAACTACCACGTTTTCATTGCAGTATATATATATATATATATATATATATATATATATAGATATTTCTCTCTCTGTCTCTGTCTCTCTGTCTCTGTCTCTGTCTCTGTCTCTCTCTGTGTGTGAGCGTTTGTAAGGTGTTTTGCCTGGAAAGGTATTTTATATACATCATTTTATCTAAAATAATTTTTAAATGAATATTCCATACATGTAAACAAAAGAGATAGAAACACTTGTGTTGAAATTATTAAAACAATCAATTACATCATATCATAGTATATATATATATGTATATATATATATATATATATATATATATATATATAAACCTTTCAGTCAATTTCTTCAACAAATATATACATATATATATATGAGTGTGTATGTGTGTGTATGTGTGTGTAAGTGTGTGTGTATGTGTGAGTGTGTTTGTAAGATGTTTTGTGTGTGTGTGTGTGCGTTTGTAAAATGTTTCGTGTGTGTATAAATAATTTTGTTAAAAGCCACAAGTGGCTTCGTGCATTTAAAGTGAAATGTCCGTTCAATTGATTAGGTTCCATTAATAGTCAGCCATTTTAACAATATGGCCGATTAATCAATCACGTGATGTCAGCTGACACGCGCGCTCTTTGTTGACCAATCACGCTCCGATTCACGTCAGACGCTCGCGCGCACACGTCAAAAACCCCGTGACAACAGCCGATGGATTCCCGCCTGCATCACAAAGCCAAAGAACACCAAAAACAAACAAACAAACAAACAAACAAATAAAAAAACTCCCTCTTCTGCTTTCCTCTTCCGGTGATGAGATTAAGCCAATGGGTAAATAAATAAATAAAAACAAAGACAAAAAAATAGAAACAAAACTGAAATTTCCATCTCATTTTGACGAGCGTAACTTTGTGTTTTTCTTTGTTTGTGGGCTAATCGTATCTATCTATCTATCTATCTATCTATCTATCTATCTATATCTATCTATCTATCTATTTGTTCGTATCTATCTATCTATCTATCTATCTATCTATATATCTATCTATCTATCTATCTATCTATCTTCGTATCTATCTATCTATCTATCTATCTATCTATATTTGTTCCTATCTATCTATCTATCTATCTATCTATCTATCTATCTATCTATCTATCTATCTATCTATCTATCTATCTATCTATCTATATTTGTTCGTATCTATCTATCTATCTATCTATCTATATCTATCTATCTATCTATCTATCTATATTTGTTCGTATCTATCTATCTATCTATCTATATCTATCTATCTATCTATATTTCGTATCTATCTATCTATCTATCTATCTATCTATCTATCTATCTATCTATCTATTTGTTCGTATCTATCTATCTATCTATCTATCTGTATTTGTTCGTATCTATCTATCTATCTATCTATCTATATTTGTTCGTATCTATCTATCTATCTATCTATATTTGTTCGTATGTATCTATCTATCTGTCTATCTATCTATCTATCTATCTATCTATCTATCTATATTTGTTCGTATCTATCTATCTATCTATCTATCTGTCTATCCATATTTGTTCGTATCTATCTATCTATCTATATTTATTCGTATCTATCTATCTATCTATCTATCTATATTTGTTCGTATCTATCTATCTATCTATCTATATTTGTTCGTATCTATCTATCTATCTATCTATCTATCTATTTGTTCGTATCTATCTATCTATCTATATTTGTTCGTATCTATCTATATATCTATCTATCTATATTTGTTCGTATCTATCTATCTATCTATCTATCTATGTCGGTCTGTTTCTATCTATCTATCTATTTGTCTATCTATGTCGGTCAATATGTATATTCATCTCACTATGTTCATATCTATCTATTCGTAGTAAAATATGAAAATGTATTGTTTTTTGTCGTTCTAACTTCTATCTATCTATTTATCTTGGTATGTTCATATCTATCTATCTATCTATCTATCTATCTATCTATCTATTAATATATCTCAGTCTGTTCATTATCTATCTATCTATCTATTTGTGATTTAATTCATATCTATCTATCTATCTATCTATTTGAGATTTAATTCGTATCTATCTATCTATCTATCTATCTATGCTAGTATGTTCATATCTATCTATCTATCTATCTATCTATCGATCGATCTATCTATATATATATATATATATATATATATATATATATATATATATATACACACACACATATATATATATATATATATATATATATATATATATATATATATCTTTGGATTTCAGTATGTTTATATCTATTGGTAGTAAAATATGAAAATGAATTGTTTTTATAATGTCTAGCTATTTAGTTACCTTAGTCTGTTCATATCTATCTATCTATCTATCTATCTATCTTGATCTGTTTATATATATATCTCTCTTTATATATATATATATATATATATATATATATATATATATATATATCTTTCTCTCTTCCCCTCTCGCCCCCCTCTCTCTCTCCATCTATCTCTCTATTTGATAAAAGTACTCTGGAATTGAACCACATTCGGACAGATCTTAAAAGACGCTGATCGTCATTCATATCCAAGATAATGAAAACAAAGCGGGGGTGGGGTGGGGGAGAAACCACTTATATTTATTTGTATGTCTTTCCGCTTTGATTCTAATGTTAATTACTTAAAACGTTCAGACCGGTTCCTAAAATTCAACCTTCCTTAAAAAAGAAAAAAAAGAAAAGAAACACACACACACACACACACACACACACACACACACACACACACATTCTTTTGCTATTCTTTTTTATGGTAGCCCATAAAGGTAAAAAAACGGGCTAACGCTAAAAGTGACTGAATTTGCATCGCTATTTCTGTGTTTTGTTTCAACTCTAACAATATTTTTAAAAAATCCCAACCTTTGCTCACGTGTTTTCACACATTTTTTTATTAATTATACGTTTCCTTTCAAGGGGCCGGTTTAGCTCAGTCGGTAGAGCACACGCGTATAGAAATCCCAATTCGATTCTGGTCCCCGCTAACTCAACGCGTGAGTAGCACAGATTAGATAATCTGATCAGTGCAGTGAAGTGGGGAGCAGACGGTAGGTGTGGCGCTCCATCTCACCAAAAACAATCTCCCTGGACTAGCGCTAGCGAAAAGGGGATAGACACCCTTTTCTGTTCGGCTGATACCGACGACAGGCCATTCCGCCAACTTTTTAAAAACGTTTCATGATTTGATGTGATCAGGAAAATATGACATTCAATAAATTTACGGTCACATGCCACAGCACGGTTGATTAGAAATTTAAAAGATAACTAATTCTGAATTAACAGAGCATTCATTAAAAAAACAAAAAAACAAAAAGAAATAGTAAAATCATAAAAGTTATCACCTTGCCTCCTGTAATACATGGGAAAACAATGGAGCACATTTAAATGTATATATTACACTGTAGTGGTGTTATGGATTGACTGACGATATTTCATTAGATACTTGAAAAAAACAATTTCGGTTAACTTTTGGATATAAAAATAACAGTTGTGTCTAGAGTCGTACAGGCGACTTATATCAGAGTACAAATCAGTGGTGGGGTAACGTCAACACAAGATAAGAAAAATTACTCCAACAAAAGAAAGTTTAAAGGCTAAAAGTCGGTTGATATAAAACGAATGGCTGTTTTATACATATGTTGTCATATACATATGTATTGTCATTTACGTGAAGACTGTACAAGATAAGAAAAATTACTCGAACAAAAGAAAGTTTAAAGGCTAAAAGTTGGTTGATATAAAACGAATGGCTGTTTTATACATATGTTGTCATATACATATATATTGTCATTTACGTGAAGACTACACATGATTGGAATATTTACTCAACAAAGACAGTTTAAAGATTAAATCTTAAAAATGTTGATTTAGTTAAGAATAACAGTTCGGCAGGTAATCTCAGACCAATTCCTAGGAATTATCATAGCAACTGACAGATAAGTCTGGCACAAGACCATTTATACAATAATAAAAATATTATCAGGTGCCTCACCAATCAGGAAACTGGGGCGGAGACTTGTTCCCCTCTCCAAGATGTGTAACCCAAGGCCATGATTTTGATGCGACCGCGTGGGTGGTTTTTTGTACGCCTCCTGATGTTTACACTGTAAGGCCATTGGTCCGGCGTTTCTATTAGCTGGCCAATCAGAGCGCTGGATTCAAGGGGTTTGGAACCCATAAAAGAGGTCCCAAAAGGGTTCTAATTCAGATCGAACAGCTGGTTCTTGACCAGATCGGGCAGATTGGGACAGCTGCTTCCATAGCAGATTGATAGCTCCGTCTCAGAGCCCTTGTCGTCGTCTTTGCATTGTCATCTTGCTACTCAATGTCCTGAATTTGAATCAGAACTCAACATATATCGCCAGTCAGTCCACAAAATTCCGACTTCAGCTTCGACATCGACACCCCTTTGTGGTTATACATGATTTTTTTCACCGTATAACTAATAAAGGTCTTTTATTATTAAAAACGCATCCGTGGAACAACATTGGTGAATTATTGTCACTTTCAGGTACAGCCCAAAACAAGGTCTTTAACTTTCTTGTGGGTCAAATAACATTCGGCGCCGCGACAGCATATTGGTACATTTGGTGCCTTCCCGCAGGACGGCATAGTATTACATTTGTTGCCGCGACCACCGTAGTATTACATTCTCTACATAGTCACTGTTTCTCTCAATAGCAATGTTCCACCTTCGAATGAGAGCATCTATCACTGTCCCGTAAAATTCTGTTGATGCACTTCTTCATAACAGATTTCACTTCCTCGTCACTGGAATAATGTTTGCCTCTCAAACCCTTTTCCTGGGGCCGAAGAGATGCAAATATTATTCCAGTGAGGAAGAAGTGAAATCTGTAGCGATGAAGTGGCTCAAATAACAGTTAACAGGATTTTACGGAACATGATCTCATTCGAAGGTGGAACATTGCCAAAATGTTGTGTCTAAGCTATTAAGTAACAACATCGAAATCCGGAAGAAAAGCTAACATAGGTTTATTACCGTTTGGTACAAAAGATCTAAATCAGATCGAGTCCAACGCGCAGCAATTTAACAATAGTAATTAGATCTATGTAGCTAGACTAGCTATTACTCGACCACTCCCTCGTTTAGTACGTATTATTTATGTGTTTCGTTGGCCAAGTCCAACTTTTTTGTAGGGGAAATATCTTCCCTAACAACACATATATGTTCTGGGGGTTTTAGTGTCCTGGGTATGACGCTAAACTGCATTTATGGTGACCTTCCAGTTGTAGTTAAAAATAACTCAACAAGGGTTAACCTTCTGTAAAAACCCAACCAGCCAACCACCCAACTTAATGCGTTCTTATTCCCTAAGCACATAACTAAACTAGCTATTAATTGACTACTCCCTTGTTTAGTCCGTAATATTTATGTGTTTCATTGGCCGAGTCCAACTTTCTTGTAGGGGAAATATCTTCACTTACAACATATATACGTGCTAGAAGTTGGTGGTTGTGGGTCTTAGTGTCCTGTGTATGACACTAAACTGGATCAATTGGTGACCTTCAAGTTTTAGTTAAAATAAACCATCAAGGTTTGACATTCTGTAAAATCCAACCAACCAACCAACCAACCAACCAACTTAATGCATTCTTATTCTTTAAGTACGTAACTAGACTAGCTATTACTTGACTACTCCCTTGTTTAGTCCGTAATATTTATGTGTTTCGTTGGCCGAGTCCACGTTCTTGTAGGAGAAATATCTTCCCTTACAACACATATACGGACTAAAAGTCGGTGGCTGGGGGTCTTAGTGTTCTGGGTATGACACTAAACTGGATCAAGTTTTAGTTAAAATAACCCATCAAGGTTTGACATTCTGTAAAACCCAACCAACCAGCCAATCAATCAACCAACCAGCCGACCAACCAACCAACCTAATGCATTCTTATTCTTTAAGTACGCAACTAGACTAGCTATTACTTGACCACTCCCTTGTTTAGCCCGTAATATTTATGTGTTTCATTGGCCGAGTCCAACTTTCTTATAGGGGAAATATCTTCCCTTACAACACATATAAAGGGGTAAAAATCGGTGGATGGGTTCTTAGTGTCCTGGATATGACGCTAAACTGCATCTAGTGGTGACCTTCCAGTTGTAGTTAAAATAACTCAACAAGGGTTGACATTCTGGAAAAATCAACCAATCAACTTAACGCATTCATATTCTTTATGCACGGAACTGGACTAGCTATTACCCGACTACTCCATTGTTTATCCCGTAATATTTATGTGTTTCCTTGGCCGAGTCCACGTTCTTGTACGAGAAATATCTTCCCTTACAATACACGGACTAAAAATTGGTGGCTGGGGGTCTTAGTGTCCTGTGTATGACACTAAACTGGATCAAGTGGTGATCTTCAAGTTTTAGTTAAAATAACTCATCAAAGTTTGACATTCTGTAAAACCCAACCAACCAGCCAATCAATCAACCAACCAGCCGACCAACCAACCAACCTAATGCATTCTTATTCTTTAAGTACGTAACTAGACTAGCTATTACCTAACCACTCCCTTGTTTAGCCCGTAATATTTATGTCTTTCGTTGGCCGAGTCCAACTTTCTTGTAGGGGAAATATCCTCCCTTTCAACACATATAAAAGGGTAAAAGTCGGTGGATGGGTTCTTAGTGTCCCGGATATGACGTTAAACTGCATCTAGTGGTGACCTTCCAGTTGTAGTTAAAATAACTCAACAAGGGTTGACATTCTGTAAAAACCCAACCAACCAACCAGCCAACCACATAATGCGTTCTTTATTCTTTAAGCCCACTGTTCAATTTGCTCGGAGAAACAAATAAAATCAACATTCATTTATATTCACGTTAGAAATAAAATCGAGTCCCAATAAATGAGAAGTAATAAATACATCGTGAATTCCTGATCAAATATTATGGAAGGCAATAAGAACAAAAATGCTTTCTTGTGCTGATTTATTAAAAAAAGATGTGAAAAATAGCCGGAAGAAAATCCAGAACAAAACAAAACGCAGTGTTTATTTCCTACGATTTTTCATACAATTACAAATTGTAAATGACATTGAACGAAGAAGAAAACCAAACAAAACAATTTATATGTATTTAATATATTCATAGATTTTTATGCATTTTATATTACTAACACTTAAAATGGATTTGCTATTTACATATATCAATGTATTTACGATTTCTATCTATCTGTTTGGTATATATATTTATCTATCCATCTATCCATCGTCTGTCTGTCCATTTCTCTCCCTCTCTCTCTCTGTATATATATATATATATATATATATATATATATATATATATATGGTTTATTCAATAACACATGCCTAAAAATAACTTGTTGCCAAAATACACAACATTTATATATATATATATATATTATATATTATATAAATATATATATATATATATATATATATATAAGTATGTGTTTATCTATCTATCTATTTTGGTACATATATCCATATATTCATCTCTCCACTGTCTATCTGTCAGTATATATATATTATTCGGCCCATATGTATTTATTTATCTATCTATTTATCTCAATCTGTTCATATACATCTACCTATCCAACTTAATATCTTAATATCAATCAATCGTATATATATACAAATCAATTAATTTTAGTTACTTCATATCTATCTATCTATCTATCTATCTATCTATCCCACTTTGGTCAAATCTATTTATATATGTATGTATGTATGTATGTATGTATCTATCTATCTATCTATCTATCTATCTATCATATATATACGAACCAATTAATCTGTAAGTCAATTCATATCTATCTATTAATCTATCTACCCAAGTATGTTCAAATCTGTCTGTCTGTCTGTCTGTCTATCTATCTATCTAATTCTGTTCATATCTATCTATTTATCAATCTCTCTATATATATGTCTAATTCTGTTCAAATATATCTATTTATCAATGTATCTATCTATCTATCTATCTAATTCTGTTAAAATCTATCTATCAATCAATCAATCAATCTATCTATCTATCTATCTATATATATATATATATATATATATATATATTTATTTATTTATTTATATAATTCTATTCATTTGTATCTATCTAGCTATCAATCAATCTATCTATCTATCTAATTATGTTCATATCTATCTATCTATCTATCTATCTAATTCTGTTCATATCTATCTATCTATCTATATCTTTCTATCTAATTCTATTCATATCTATCTATCTAATTCTATTCATATCTATCTATCTATCTATCTATCTATCTATCTATCTTGGTAAACAGGAATTTTATATGTAGGCAGTTAAAAGCGTTTTTCTTAATTGAGGATTTGTTTATGACTTTAAGGATAGAATTGCAGTTTTACCGTCTTCATCTGCAAAGCAATTCTCACCCGGTCTGGTAATAAAATATGATTACGACAAACACATATATAAACAAATTCAACAGCCACCGGTCACCCATATCTAAATTGAGACGAACCCCTCTGAAACTTAATCTAAAAAATCCTCATTATCCAGCTTTCTTTAACACAGAATGTATATATATAAAAAAAAACAATTTAAGATAATCTAATTTAACCAGAAGATGGTTTTCACTTAGCAAATGGATATGCCATTTCACCAGTACTTCGATGGCATTGCAGTCTCGGAAGATTATATACCGTATTTGACGGCATATAAGACGCACACATATATAAGACGCACCCCCATTTCAGCAGATCTAATTCTGGAAAAAATTTAAGCATATATTGTGGAAAACAGTCTAGCTATTTATTACACAAGCAGAAATATAGCTGTATAAAAGCAATTTGGCAGTACAGGAAAGCAATAAGCATACACAGGACATTTCAATAGCAGGGAATAATAATGATAATAAAATCGTTTTTTAATACAATTTGTTGAAATCAAAACCTGTGTTTGTTTATTCTTCTCCACTATACGCTCCTGTTAACCTTTATTATAACAACTAGTACAAAATAAAAAACGCCCTCCGGTAGATGTAAAAATAGATTTTTGAGTAAAAAATTCAATGTCAGCGAGTTTGTACCCTAAGTAAGTAAAATCATCAAATTCATTAAAGGATTAAAAAATAAAACAATTTGAAATGTAAACTTTAAATATGTATTAAAATTAAAACAAACTATATATAGATTATATAATACCAGTCATGTATTTATTAAAACTTGTTTTAAAAAACAATGAGGACTGTCTAAATGTTGCATGTTTCAAATTTTTGAATGTATTTATTCTATGCTATGCGATTTTGGGCAATGTGACGTAAGCCAGTGACGTAGTTTTTGTTACAGACAAAAACCGGAAGCGAATCTCCATATTAATAGAATATTGTGGAAAACAACCTAGGGCTGTTCATTAACACAAGCAGAAACATAGCCGTATAAAAGCAATTTGGCAGTACAGGGACGCAATAAGCATACACAAGACATCTCAATAAAAGGAAATAATAATAAAATCGTTCTTTAATACAATTTGTTGAAATCAAAACCCGTATTTGTTTTTCTTCTCCACCATACGCTCCTGTTAACCTTTATTATAACAATACCAGCAATAAAATAAGCATGCATGAAGTTTAGGGTAGGTAAAAGTACTGAGCGTAAGCTGGGCTAGTGAGCATCATAGAGAAGATTAGCCTAGGTCTACGGGTCAAGCTGACAGGCGAAGTCTCTAACCGTTACACTAGCTTGTCAATCCACATTCTTCGAGGTTTCGAGTCACACACGAAGCAATCTCCCATGTCAATAACCTTGCTGATGAGATCTAATAGGTCGAAATGTACATTCGGGGATTGACATTTTCTTGATTCGTTTAGCCTTACATTTGAACATATGTGCTCGCCTAAATTCATTAATATAAGTATGACTTTTAATAAGCACATATCCTCCAAATATATATATATATATAATATATATATATATATATATATATATATATATAGTAGTTGACAAATGGAGGTGAATCCGATAAAAATTACGTTGAAAGATAAAAGGAAAGAAAAAGTAAAGAAAATGTATGGATAAAATTATTTATTGGAATGCCCGATACGTGTTTTTGATCACGAATTTGTCCTTGTATACATTGATTCTATTTATTATTATCTAAATACAAAATAAAACAAAATAATAATAATAATAATAAATAATAATAATAAAAATACTATTAATAATAATAATATAATAATAATAATAATAATATAATAGAAAGAAAGCATAAAATTTGAAGTATACAAAAAAAAAAGGTTATACAAATGTTTGCATATTGAACTCTTTTACATTAGCTCTAAAGTAAACATATCAAACGTTGTAATAATTAAATCATTATACTGTGTTATATCTACAGGTCTTCCTATTCAAGATCATTATACTTTTTACATATTGAACTACTTAAAATAGCTCTCATGTAAACATATCAAACGTTGTGATAATTAAATTATCATACTTTTTCCATATTGAACTATTTTTTTCAATAGCTCTTAAGTAAACATATCAAACGTCGTGATAATTAAATTATCATACTGTGGTATAGCCACAGGTCTATCTATTTAAGATTCTTATTTTTTGCTTATTGATTTTTTACTTATTGAACTATTTTACAATAGCTCTTAAGTAAACATATCAAACGTTGTAATAATTAGATTATCATCATACATCAACGGTGTTGTCCTTCCTATTTTACATACTTGTAAAATCTAAATTTAATTTGTGGTATATCCATAGGTCCTGCTCGTCTTTTTACCAATTTTTGTCACCCGGTGTAATCAATAGTGTTGTCCTTCCTATTTTACATACTTGTAAAATCTAAATTTAATTTGTACTATATCCATAGGTCCTGCTCGTCTTTCTACCAATTTTTGTCGCCCGGTGTAATCAATAGTGTTGTCCTTCCTATTTTACATACTTCTAAAATCTAAATTTAATTTGTACTATAATCCATAGGTCCTGCCTGTTCGTCTTTCTACCAATTTTTGCGCCCGGTTGTAATCAATACTGTTGTCCTTCCTATTTTACATACTTTCTAAAATCTAAATTTAATTGTACTATATCCATAGTCCTGCTCGTCTTTCTACCAATTTTGTCGCCCGGTGTAATCAATCAAGTGTCTCCTTCCTATTTTACATACTTGTAAAATCTAAATTATTTGTGCTATATCCATAGGTCCTGCTCGTCTTTCTTACCAATTTTTATCGCTCGGTGTAATCAATTGTATTGTCCTTTTCTATTTTACATACTTCTAAAATCTAAAATTAATTAGTTAGAGATCGTTCAATACAGACAATAAATCATTTCTATTAGGCGTTGTACGCATAATCTTTGTTAAAAGTTCTCAGTGTTAAACCAACCAAAGGACAGAAACTCGATTTCCACCCCTACCCCCACCGACCCTTCTAATAATCGATTTTCTAAAATGTTTTAACCATTTTAACTATCGAATCACCAATATTCAGTCACATCTGATCTCCTGCTCCGGTGGCACTTCCCGTCATGCCACCGTTACCCAGTTATTGGCCGGGTCCGCTCCAAAAACTGTTCACGCACCAGCACATTCGGATGAATGGAAATACAATAACCATCAATGTCTTTATGTTACCAGAGAGTCCATTCGTCAACTTGCCTTTCATGGGTCCCTATTAAGTTTCGCCAACGGTGCAAATGCCTTTATTAAGTGTTACTGACGTCTGAGTTCAACCTGAGAATAAGACCACCTTAATATCCGGAAGCAAGAAGCCTCGCTTTGGAATTATTGTGACATTCGGGAGTTGCGAAGAAGAGAAACGCGAACAGAAAAAATCGACTTGGAGCTGTTCATTTCGAAAGTCCAACCACAAGAACAGTTTTAATCACAGACTGGTTGGCTGGTTGGCTGCTTGGTTGGATTTTACGTCTTTTCAACTTTTGTTGGGTTATTTTAATTTAGATGGGACCCTAATAGGTAACTCCAAGTATGAGTGGACCTGGTAGTAATCGGGAGGAAGGAGTACTCCACACTACCTAGAGCTCTAAAATTGGAACTTTACCATTAGAGTGTAACGCCACACCCAGGACAGTGCAACCTGAGGATGAGACCACCTTAACATCCGGAAGCAAGAAGCCTCGCTTTGGAAATATTGTGACATTCGGGAGTTGCGAAAAAGAGAATCGCGAACAGAAAAATTCGACTTGAAGCTGTTCATTTAGAAAGCCAATCGCAACACCAGTTTTAATCAGAGACTGGTTGTTTGTTTGTTTGGTTGGTTGGTTGGATTTTAAGTTTGTTCAACCCGTGTTGGGTTATATTTATTCAGATGGGGCCCCAATAGGTACTATAACTCAGGGTAGCAGTTGACCTGGTAGTAATCGCTAGGAAGGGGTACTCCACACTCCCCAGAGGTCCAAAATTGGAACATTGATTAGTGTAACGTCATATCTAGGAAAGTTCAACGTGAGGATGAGACCACCTTAATATCCAGAAGCAAGAAGCCTCGCTTTGGAATTATTGTGACATTCGAAAGCTGCGAAGAAGAGAAACGTGAACAGAAAAAATTGACGTGGAGCTGTTCATTTCGAAAGCCAACTGCAACATCAGTTTTAATCACAGAGAAATGAGATAGCCTCTAGCGTGTTATCTCATTTGCATATATGTCTACTACAGCGGTAGATATATAAAGATAGTTCTACGACATAAGAGACTAAGCTACGATAAGCTAAGCGATTTTGATTTGTTCTTGTTTTATGGCATATCAACCTCAATGGGTTATTTAATGCCGACTACATTTTCTAAAGGTTTTTTTTTTGACATTTTTTGTGAATGACACTTTTAGATGATTTTTTTTAACATATATTTTTGTGTTTTCATTTTTTGGGGAAGATTTTTAGATTTTGTTGTAGATGTGTGCTTCTTTTATGTATCCGAGTAGTTTTTCTGGGTTTATTTGGTAGAATATCTGTTTTAGATTTGTTGTTTGGTAGTATTTTTTTCGTATTTGTTTTAGGTTGCTACATTCTGTTAATATGTGTTTGATTGTGTAGGGATTTTTGGCATGGTATGCAATATGTGGCTGCTTCTTTTTTGATAAGCTTAGCGAACTACTACTACTACTACTACTACTACTACTACACATCACAACACACAGACTGGTTGTTTGGTTGTTTGGTTGTTTGGATTTTAAGTTTGGTCAACACTTGTTGGGTTAATTTAATTTAGATGGGGCCCTAATAAGTACTATAACTCCGGGTAGCAGTGGACCTGGTAGTAATAGCGAGGAAGGGGTACTCCACACTCCTCAGAGCTCCAAAATTGGAACATTCATCAGTGTAACATCATATCTAGAACAGTTCAACCTGAGGATGAGACCACCTTAATATCCGGAAGCAAGCAGCCTCGCTTTGGAAATATTCTGACATTCGGGAGTTGCGAAGAAGGGAACCGGAAAAGGAAAATTCGATGTGGAGCTGTTCATTTCGAAAGCCAATCGCAAGAACAGTTTTAATCACAGACTGGTTGGTTGAATTTTACAGCATGACGATAATTGTTGGGTTATTTTATTCTGAAGACATTTTGTTAATTCATTCTTAATGCATATTCAATTTTTTTAAAACTCAAATTTTAGAACACATTTTAAACTTGTTTCTATTTAAGTCATAGATGGGACCCTAATAGCTAATACAAATCAAAGTCAGAGTGGACCTGGGAGTAATGGAGATAAAAGGGTACTTCAACCTCCCAGAGATCCAAAAGTGGAACTTCACCATTAGAGTTTCAAGTCATAACCGACACACAGTTCAACCTGAGAATGATACCACCTTTGTATTCCGATGCAAGCAGCCTCGCTTTAGAATTATTGCGATATTGAGGAGTTGTGTACAAGAGAAACGCGAACAGAGAAATCCGATGTGGAGCTGTTCATTTCGAAAGCCAACAGCGCCACAGTCTGGTTGGTTGGTTGGTTGGATTTTATGTCTTGTCAACTCTTGTTGGGTTATTTTAATTTAGATGGGGCCCTAATAGGTACTATATCTCCGGGTCGCAGTGGACCTGGTAGTAATTGCGAGGAAGGGGTAATCCACACTACCCAGGGTTCCAAAATGGAAACATCACCATTAGAGTACAAGGTAATACCCAGTACGCAATTCAACCTGAGAATAAGACCACCCTAGGAGCATCGCTTTGGAATTCCGAGTTAGCTCAGTCGGTAGAGCGTTCGGCTAGGAACCACACAACGAGTTCGATACCGGCCCTCACCACCTCAGACACAAAGACAATCTCCCTGGTCTAGCGTTAGTGAAAAAGGGATAGACTCCCTCGCTGATTGGCTTATACCGACTTTAGGCCACCCCGACGAATTTACTTACTCGAGAGTTGCGAAGAAGAGAAACGCGAACAGAGAAATTCGACGTGGAACTGGGGGTTCCTTAATCTAATGGCAGTAGCAGTTTTAACCACAGATTGGATTCTCGGACCATATGACATTTAGGCACCCCTTTTTGATCTCGATTAAGAAAGGACATGTTCTTCATTTACACCGTCAATATCCAATTGTTTTAACAGACGATTTTTAGAATTTAAAAAAATTATAAAACTAACCCCTAACCCTAACCCTAACCCCTAACAAACAACCGGATATTTACGGTGCAAATGAAAAACATGTCCTTTCTTAATCGAGATCAAAAAGGGGTACCTAAATGGTCCGAATTTTCAAATCAAATTTGGAACTATATATCCGGAAGGAAGCAGCCTCGCTTTAAAATTATTGCCATATTGACGACCGCCCTGTCGGTGGGGCATAATAATGCACCGATTGCACCTCTGCAGAAGAGTAAGACTCCCCCAATGGAGCCACCTCTTGGTCGTGGGTGGTGACCCGTGATGCTTAAGAATCTTGGTGGATGAGCAATCCATGACCTGCAACACTCCACTTAGACCCTTACTTAGGCTGGACAGGCGGTCGGCGAGGCCTCCTCCGATCAATCGGCTGGTAACGTCAAGCCCTAGCACCTATATGATTGCCACGACCCTATTGCTCTTATGGCAAGCCCCAACTATGGGTGCTAGAAGGTGGTGGCTGAGGGTCTACATGTCCTGGGAATGACGTTAAACTCTATTTGATGGTGAGGTTCCAGTTTTGGATGTTTGGGGAATGTGGAGCACTCCTTCATCACCATTGCTCCCTGGTCCACACTGACCCGGAGTAGTAGTATCTGTTAGGGTCCCATCTATGGGTTAAATAGAAAATTGTATTTAAAAAAAAATGATGTAAGAATTTTCATTAAGAATGAATTTATTTCAAAACCTAATCAGCATTAAATGACCCACCGAGGTTGATATGCCGTAAAACAAACCACACCAAACAACATATTGATGAGTTGCGTTCAAGAGAAATGCGAACAGCAAAATCCGATTGGAGCAGATGGTTCCGTAAATCAACGGCAAAGAAATTTTACTCACAGACTGGTTGTTTGGTTGAATTTTACGGCATGTCAACTCTAGGGTTATTTTATGCTGAAGACATTTTGTTTATTCATTGTTAAGGCGATGAAGTGGTACTCCACACTCCCCAGAGCTCCAAAATTGAAACATCACCATTAGTGTTTCACGTCATAGCCAGGACATAGTTCAACCTGAGGATGAGACCACCTTATCCGGAAGCAAGCAGCTTCGCATTGGAGTTATTGCGAGATTGGTGAGTTGCGTAGAAGAAGAGGTTTTAGTTTGTTTTGTTTTACGGCATATCAACTTCAGAGGGTCATTTAATGCAGAAAAAGTTTTAAAACAAAATCATTCTTAATGTATGACAATAAAAATATAACACAATATTTTTATAAACACATTTTTCTATTTAACCCATAGATGGCACCCTAACATGTACTACCAGTCCGGGTCATAGTGGACCTGGGAGCAATGGTGATGAAGGTGTAGTTAATATTCCCTAGACCTCAAGAACTGGAAACTCACAATCAGATAGAGTTTAACATCGTACCCAGCACATGAAGACCCTCAGCCACCGCTTTCTAGCTCATATATGATAAAAAGGGTTGGGGCTTGTCGTAAGGGCAATAGGGTTGGTGCAATTATTGGGTTCTATGGCTTGACGTGACCAGTCGATTGATCGGAGGGAGCCCAAGCAAGGGTCTAAGGGCGTAATTGCTAATTACGACTAATTAGAACCAATCAAACTGGATTATTTTCAAACATAACTCAATTCTAGAACTAAGGAATGTGTTGACATGATTTTTGTCATTAAACTAAATAGGAAAAAAGCCTTTAGCAAACAGTCATTGATTTATTCAGCTTTGGTTTAATAATAATAATAATAATAATATATGTTTGGTATGAGCTCTCTAATTGGTAATTTAAATTAACTCTCACTACTAAGCATATAAACAATGATAGTTTCCCCGGAAATTTGATCTCTCAGTGACCGTAAAATACATAAATAAACCTATGTACTTAATAGTTTAAAAACACCAGTCCCGCGACAGCTGTCAGTGGCCGATGGGATTAGATATCAGGCTTCCAAACGGTCAGTCTGAGTTCGACCCTAGCCAAAGGTAGTTGTGTCTAGCCACACTGAAGAGGCGTGAAACGCCGAAACGCGTGTCTATGGATGACTTATTAATATGTATATATATATATATATATATATATATTATATATATATAATATATACAAATCTTTGTATGCCCGTTTGAGTTCTTAATTTTGATTGAATCCTATAGAAGTAACACTTGATATCACCACTATATATATATATATATATATATATATATATATATATATATAAGTGGGTGATATCAAGTGTTACTTTGATAGGATTCAACCAAAATTGAGAACTCAAACGGGCATACAAAGATTTGTGTATATACTTTTACATATACGGAGTATTATAAACAAATAGGGGAAAATCACACCAGTAAGACCGACGGTGAAATGAATAAAAAAACAACAACACAACTGATGAGACGGCAAAGTCGAAATAAATTTATTTTCTAAAGGCATATATCTTTATTTATTTATTTGTATATATATATATATATATATATATATATATATATATATATATATATATATATAGTAGCTATGCCTGGATCACATACTCACGCCACGTAAACTGGACAGTTTCCACCTCAGATGCCTACGCCAAATTCTACGCATTCGCTGGCAAGACAAAGTGCCCAACACAGAAGTGCTGGAATGAGCAAACATAAACAGCATGCCTGCTTTCATCTGCGCGAGACACCTGCGTTGGCTTAGCCATGTCAGGCGGATGGACAAAGGCCGCATCCCCAAAGACCTACTGTATGGTGAACTAGTGGAGGGTACCAGACCGGCAGCGGGACCACGTCTACGCTTCAAAGATGTCTGCAAGAGAGACATGAAGACATGCCACATCGACATAAACACATGGGAGGCTTGTGTAGAAGACCATACAACCTGGCATCTCCTCGTCAAACAAGGAATGAAAAGGAGTGAAAAAGAGAGGAAAGAAGCCGCCACAGAAAAGAGAGCTAAAAGGGAGGAGAGACAACAGTATCTCCAGCAAACATCACCTTTTGATTGCAATCACTGTACCAGAGATTGCCATTAAAAAATTGTTCTGTTCAGCCACTCACGTAGCTGTAGATAAAAAAAGTGGACTCTACGCCATCGTCTTTAATGGATGCCAACGCTGATATATATATATATATATATATATATTATATATATAATGAATAGAGGTAACCTACTCGAGTTTCATCGATTGATTCTTCAGGGTTACATCCGTTGAATTAATCGAGTTTTCGATTAATCTCTTTTATAAAAAAGATAAGTCCCATTCCAACGGGCATGTATTGTACCAACTGAGATTAATCGAAAACTCGATTAATTCAACGGATGTAACCCTGAAGAATCAATCGATGAAACTCGAGTAGGTTACCTCTATCCATTATATAAATAAATTTTTGCTCTACATTGTATTGAGCACTTTGTATTTGTTTTTTTCTCAGTCTTAACCCCTGGATACTGTGCGCTTCCAACGATCGTACTCGTACCCACCGGTAAGCTACTACTCATACATTAACATATATATATATTATATATATATATATATATAATATATATATGTGTGTGTCTGGATCACATACTCACACCACATAAACTGTACAGATTCCGCCTCTGAAGACGAATAACACCGAAAAAGTGTTATTTAGAAACCAATGGTAGGACGACTTTATAATTATATATATATATATATATATATATATATATACATATATATGTATATATATATATATAATATATATATATATATATAAAATCACATTCTGTCCCTATGTATATATAGGGACAGAAAGTCATATATATATATATATATAATATATAATATATATATATATACATATATATCAGCGTTGGCACAATACCAAACACACACACACACACACACACACACACACACACATATATATATATATTTATATGTATATATATATAATGTAATCTGCACAGCAGTTGTCTGTTTGCAATAGCATCTGTAGATAATTGAATGGCACTAGGAAAAACTAGTGAGAGTTACGACAGAACATGCAATCGCTTTCACGTCAAAAAGAAATGGATACGTACCCATGTGAGGACAGAATGTCTTTATGCACCGAATAACATCATGCACTTGATGACATCATGCACCGAATGACCCCCAGAAAACAATGCGCAGCCATCTCAATAAAAATTGGTTGCCTCTGTCGATCCGGTCATAAATCTCATAGCGTGATTGTAAATTAGATTACCAGTTCAAAAAATCAGTCGTTTGAAACTGAACAACGTAGAACGTTACCTCGACTTTCCAAAGACGGTATTATTTCATTATATAATCTATGTATTAATACGCTTGTTCCTAAATCTTCGGTCTGTTATCATCCTGGAACAAACACCATCTGATTAAAAATGAAACAGTTCAAATTGTCCAAGATTTAATGTAAAAATGTTATCGTCCTGGAACACCTTCTGATTAAAAATAAAACCGTTCAAATTATTCAAGATTCAATGTAAAAATGTGAATACAGATTATCTGGTGTTGCTTAATCGCCTATTTCTTATTTGTCCTATTCTATTTCCCCTAATTTTTAAAATGAAACACTCCAAATGGTTTTTCGTTGGTTATATGTCAAATTTTGTCATATACAAAATACTAAAGGGTGGACCTGGAAGTAATGACAATAAAGAGGTACTCAAAACTAACCAGATTTCCAGAGTTGAGGCCCTTTAGGGCCGAGTTAGCTCGGTCGGCAGAGTGTTCGGCTAGAAACCACAAGGTTCCTAGTTCGATACCGGTCCTCGCCAACTCAGCGTATGAGTAGCACAGGGATCTGTGCAATAAAGTAAGCTGATGGTAGGTGTGGCGCTCCTCCTCAGACGCAAAAAGCAATCTCCTTGGTCTAGCGCTATTGAAAAGGTGACAGACTCCCACGCTGACTGGCTGATACCGACTTTAGGCCGCCCCAACGATTTTACTTTTACTTACTTTACTTTTACAAACGTAAAATGAAACTGAATTTTATAAAAATTTTATAAAAAAAGGTGTTTTATTTGTAATATTGAAATTGTAAATTACGGAAGTAATTTTTGGTAATTCTGGGAGGATTTATATGTAAGGAAATTGCAAATCATAATTTCTGGCTAGAATAGCTCCTCTTGATTTTTGCTTCGTTTCGTGGAAATTCCTCGGGCCCCGCTAGTTGATATCATTGGCGATTTATTTCCGCTGCTGTATTGAATGAAGTTTCAGTGGATATTACTTGTGGCTTAAAGTTTGATGTATTCTTTACAATAGAAAGATGTAGTATCTGTTTAATCCTTGTCCGTTGATCTGTAGTATTCCTTGAAGTAGACAGATGTAGCATCAGTGCAATCCTTCTCTGCTGATCTGTAGTATTCCTTGAAGTAGTATCAGTTTAATCCTTGTCTGGTGATCCTTGAAGTATTTCTTGAAGTAAAAAGATGTTAT
>CM042170.1:28953501-28966001 GCA_023376005.1 Doryteuthis pealeii | reverse complement strand
CTCATGATACACTTTTATATAATTTTACATCAAACTCTTTTGTGTTTTATTATGAACTTTAATGCTTCTGATTTTAAAAAATAAAAATAATTTTATTTTTAACACAGAACACGCATTTTTAAAAATTTCAGCATTGAATAATAGCGTTTTGTTTTGTACCCTTTCTTCTAACGGTTATTTAGCCCGTCTTTCTCTCATATGTTGCTCTTGATGATGACCGATCTATTAAAAACGGTCGAAACAGATTTCTGTCAGCAATTATAAATATCATTTGTTTTTTCAAAAATGTTAAATTCACACACACACACACACACACACACACACACACACACACACACACACACACATATATATATATATATATATATATATATATATATGTAAACAAACATATAGCTATTTTCAGCTGACAATATTTGGGAGAATATGTGCTTAATTGAAGTCAAACCATATTTTTTGAAAGTTAATTCATTAATAATTAATTAGGCGGGATTTAACTACTTAAATGTAAGGCTAAACAAATCGAGAAAAATCAATCTCTGTATGTACATTTCAGCCTATTAGGCCTCATCAGCAGAGCTATAGATACGAAGATCGCCTCGTGTGCGATTTGAACCCTGTCTGTCGGATCGACAAGCAAGCCTCTTACCGCTACAAAGCGATGAAAAACTGCGAGGTCCATCGCTTTGTTTAAGTAGTAGTAGTACTCATATTCCTCTTAAGAGACTTCGCACGAACTTACGATAATGTAAACAAACATATAGCTATTTTCAGCCGACAATATTTGGGAGAATATGTGCTTAATTGAAGTCAAACCTAATTTTTTGTAAGTTAATTCATTAATAATTAATCCCGCCTAATTAATTATTAATGAATTAACTTTCAAAAAATTAGGTTTGACTTCAATTAAGCACATATTCTCCCATATATATATATATATATATATATATATATATATATATAAACTGGTATTATTAGACTTCATTCATGACGAGTAAGATAATGATCTTTGTGATATTGTTCATTTTGTTCCATTACGATTTTTTTCGAAGAAGCGAAACTGACCAGTGAATAAATGCGTAACATTCAAGAATGCTTTAGGTGACCTTACTGTGTGGTTTACGTGCAGGGCGGTGACATTGTAGTAAGCAAGTTCGAACTCCAGTCGCGCTATTTCATTCACTTTAAGGCTATTACAACTGGGGAAGTTATAGACACCCTCATCCTCGCAGATTTTGGTTAAATAGTAAGGGCTGGTTTAGCTCAGTCGATAGAGTGTTCAGCTGGGAACCTCAAGGTTCCTGGTGCGGTACCGGCCCTCTCCAACTCAGCGTATGAGTAGCACAGGCATTTGTGTGGTAAAGTAAGAGGCTGATGGTAGGTGTGGCGCCCCGTCTCAGATCTCCTTGGTCTAACGCTAGTGAAAAGGGGATAGACTCCTTCGCTATCTGGCTGATACAGATTTTAGGCCATCCCGACGATTTTACTTTATTTACTGTACGTCAAGATTGCTTTGTCATTAAATAACCCATCAAGTTTTCATATGCCATTAAACAAAGGGGCCAAACCAAATCAATGTCTAACTACTTCAGTGGCATCATCATAATGAGAAAATAGATACCAACCGTCCATATCGGTCATTGCTCCTTGAGATGTTCTCCAGGCAGCATCCAGAATCCACCACACAGATCTGATTGATGTAGGTTTTTGCGGGTCAGCTTACACTAGTGTTGTAATATAATGGAGGAGGGGGGTTGAGCCACGAGTGTATCTGTGACGTGTAAACTAACAGGGAACGTGTTAGATGGGAATAGAAACGTTTAAGGATGAATCAGCAATCTTAATGTTTCGTTAAGTTCCAAGTAGTGCAGATGTACAGTAACACTGACACGGCCACAGATTGGAATTATCCTGGCTTTGTTTAATCAGTGAGAGCAGATTTCCGTATTATCGATAATCTGTCTATAGTTTTAATCTTTAATCTTTTAATGTATATATTCAATATCTTTAAAGGATCTTTTTTGTTTTTGTTTTTCTTTTTTTCAAATAAATTTGTGAAAATGTACAATTGCAATTCCACTACAGTAAATTTTCTTTCCATGTTTTAATAGACGTTCAGAATTTTTTTTATCTCATCTCAAATGAATATATATATATATAATATATATATATATATACACACACATTATATATATATATATATATATATATATATATATATATATTATTAATGAAAATAAAATGTAAATTAATCCGACAGTGTGAATATGATATAATGAAAAAATAAAAGATGTTTACAACTGCATGAGCTCATCAGGAGAGAATGTGAAAACCGTTTCGGGGCCTATCTCTCGACGGTTTAAAAAGCAACACCGGCCCTACCTCACTGATGAGCCCATGCAGTTGTAAACATCTTTTGTTTTTTCATTATATCATATATATAATATAATTATATATATATATATATATATATTACCCTCTAAAGTAAAAAAATTATCAGATGATATTTATGATTTAAAATGAAATGATATTCTACAAAATTGTTCACCTGAAAATAAGTTACAAGGGATCAGTATTTCAATGACATTTTAATAATTGGAAAGTAAAATGAAATGTATTATTCAGATTTTTTAGGCTGTTGTCCTCATCTTTATTGTTATATATACATTTTGGCGTGTACCTTCTTCAGGTGTTTCTTTGCTAAATTCCAGCAAAAATCCAGACAAATAAAGTGTTGTGATGTTAGTCCCAACAGTAAAAAGAAGTCAAGTCGAGATAGGGTAAATAAGACAAGTGTATTACAATCATGGTACATGTACGACTAGCTTGTCGTTAACGGGAACAGTACTATCTTTCCACTCGGTGTCTCACTATTTATAGTGAGAACCGGTGTCTATTCTCCACTGTAGGAAAGGCCGGTACAACATAAAGTGAAGGTGACAATGAGAAAAAAATTCAGAAGTGTTCCTCTTTCTTGGATGTTTTGTATGATACGCGGCAAGTAGCAATACATATGATTTTTCGTTGGGCACTGCATTCAAGACAGCACGCAGCATCCATGTCTTTTTCTCTAATCAATTCATTAGATTCCAAGTGGAGCAGCCGTACTGTAGCACTGACCTGGATAGAGCTTGGATGAATTTTCGCTTTGTCTTATCAAAATATCTTGTTGGCTGTCAACTCGTACACGGGTAAAACCATTTCTTGTTCTTTTCCTTTTTTCATACTTGAGTGCCAGTAGCATTTGACACTGTATACTGTGTTTTCTTAGATAACTCACCAGCCAGCCTGGAGAGACATTACTCTTCCACATAAACTACATGTTAGAACTTCTCCACTTGAATGTTGCTGGACTGAAAATCACTTTTTCTAATAGACCGTTTCAATTTTTGGTTTTTTAATTCGGTTGGACTCAAATTCTTTCAGAGACCGGTAAATGGTGGCTCTCCAGCCAGGTCTCTTACAAGCTTACTTCTCCCTGTCCTCCACGGCAATAGCAGCATTCTTCAGAGTGTCCTTGAGGCAGTACTTAAACCTCAATTTGGGTTTGTACTGACGACCTTCGCCAGTTGGGTTTTTTTCCGTAAAATAGTTGTTTTGGGATTCGGCAATCATTCATGCGAACTAGATATATATATATTAAATAAGTTTTATTAAAAACCACAAACATTTCTTTTTAAAAGTTCTTTGTTGGTTTTCCCTGTGGTTTTACCTCGGTTCAATTGGTACAGCCCTATAGTAGCGCTGATACGGCTACATCTTGGAAGAACTGACACTTTATCTTAGAGATATTTAGATTTACATATGATTGGTAATCGGTTTATCGCAAAGTATGCCTTTCCATATATAAATTCAAGTCGTCGGGGTGGCCTAAAGACGGTATCAACCAATTAGCGAGGGAGTCTATCCCCTTTTCATTAGCGCTAGACAAGAGAGATTGATTTTTGCTACGGTGGGGTGCCACACCTACCGTCAGCTCCCCACTTTACAGCATAAATCAGATTACCAACACTGTATTACCCATATGGCTGAGTTGGCGGGGACCGGTATCGAACTAGGAATCTTGTGTTTCCTAGTCTGGTGTTCTACCGACTGAGCTAAACCTGTATCTTCCATACATAAGTAAAATAAAGTCGTATCAGCCAGACAGCGGGGGAGTCTATCCCCTTTTTGTTAGCGCTAGATCAGGGAGATTGTTTTTGCTGAGGTAGAGCGCCAGACTTGCCACCAGTTCCGCAATGTACCGTACAGATCCCTGTGCAACTCATACACTGAGTTGGCGAGGGCCGGAATCGAACCTGTAATCGTGACGCTCTACCGACTGAGCTAAACCGGTGGACCCGAAAGACTATGTTGTGTTGTTAACCATTAAACCATGGTGGGANGAGAGAGATACACATGGCTATGTAATAACACTGCGGACAATACGACAGGAGAAAAGGCACTAAGCGAGATTATGCAATGCAGAAATTCAATTAGGCTTCTCGTTAAAACATTGAACAGTTTTGAATGCACACGCAATTCAAGGAAAGGAATAAGGTAATGTAACTTTAAATAAGAAGTCGCCAGTGGGTGAATATGTTTGTGGGGCAAGAAGGCTTTCCGCAGAAACATTGTTTCCCTCAAACAGGAAAGTCCTCCCTGACCTCCCCAGCGGAATGATGTAGCCAGGGCTCTCAGCTATAGAACGGAATTGAAAATGACCAACTGAGATTTCTTATGGCTTTGCGGGAAACAATCCGACGGAGTAAAAAAGGCAACCTATGTTTTTTTGGGCAAGAGGGCTTTTATTACAGAGGCAAATTGGGTTTCTACAAATCACGAGTCTCCCCTCGACTCCCCAGTAGGAATCTATGTGGTGGGCCCTCCCTCCCTATTAATACGGATAGCAAGCACACTTCCTCGGCCGGCGCCTTTTACATATATAACATATGTATGGTATTTAATTCAGTTTTAGATTCTCATTCGCAGTTCGTAGGTTGCTGAATGATAGGCCGATTGGGAAGGGGCCTGAAGGATAAATCAATCAGGTTTTCATCCGACTGGGGCCTAGCCTGGAATGTCCAGCACATGAAAGAGAGGTCGGCCTTAGAGACATTTCCCCTCAAAATACGGTGACTGTAGATGACTAATATATATATATAAGTCGTTCCAGGGCGGCCTAATGTCGTATCAGGGCGCAGACAGCGAGGGAAGTCTATCCGCCTTGTCAAAATAGCGCTAGACGCAAGTAGATTATTTTTAGCGATCTGAGGTGGACGCCCAGTCCTACCCCAGCTCCTCACTTTACCTACAGATCCGTGTGCTAACTATTCGCTTGAGTTGGCGAGGGCCAGTATCGAACGCAAGAACCTTGTCGATTTCCTAGCCGAAGCACCTCCCTACCGACTGAGATAAACCGGCCCTTCTTTGTTGAGTACTGTGTTATTTGTGCAATGTAGATAACCTAACAGGGTCGTGTGTGACATGGCAGTAATGGCAATCAATGGATACTCCATATCCCAAACACTCTACCATTTGAACGCTCTCACCTGATGCACACCTACATTCACAGATGCTTAAGCGCGCCTCTTGGCAATGCGCCTTCTAAGCACTATATATAATTAAAAAAAGTTGTAGTTTACTAGAAGGCGGTGACCTGGGTCACTAGTATCGTTGGGTGGTATGATACATTTGGTGGAGAGTAATTATAATATAAAACAAGTGAAAGAAACAGTGCAAGTCACCATAACTAGTAGTAAGGTAAAGTCGGACGGTGTGGCCAATTGGTTGCATCAGCCAGACAGCAAGGGAGTCTAAATCCCCTTTTCAATAGCGCTAGAACCAAGGAGTATTGTTTTAGCATCTGGAAGGTGAGCGCCACACCGTAACCACAGCTCCTTACTAATTACCAGCAATATCCCAAAATGTGCACTCATACGCTGAGTTTGGCGAGGACCCGGAAATCGAACTAAGAACCATGTGGTTTTAGCCGAACGCTACTACGACTGAAGCTACTAGTAGTAAGTAAAGTCGGGGATGTGGCAATTGTTGGGCTATCAGCCAGACAGCAGGGAGTCTATCCCTTTTCATTAGCAAGGCCAAGGTAATTGTTTTTGCGACTGAGATGGCAGAACACCATCTACCATCAGCTCAAGCAATAGATCCCAAGCTGTGGCTACTCGGTGCTGAGTCGGTGAGTGCCAGGTATGTGGCTGAAATTTGTGGTTGCAAGATGGATGCTCTACCAACTGAGTTAAAACGAATAACACTAAATAATTTGTTCATTCAATATATAATAGCTTCATGAAAGATAAACATTTTCTAGTATTTTATTAATAATCACGGATTTCTTATGAACTGACTGTGTGATTTTCCAACCCTGTTGTCCTTTATGGGCAGCTAACCGGCGCTTTTATCATGATGGGTTGCTAGAAGGGGGCTAGCGCGGGTCACATGTCTTAGGGAATGATGTTAAACTCTATATCATGAATGGTGAGTATCGCCATGTTTTGGAGGTTTGGGGATGTGGAGGCACCTCGTTACATACACCATTTGCTGAACCTGGTCCCACTCTTACCCGAGTGGTTAGTACCTGTTTTAGGGTCCCATCTATGGGTTAAATAGAATAAAAGTTGTATTTATAATAAAAATTGTATTATCCATTAAGCAAATTGATTTATTTTTCAAAACTTTATCTAGGCATTAATACCACTGAGGTTGATATGCCGTAAGACAAAACAAACTCAATTACTTGTGTGAATTTCAATATGTATGCTGATCGCTGTTGCAAGGGTGGTGTGTGTGTGAAGTGATCACATAGGACTTTTTTCAAAAACAGTATAAGACATGTAACACATGGCACTTGGATGGCATACACAATGGGCGTATTATATGAGTATTGTGATAGGTGAGTGCGCAGATCAATATCGGTGGGAACCAGATTGGGTGTGCTGGTCAGATCATATATATTCTGTCGTGTTGTGGTTGCTTGTGGTCCTAGTCAGTGTTTGAAGAAACCGCAAGTTTGTTCGAAAAACTGAAACAATAATTTCCCATAAAATAGTGTAAAATGGATATTTGCGTTTTATGAACTTATCATGATTGGAAACCCTATTTAAGTACGCTACAGTTATATATATATATTTACGGGAACCCCTCCACAAGCGAGTAGTATGTGACACAAAGGTCAATTTCTTTAAGCGGAGTTCAACGGGTGAAATCTGTGTTTGTCAGGCGATATGATGATGATGAATGATGATATTGTGTCGATTGAAATAATACATATGCTGTGATTGTGGTGCATAAATATTATAGTTTGTGCAGCACATGTTCAGTGTTGACGTGTGTTGTGGCTGTAGTGTGGTGTGTGTGTGTGGCGTGGTGCCGTGTGTGTGTGTGTTGAGTAAGTTGGTAGTATATACGTATGTAATTATAAAAAAGACATACATAGGAGTCTTATTTAATATTCATAGTTACATGCACGTATCGTGAGTGTGTGTCTTTGTGTGATGGTAGTATTTGTTGTATGTGTGTGTGTGTTTAAGTTTGTGTACTATGTGTAATGTAGAAATAAAAAGACATACATAAGAGTTCTGTATATTTACACTTATGGTTACATATATATATATATATATATATATATATATATATATATATAAATATATATATATAACAACTCGGGGCCGCAAAAGCAGGTGCGACATCACGGTCAAATTTCTTAGCGGAGTTCAAACAGGTATTGAAACTCAGAGTTTTCCATTTTCCTGAACCGGTTGCCTAACAATGAGTTAAAGAGCCAGTCATGTACCAAACATATTATAATCCAAGCTGGGGAGAGTAGGATTCATACCTTTCGCAAGGGTATTAAGGCGCTAAGTGAAATGCAGTTACTACATTCCAGGATTGAACTCGGACGACTAGTCGCATTTTTCCATTGACTTTTAACCATTTATCATGACGCTTCCCGTTATCACAGTTAATTAATACAAATTAGGAGTGGAAAGGAGGTGTATTAACAAGTGTTATTAGAGATTCACGAATAAGGTCATAAATAGAGAATAAACACCAAACGGAAGCTAGAATTTGCACAAAAACAATAACACTCGTTCAAGATAGCGACTGGTTGTTAGCTGATGTTGATGGGGTATATATACCGACCCAAGACAGTTCGAACCGGCTTCGAATTTAATGAGGCTTTTTTACTGAAGCCTTGTTTTAACTACATGTTTGCTTGAACCCTGAATTATTCGATGTCGAATCATTCGAAAACCTAGATTCTACTAAGTATAAACCCTGAGCCCCTGCACACAATACCTACCAATCAGCTGCCTTACTTAGACCGCATCAGATCCTGTGCTACTCATGTTGCCGAGGTGACGGGGCCGGTATCGAACTAGAAACATCGTGGTTTCAAGGCGACGCTCTACCGACTGATTTTTTAAAAGTTTGAATTTCCATAGATGCCGTTAGATTTATTAATATAAAAATAATTATCATATTAACCACAATTTGATTTTAAAATGAGAAGACCTAAGTTACACTGTAATTTATATTGTTATGAGATAAAGCGATTTGTTAGGTAAATGGATATCATTGTCTGACTGAATACCTGACATTAGACCGCCCCGTCGATTTTACTTATACTAGCATATATGCACCCTCGGAGTGGAAAGTATTAAGACGTTTTGTAATATAATATCATTTAAATTAGAAAGGACTAATGAAACTGACTAAGAATGTCTATAGAATGCAGATAAAAAGATCTGCAACAGGGGGTATAATCGAAAAATAGAACAACTTTTAAACTAACTGTTCCATCATTTTCCATTACTCCCCTCTTTCATTGGTAAATTTTCCTAATTTAACTATTTAGTTAAAATAGGAAGTAAAGGATAATATTACAGTTATTTCTTCTTGTAAATAAATTTCTTTTAAGATTTATCCACGAGATTTTTGTTTATATTTCTTAAGATAAAACCAAACAATTAGAAATCAATAATACAAGCACATATTTATTAAAATAAAATTTTAATATCAATATGCAAAATTAGCCTTCCCGTTCAAACTGTAAACCGCTATTTTGTTGTATATATAAATACAATTACATGTTATTAGTACGTAGATATGGTCAACAGTATTAATAATGTAAAACAATTTTATTAATAACTGAAGGTTTAAAAGAATGAAATCATGGAGAATTTGACGTAAATAATTAAGGAATTGTGACTTGAGTAGTAATATAGTTTCGGTTACAGACAGAAAAACACACAATCTCCATTATAATAAGATATGGACATGTTATTCGGAAGGCGTTACATTTGTTTGTTTGTTTTGTTATGGATGACTGCAGATCCAGTCCAGTTTGCATTGTTGGATCCATTAGTGGATCCATTAGTGGACATTGATAGGTGTTCAGCCTGTTGTATATTTAATGAGTAAATATCATACACAGAAGGTGATAGATAGGGTTTGTTTGTTGATCTAAAGTACTTACCACAACATATACGTCATAGCCAAAACAATAAGACCCTCAATCACCACCTTCTAGCACATATATGTTAATAAGTGTAAGAGGGTCACCAGAAGAACAATAGGGTCGGGAAAATACAGAGCATATAGGTGCTAGGGCTTGACATGACCAGCCGATTGATCGGAGGTGGCCTCTCCGATTGCCCGTCTAGTCTGAGGAGTTATTTAGTAGTTATTTAACTCTTCTCCTGGACCCTTTGCCGTACCAAGGTTGAAGAGCATAGTCCACCCACAATTAATTAATAGGTGGAGGGAGAATAGTTGGATGCATACCTTTCCCAAGAGTATTGGCGCTATATGGAAAGCAACCAGCATCGCCCAGGACTTGAACTCGTATCGCCGTCGACGACGACCATTACACCACGAGCACCCCCATAAATTCTTTAATATATGGCAATTAAATCTGTGTTGGGATTATTGTTGGCGCTTCTATTGTTGTTCGTGAATGGCTGAGTCAGCATTTTCCTGGAAGATGGATGGATAGATGTGGTCCGCACGAGAGCCCAGCCACAAGCCCTGATTTAACACCCTGCGACACTTTTCTTTGGGGGTGGGATTGAAGGAGAAAGTCTACTCTACGAAACCAACGATTTTGAAAGAAATTGAAGGGTGAATACGGGGATTTATTTCTGCCACGAACCAAAGTTCATAGGATGGCGGGTGCAAAAGATGTGTAGATCCCGTCGGCATTCCTCTCAAGGGGTGCCTCAGGTATTGGGCAATAAACCCAGTCCTGCCCCTCTAAATCAAGGGTTCATGAGTTGCCTAGATGTATGGCCCCGGGGGCATGCCGTTAATTATTTAACCGGTCCAGGTCTGAAGTCACTCGACCCCCGGTCTGGGCCAGTTATAAGGTAATTCTAGATTAGGTAAGGGCCAAGTGGGGTGTTGCATATCATGGATTGCTTAGCCAAAATAATTCCGTCCTTAAGCATCACATGTCGCCATCCTCAGCCAACAGGTGGCCCCATTTGGAGGAGGAGGTCTTACCCCTATGCAGAGGTACAGTCGGCGTATTCTACAGCCCCAGTCGACGGAGTATTTTCTGTAATACAGGGCGATTGTAAAGTAACTCCCTTCTCTATTTTATAAATCTTATAATTAATTCTGAATCATTATTTTTACTGTTTTAGGTGACTCACCTATGACCAGAACAATAGACTTACCCAAATGTTATATTTAGCAGAGCAAAGCTACTCAAGTGAGAAGTAGAAAATGCATGTCTTCGTGTACGCTGTAACAAGGAAACCCTCCTCATTTTGTACATTGATATATGTTGAATAAATCTGTTCTTTACTTTTATCTCCGTGTTGAGTATTTATTTATTGACCCTTAAACAGGTCATAACATTTACAAAAAATGGATATGGGAAGTAAACACATAACATGGAGTTTTATTTAAAATTCTACATGGGTACCAGCATTCGCTTCCAGCCCCTCAAGCCGCTCGGGAATCGCATCAACTGATCTTCCCAGGAACTTTTGTGGAATGGCAGAAATAAATTCCCGTATTCACCCTTCAATTTCTTTCAAAATCGTTGGTTTCGTAGAGTAGACTTGCTCCTTCACCCCCCCCCCGCAAAAAAAGTGTCGCAGGGTGTTAAATCAGGGCTTCTGACTGGCCTCTCGTGCGGACCACGTCTACCCATCCATCTTCCAGGAAAATGCCGACTCAGTCATTCACGAACAACAATAGAAGCGCCAACAATAATCCCAACACAGATTTAATTGCCATATATTAAAGAATTTATGGGGGTGCTCGTGGTGTAATGGTCGTCGTCGACGGCGATACGAGTTCAAGTCCTGGGCTACACTGGTTGCTTTCCATATGGCACTAATACTCATATGGAAATGTATGAATCCAACTATTCTCCCTCCACCTATTAGTAAATTGTGGGACAGACTAGGCTCTTCAACCTTGGTAAGGCAACTGGTCCAGAAGAAGGAAAACTCTAAATTCAAATCTGATAAATTCCGCTTAAAAATTGACCTTATGCTCGTGTGGAGGGGTTTGTAAATACATAAATGAAAGAATTGATAAAAATATAACTTATTGGAGGATTTTCTGGGATAAGTTGTGCTAATGACTACGACTTATATTTATAGACTGTTCAAAAATAGTGGTGGCTTAATCGGCCAATCAAAAACGCCTAAACATATTTAATTTACTATTTAAAGGCGTTGATAAATTGCCCTATAACGATTCGCTAGAAGGACAGACCCACAGACGAAGATTATACAACTCTCTACTTCAAGACAGGATACACTCCGATGATTATTCAACTCGCTACTTCACGACAAGATAAACTGATACAACTAGTTTAAGGTCGGATCAGCGGACAAGGATTAAAACTGATACTACATCTTTCTACTTCGAGAAAGGCTACAAACTTTATACCACAATGGATCTCCACTGTAAAGCTGCTTTCAACTACAACCCTAACGAATCGTAACTTAACTACATTGGTAATCCTTAACTTTTTCCTCGTAAATTCGTATCATAAAATAAACTGAACCCTCATTTTATGTTGGTGTTTTTGCAATAAATGTTTTATTTTTCTTGCACTCGTTATTTTACAATAGTAAATATATTTTCTTTATTTGTTAAAGAATAAAGAATAAAGAAAATATATTTAGTATTGTAAAATAACGGGTGCAAGAAAAATAAAATATTTATTGCAAAAGCACGGACATAAAATGAGGGTTCAGTTTATTTTATGGTAGGAATTTACGAGGAAAAAGTTAAGGATTACCACTGCATTTAAAAACAATTATTGTTGGCATCTTTCCGTCTGCTAAAGACGATGGCGTAGTGTTCAATTTTATTTAACAGTATCTGCGTGAGTGACTGAACAGGTAACATTTTTGAACGGCAATCTCTGGTGCTGTGACTTCAAACAAACAGTAATGCTTGTTGTGGTTGCCGTTGTCTCTACTTCCTTCTGGCTCTCTTTGCTGTGGCTGCTTCTTTCCTCTCTTTTTCACTCCTTT
>CM042170.1:28948501-28951001 GCA_023376005.1 Doryteuthis pealeii | reverse complement strand
CTGAGTAGCAACAAGTCCCCTTCGGTCGCCAGGACTCTTCCGAGAATTCTAGCCGATCTCAAAGAGGTCCAGGTATTTGTCTATTTTCTTCCTTTTCCTTCATCTTCACCATGTGATCTGCTGGAACTGGAAAATCTACTTTTTTGTGTAATTAATACAAGGTCTGGTCTTCGGGCTGAGATAAGGTGATCCGTTTTTATCTCGAAGTCCCAGAGAATTTTAAGCATTAATAATAATAATAATAATAATAATAATAATAAACGGAACACCTTATCCCAGCAAGAAGACCAGACCTAGTGTCGATTAACAAAAAAGAAAGAACTTGTCAACTGGTGGATTTTGCAGTTCCAGCAGATCACAGGGTGAAGCTGAAGGAAAATGAAAAAATGGACAAATACCTGGACCTTGCCAGAGAACTGAAAAAGTTATGGAATATGAAAGTGAAAGTGATACCAATTGTAGTTGGTGCACTTGGAACGTGCACTTGGAACGGTCCCAAAAAGATCGGAAAAAAGTTTCGAAAATCTGGAAATCAGAGGGAGAATCGAGACCATACAGAATACTGCACTGCTGCAATCTGCCAGAATACTCAGAAGAGTCCTGGAGACCTGAGGAGATTTGTGGTCAATCAGACTTCAGAGAAAGGCCATCAGCTAACGCTGATGTGAAAAACTCAAAAGGAGTAAATAATAATAATAATAATAATAATAATAATAATAATAATAATAATAATAATAATCATGCTATTTTATTCTTAACTGTTATTTTTTGTAGATGAGAAGTTGTACATTATTTATATAGTCGTTAACATAGCAACTAGAAGTATCTTATTTCCACATTTTGTAACACACACACACACACACACACAACACACACACACACACACACATAACATATATTTATATAACGAAGGAAATAAATATATGAATAGACCTGATCCCATCTCCCCCATAAGTTTTAATCGATCTAAATGAAAAAGCCAGGTACACTCTGACTCGGAGTAGTAGTAACTAAAAAAAGTAAAATAAAGTCATCGGGGCGGCCTAAAGTCGGTATCAGCCAGTCAGCGAGGGAGTCTATCCCCTTTTCAATAGCGCAAGACCAAGGAGATTGTTTTTGGCGTCTGAGGTGGAGCGCCACACCTACCATCAGCTCCTTACTTTACCGCACAGATCCCTGTGCTACTCATACGCTGAGTTGGTGAGGACCGGTATCGAACTAGGAACCTTGTGGTTTCTAGCCGAACGCTCTACCGACTGAGCTAACCCGGTCTATGGGTTAAACAGAAAAAAATGAGTTTTACAAAATTTCTTGAAAAATTTAGTTAAAATGAGATTTAATTTTTTTAAAATTGAATACCCATCAAGAATGAATAAAACAAAACGTCTACAGCATAACATAACACAACAAGGGTTGACATGCTGTAAAATCCAACTAACGACAAACCAACCAACCAACCAGCCAACCAACCAACCAACCAAACTTCTGTCCCAATTCTTCCCCTATTTTTCCATGTTATGATGAAATGTTTTACGTACGTGGGTCTTTCTATCGTCGTCGTCGGGCGGCCTAATGTCGATATTAGCACTAGACCAAGGAGATTATTTAGCGTCTGAGGTGGAGTGCCATACCTACCATCAGCTCCTCACTTTACTGCATAGATCCATGTGCTATTCATAAGCTGAGGTGGCGAAGGCCGGTGTCGAACCATGAACCTTATGATTCCTAGCCGAACGCTATACCGACTGAGCTAAGAGACTGAAATAAAATGGCCGAGAAGCCGAAGCCAATTTGGCCAGCAACGGGATTTCCGGATCTGACGAGTCGACACGTCTTCAACTGCAGCTTTAATTCATTGCTATAACAACCAGTATATCATACTGGCAAACAACTCAGCGCTTTTGATTAAAGCACCGGCTATCCTCAATAATAATAATAATAATAATAATAATAATAATAATAACCATACAACAAAATGGTATATGCATAAACCAGAATCTGTTCTTGAGAACGAAACGCACAAAATTCTCTGGGAATTTGAAATAAAAACGGACCACCTTATCCCAGCAAGAAGACCAGACCTACTGTTGATTAACAAAAAAGAAAGAACTTGTCAACTGGTGCATTTTGCAGCTCCAGCAGATCACAGGGTGAAGCTAAAGGAAAGTGAACAAATAGAAAAATACCTGGACCTTGCCAGAGAACTGTAAAAGTTATGGAATATGAATGTCAAAGTGATACCAATTGTAGTTGGTGCACTTGGAACAGTTCCAAAAGGATTGGAAAAGGGTCTGGAAAGTTTGGAAATCAGAGGAAGGGTTGAAACCATTCAGAACACTGCACTGCTGCAATCTGCCAGAATACTCAGAAGAGTCCTGGAGACCTGAGGAGACTTGCTGTCACTCAGACTCCAGTGAAAGACCATCAGCTAACACTGATGCGAAAACTCAAAAGGAGAAAATAATAATAATAATAATGGCAGCTAATGAGGTGGTAGGTA
>CM042170.1:28936001-28946001 GCA_023376005.1 Doryteuthis pealeii | reverse complement strand
AAACCTCAATGATTAATAAAATTGTCTTACATTATTAATACTGTTAACTATGTCTACATACTGACAACATGCAATTATATTTATATATACAACAAAAATAGCGGTTTACAGTGTGAACGGGAAGGCTAATTTGCATATTAATATTAAAAATCGAATTTAATAAATATGTGCTTAGTATTATTGATTTCTAACTGTTTGGTTTTATTTTAATGAATATAAGCAAAAATCTCTTCAATGAATCTTAAATGAAATCCATAATAAGATAAAATAACTGACATTTTATTCTTTACTTCCTCTTATAAACTAAATACTAAATTAGAAAAAATAACAATGAAAGACGAGAGTGATGGAAGAGTAAGTTTCAGTTGTTCCATTTTTTATTATACTCCCTCTGTTTCAAATCTTTTATTATACTCCCTCTGTTTCAAATCTTTTTATCTGTATTCTTATTTAGTTCCGTTAGACTTTCTAATTTAATATAATATCTTATTACATTAAAACTTAAATACTTGCACCCGGAGGGTGCATATATTTGCTAGTATGAAAAATAGATGGAAATTAATCCGACAGTATGAAATTTTAAAACAGAACACGCCTTTTTTAAATTTTCAGCAGTTGAATATAGCGTTCGTGTTTGTAAACAGTCTTTTAACGGATATCTTTCTTTTCCCGTCTATGTTGCTCGTGATGAAGACCAGTTTATCGATTTGGTCGAAACAGATTTCTGTCAGCAATTACATAACATCATTTGTTTTTTTCAAAATGTTAAATTTCATACTGTTGGATTAATTTCCATCTATTTTTCATATTTGTCCAATGAAAAAACAATATATCTGGAATTTTACACCTTGAAGACTTTCATCTAAAACTCTACGGACTTATCAACACCACAAGTAATTTTGGAACTTTAACATCTTTCTTCAAATACGCTGTGGACTTGTTATATTATTTTAACAGCTGAAATATATCCTAAACAATTTTGATACCCACTTTACACTTTTATATAATTTTACAACAAACTCTTTTGAGTTTTTACTATAAACTATAATGATTCTGATTTTTAAAAATTAAACATAAAATTTATTTTATTTTTAAAACAGAACACGCATTGTTTTTAATTTTCAGCGGTTGAATATAGCGTTCGTTTTTGTAAACAGTCTCTTAACGGATATCTTTCTTTTCCCGTCTATGTTGCTCGTGATGAAGACCAGTTTATCGATTTGGTCGAAACAGATTTCTGTCAGCAATTACATAACATCATTTGTTTTTTCAAAATGTTAAATTTCACACACACACACACACACACACACATATATATATATATATATATATATATATATATAAGTGTATTTTGGCAGCATTTTTTCTTTTAAACATGTTTGGTTGAACTCGAGTGACAATTCCTGTCGTACGAGTTTCTGTTCAATCCTTTCAAGGTGTCTGGCCATCTTTTTGGTGTCAGGATGGAACTGGTGTAGCAATCTACCAAAGGTGTCTCTACGAGCACTTTCGGCATGTCGATCTGCCATCTTCAGGTTGGAAACTGATGGTATGTTTCGTGGTGTCTCGTTTTAAAAGAAAACGAGCAGAAGCATAAGAATTGGTAGTGGGAGGTAGAAACAATTAGTAGTGGGGGGGGGTAGTAGGAATTGGTAGTAGTTCAAACGAACGATGTAGAATAGATTTTGTGGGACCCCCTCCCACAAAATCTATTCTACATCGTTCGTTTGAACTACTACCAATTTCTACTACCCCCACTACCAATAACAATATATATATATATATATATATATATATATATATATATATATATATGTATATATATATATATATATATATATATATAATATATATATATATAATATCCAATATATTAAAACACAGAGCAGTTATAATACTAATGATATTAGTAGAGGAAAAAGTTAAGGGTCTACCATGATTCCAATCCAAATGATGTAGGTAGGGTCCTGATGCAATTACTTGGATTGAAACCATGGTAGACCCTTAATTTTTTCCTCTAATAATAATAATAATAATAATAATATATATATATATATATATATATATATATATATATATAAAACAAAAAATCGGTCCTGTTTCGATATTGGACTGAGGCAGCCTGTATAGTCTAGCCGCATGGAAGAGCTGTGATACAGCGAAACAGTTCTGTGTAAGGATGACTATATATAGGCTCCCAATCCTTGCTGTTGTATGTGAATTACGTTAAAATTGCATGGCTTTCCTTAAAACGCATACAACTCTCTTAGTAGCCTTTATTTGTGCATGTATGTAGTTATGTATATCAGAAAATTACTTCTGAAAGTGGGCTGCACTGATCGCCCGGTTGGCAGAGATTCTAACTTGGACGAGATGCGATCCCGGCCTGTGGCAACCTGCAAAGTTTATCCGCTCAAAAGCGCAGCAAAACAGCAAAACAGCACCGTATCTCCCAAAATTTTGTAGAGCTCTCTAATGGGTGATTTAAATTAGCTTTCACTTCCAGCATATATAAAGCAATGCTCCTAGACTGGATCTCTGTGGTAATCGTAAAATGTATAAACAAACGTATAGTTTAAACACCACCCCCGTTACGGCATCTATTGAAATGGCCAAGAGGTTAAGAAATCGGGCTGGCAAAAAGTCAGTCAGAGTTCGCTCCTGGCCACAGGTAGTTGTTGTGTCTAGCCACATCGTGAAACACCGAAACAAGTGTCTGTGGATGACTTATTAATATATATATATATATATATATATATGTGTGTGTGTGTGTGTATAAATGATCAGATAAGTCGGTGAGAATGATTTTAATCAAGACCCCTTTTTAAGACTTAGATATATAAAAAATTTGGTGGTCTGCTAGGAGAGCTTAATGTATGATAATTTGTTAATTATATACATAGGAATATTTATGCGATTGATAAAAGAAAGGCTTAGATATTGGGTATGTTGAAATTTATTTCAACTATACTTGTTGCTTTTTAGATTTAACTTAATTTTGTCCCGAATTTAATGTTATCTTTCATAGATTATAACCCTACTCATATCCTTAACTTGTACATGGGGCATGAGAAAAATGAACTGTTTGATTTGTTGACCCATTGACCCCGGTTTGTATTCATCTGCCGCGTTTCACATCCACCACGATGCTGCCCATGGTTTCCGGTGTTACACGCTCTTATGGCATGTATATTGCTCTGTCTTGCATATTGTCAATCAGAGTGGAAAAAAAAACAACATTTTCAGGTTTGTCTAAGTTTTAACTTAGCAAAAGTTCAGAAGACCCCCTCCACCGCACTTTGGTGTTAATGTAACTGTTTCTACTTTCTAATCCCCCACCCCTGAATATAGTTACTATTAGCAGAAACCAGGATAGTCCGCCATCTTGGAAAGATATTTTAGGGTTTTCATAATGTAAAATTGAAATTGACATGAGATATTGCCACCGAAATATACGATGATGAATATATATATATATAATCACATATTTGTATTTAAGAGTTTAAATAAAATAGAATTCCAAAACGTTTTTTGAGGGCATAGGTTAAAAGAAATAATAATAATAATAATAATAATAATAATAAACTACCAAATCAGGAAACTATAAAATCTCTTGATGAAAATGAAAGCTACAAATACTTAGGAATTTTGGAAGCGGACAATATCATGCAAGCAGAAATGAAAGGAAAAGTTAAAAAGGAATATCTCAGGAGAACTAGAAAACTTCTAGAAACGAAACTTAACAGCAGAAATCTGATCAAAGGAATTAATACCTGGGCTGTCCCCATTATAAGATACTCAGGGATCATTCTTAAAATGGACAAGAAGAAACTCAGACAGATAGACCAAAGGACGAGAAAATTAATGACCATGCACAAGGCTCTCCACCCTAGAGATGATAGAGATAGATTGTATGTGTCAAGAAAGGAAGGGGGAAGAGGTCTTGCCAAACATAGAGGAATGCGTAGAAACCACAATCCAACAACTTGAAGATTACACAAGGAAGAGCAAAGACAAATTACTTATGGCGACAACAATAGTAGAAACGGCAGATGGACAAACAGAAGAACGACAAAGACTAGAAAACAAAAATGGGAAGAAAAAAATTATATGGACGCTTCAAACGACAAATAGATAAGGTTGCACATCAAAAGACTTGGACATGGTTAAGAAAGGGAAACCTCAAAAGAGAAACAGAATCACTTATAATTGCTGCACAAAATAATGCCATAAGGACAAACTACATCAAAGCGAAAATTGATAAGACCCAACAAAATAGTAAATGTAGACTTTGCGGTAATAGAGATGAGACTGTTAACCATATACTCTGCGAATGTAGCAAACTAGCACAACGAGAATACAAAACTAGACACGACTGGGTTGGGAAGGTGATCCACTGGGAATTATGCAAGAAATTAAATTTTGACCACACAACAAAATGGTATATGCATAAACCAGAATCTGTTCTGAGAACGAAACGCACAAAATTCTCTGGGACTTTGAAATTAAAACGGATCACCTTATCACAGCAAGAAGACCAGACCTAGTGTTGATTAACAAAAAAGAAAGAACTTGTCAACTGGTGGATTTTGCAGTGCCAGCGGATCACAGGGTGAAGTTAAAGGAAAATGAAAAAATTGACAAATATCTGGACCTTGCCAGTGAACTGAAAAAGTTATGGAATATGAAAGTGAAAGTTATACCAATTGTAGTTGGTGCACTTGGAACAATCCCAAAAGCATTAGAAAAGGGTTTGGAAAGTTTGGATATCAGAGGAAGGATTGAAACCATTCAGAACACTGCACTGCTGCAATCTGTCAGAATACTCAGAAGAGTCCTGGAGACCTGAGGAGACTTGCTGTCACTCAGACTCCAGTGAAAGACCATCAGCTAACACTGATGTGAAAACTCAAATAATAATAATAACAATAATAAATAATACGTAGTAAATATAGTCGGTGGAATGGCCTATTGTCGGTATCAGTGCAACAGCGAGGGAGCCAACCCCATTTTCGCTTGACCAGGGAAATTATTTTTGCGTCTGAAGTGTAGCCTCAAGATTACCATAAACTCCGCACTTTACCGCTCAGATCCAAGCTGTTCTACCATATATATATATATATATATATATATATATATATATATATATATATATATATATATATATATATGTGTGTGTGTGTGTGTGTGTGTGTGTGTGTGTGTGTGATGAAATTACAGATTGGGTAAAATCCAACAAAATGTAATTAAAGGTGAGGAATAAAAACGGATAAAACGCAATCAACTTCATTCAATTAATTGAATCAAGTTGTTTGTGTTTTATCCACTTTTTATTCTTCAAATTTTAATTATACACACACACGCGCGCGCATACACAGGTAAAACACACACACACACACACACACACACACACATATAGATATGTATAAAGAGAAACAGAGAGAAAGAAAAAATAAAAATAAATATTTTAAAGTTTAGTAACCGTTCTATAAACAAATTAATAATTGTCAAGCTGACAACATGATTATGAGGTTTACACATAATTTCATATTTTGTTTTTAAAACATTTAGTACGATTTGATATGACTAGCAAATATATGCACCCTTCAGGTGCAAGTATTTAAGTTTTAATGTAATAAAATATTATATTAAATTAGAAAGTCTAATGAAACTAAATAAGAACGCAGATAAAACGATTTGAAACAGAGTGCAAGTATTAAAGTTTTCATCTAATAAAATATCATATTAAATTATAAAGGCTAATGAAACTAAATAAGAACGCAGATAAAAAGATTTGAAACAGAGGGGGTATAATAAAAAAAAACAATAGAATAACTGAAACTTCCATCACAACCGTTGTTCATAGATAAATTTTGCTAATTTAACTATTTAGTTATAATAGGAAGTAAAGAATAAAATTACAGTTATTTCTTCTTGTTAATGGATTTATAACCGAGATTTTGCTCATGTTTATTAAAATAAAACCAAACAATTAGAAATCAATAATACTTAGCACATATTCATTCAAAATCAAATTTTTAATATCAATATGCAAATTAGTCTACCCGTTCATACTGTAAACTGCTATTTTGTTGTATATAATCACCATTACTCCCAGTTGCAAGTTATTAGTATGTAGATATATGGTCAACGGTATTAATAATTAAAACATTTATTTATCAATAACGGAGGTTTAAATAAAAATACAATCATGCAGAATGTGACGTAAATAAGTAAGGGAATCATGACTTGTGTAGTTATATACGAGTTTGACTCAAACATTAATGCCATTTTGTTTAGGACACGTATAATTACCAGCATAGGAACATGTATCATAGATAAAAATGAGGCTAGTCCTCTGTGGATCACATCCCTATTTCTCCACATTCACCGTTTCTCTCAATAGCAATGTTCCACCTTCGAATGAGAGCATGTATTCCCGCCCTGTAAAATTCTGTTGACTGTTCTTTGAGCCACGTCTTGACTACAGATTTCACTTCCTCGTCACTGGAATAATGTTTGCCTCTCAAACCCTCTTTCAAGGGACCGAAGAGATGATAGTCGGGTTTTGATTTGATTTACAAATTCTCGCCCGGAGTGGTAGTAGCTACTTCGGGTGAGAGTAGACCGGTGATTAAGGGGTACTCTGGTGTGCCAAGTTGAGTAGGACTTTGTAAACCTTTCACGCCATTTTATTCTGCATTCCTTCAATCAATTTTCCTTCTCCAACATTGGTTATCTAACCACGGTTAAAGTGCCCCGTCTGCCCTACTAGCTGGAGGAATTTTGTAAACTTTTCGCGCTATTTTAGTCTTCATTCCTTCAATCAGAGTTTTCCTTCTCCAAGATTGGTTATCTAAACAAGGTTAAAGTGCCCAGTCTGCCCTACTAGCTGGAGGGATTTTGTAAACTTTTCGCGCTATTTTATTCTGCATTCCTTCAACCAGAGTTTTATTCTTCTCCAAGATTGGTTATCTAAACAAGGTTAAAGAGCCCCGTCTGCCCTACGAGCTGGAGGCTATTTTGTAAACTTTTCGCGCTATTTTATTCTGCATTCCTTCAATCAGAGTTTTCCTTCTCCAAGATTGATTATCTAAACAAGGTTAAAGAGCCCAGTCTTCCCTACTAGCTGGAGGGATTTTGTAAACTTTTCGCACTTTTTTAGTCTTCATTCCTTCAATCAGAGTTTCCTTCTCCAAGATTGGTTATCTAAACAAGGTTAAAGAGCCCAATCTAGCCCTACTAGCTGGAGGGATTTTGTAAACTTTTCGCGCTATTTTTAGTCTTCATGCGGTCGTTATTTCTTTCCCGCTATTCTCTATCTCTGATTCTCTTTTCAAAATATTTGAACCCACCTCTTGTCCAGAGTCTCTCTTTTACACCCCGAAAATCATCCACCAATTGTTTATAGCAATTAGCTTGATTTGATCAAATTAATTTGCATGAAAGGAAATCGCAATTGAATTTTGAACCTTCGTTTCAACTTGATTCCTTTATTTTTTTTAGATCTTTATTTTTAGTAATTTCCATGAAGTACTCTCCCCACGCACATTTTCTTCTTACTCTCCCAACCGCTGCTTCCTTACTCTCCAATTCATCCAACATCGAGAACGAAATGGCCAGCAAATTAAGCATGAAATTAATTTTTCAGCTTGTGAACAAAATTAAAAAATGGCCGAGTTGAATTTTGTTTGCTGTCCTTATGGACAGACCTGAGAAAAAGAATATGGCGTCAATGTGCGCACTGACACGTACTTTGTATTGGCTTGTTTGTTCATTGCAAAAGGAAGACTTGACGTCTTTTCGTTGGCTCTTTTCTGTACAGTGACAAGGCTTATTAAATCTAATGTACAAAAAAATCAGGCCCAGTTTTGAAATCAAATTAAAACCCGTTTTTTTAGTGGTCAATGTAGTACTGGTAAAATGTTCAGTGCGTAAACGATCAATTGACTGTGAACAGTGAACTGTTTAAAAGTTTTTCCCTCGTCGAGAAGATTATTGGACTGAAGACACACTTGATAAAGGTCCAGTTTCTTATAACTAAAACATAAAGAGCAGCGGTATTATCAGTGAGTTTGTTTGTACCTGTTCTGATAAACTAAGGTAAATCGCATATAGGCGAGAAATTGACAGTTAACACGTGCCTATAAATTTATGTATTCGCTAGCTCATATATGCAAGCGCGTAGTGTAATGGTTAAAGTCATGGGAAATGGACTCGTCGGCTCGAGTTCAAATCCTGGATGTGGTAACTACATTTCACTTAGCGCTAATACCCTAGGGAAATTTATGAATCCTACTCTCCCTCCAGCTATGGGTAAATAGTAGGGAAGACTGGGCTCTTTAACTTTGGTTAGGCAACCGGTCTAGGAGAAGGAAATCTTTGAACTCAAACTAGTTGAACTCCGCTTAAGAAATTGACCTTGTGTTACATCCTGCTCGTGTGGAAGGGTTGATAAATATATATATATACTCCATCAATAAGAATGAGCACTCTTTACTTGTAAATATAGTAAACTATATAAGTATGTATGTATGTATGTATGTATGCGTGTGTGTGTGTGTGTGTGTGTGTGTGTCATCGGCATTGCAGTCTCGGAAGACTATATAGTTCTTGTGCCCCTGAAGTTACAGCGCCTCCTGAGACTGTGAAAAACATTCTCAACCACAGATGTCGCATGGGAAGGCTGTCACTGAAGGTGTTGATGTGTTGGTGTTTTGTTGCCGCCGCTTTCTACTGGACCTCTTGGTGTCATTTCGAACATGAGCAGTCCGCTACGGAGAGCACCACTGGGGAGGTCCTGTGCCCAATTTCCCCAGTATATATATATATATATATATATATATATATATATATATATATAAATATATGTGTGTGTGTGTGTCTGTGTTAGTGTGTGTTAGTGTGTGTTCGTCTTTGTGTTAATGTGTGTGTATGTGTGTTTGTGTTAGTGTGTGTGTGTGTGCGAATTGTGGAAATGTTCTTTTTTCTGCACTAATCTCATAGTCACTCTGTGATCTAATGAAATGCAAAACTGACTATTTCAAAGATTATTTTGCCTGTAGATTTTGTCCGTTGCATCCGAAGCCCGTTGATGGGGAGTCCGTAGATGAGAGTTTAGTCAGTAATTATTATTCAAACTAGCAAAAAATAAAAACACTCTCCGGGCGGTGGAAAAATTAATTTTTGAAAGATATTGCCTGGGGACAGGAACTAATTAAATAAATATTTTGAGCATTTTACACAAAATCGTAGGTATTTAGTTATTTGTAAACTTTTTGATTTTACCTTTTGTTACTGAAAAAAAAGCGCGTGAGTTAAAAAGATAATCTAAAAAATAAATACTATATAATACTGGACATTTATTTATTAAAACTTGTTTTCAAAAACAATGTCGACCGTTTAATGTTGCATACTAAAATTCTACTTATTAAGGATTTTGAATATAAATAAAATACTCATTGATAAACTTATACAATTCCTGAGGTTTGTGACGTAAGCAGTGACGTAACTTTGGTTACTGACAGAGAGACAACGAATATCCATCATTAAAAGTTTAGAAATACTTACGTAAAACTATATCATCATCAGTATTAGATACGCATGCTTATAACCATATAACTTTGTGTAAATCATTCGTATTCGTTAGGAATAGAGGGTACAGGTCGACGGTGATGGAGTTAGAGTTGGTGTTGGTGTTAATCGGTGCATTACTGCAGATACGTCACAAGGGAATGTGCATTGCATCTTTTCTTTGTTTGTTGACTATGTTAGCTGGTATACACTATCTATAAATACATAAGTACACGCCAGGCACAATCTATATCATAATCTATATTATTTGTTGTGTTGAATATATATATATATATATATATATATATATATATATATATATATATATTATATACATTCACACATTCACTATACACTTAAACATTTTTAATTTCTCTCCCTCACAAAAAAATTTCTGTAACAGTGTCTTGATGATGGTTTAATACCG
>CM042170.1:28926001-28931001 GCA_023376005.1 Doryteuthis pealeii | reverse complement strand
TTCCTGAAATTCAACCTTCCTTAAAAAAAGAAGACAAAAAAAAAAGAAGAAATCACACACACACACTCACACACACACACACACACACACACACACACACACATTCTTTTGCTATTCTTTTTTATGGTAGTCCATAAAGGTAAAAAATGGCCTAAAGCTAAAAGTGACTGAATTTGCATCGCTATTTCTGTGTTTTGTCTTTTAACTCTCGGCTCCAACAATATTTAAAAAGAAATCCCAATCTTTGCTCACGTGTTTTCACACATTTTTTTAATTAATTATACGTTTCCTTTCAATGGGCCGGTTTAGCTCAGTCGGTAGAGCACACGCGTATGGAAATCCCTGTTCGATTCCGGTCCCCGCCAACTCAACGCATGAGTAGCACAGATTGGGTAATCTGATCAGTGCGGTGAAGTGGGGAGCAGACGGTAGGTGTGGCGCTCCACCTCAATCTCACTGGACTAGCGCTAGCGAAAAGGGGAGAGGCTCCCTTTGCTGTTCGGCTGATACCGACAACAAGCCACTTCGCCAACTTTTTTTTTAAATACGTTTTATGATTTTTTTTTATGTGGTCATGAAAACATGACATTCAATAAATTTACGGTAACGTGCCACAGCACGGTTGAGTAGAAACTCAAAAGACAACTAATTTTGAATTCACAGAGCTTTCATTAAAAACAAAACAAAAAAAGAAATAGTTTATCATAAAAGTTATCACCTTGCCTCCTGTAATACACGGGAAAACAATAGAGCACATTTAAATGTATATATACGTGGGTGAGTCAAAAAGTAATGCCATTTTGTTTATTCGCATTGCAGTCTCGGAAGACTATAATATAGTTTTTGTGTCCCTGAAATTACAGCTCTTCCCGTGACGGTCAAGTCCAATGTTCGAAAAATATTCTCGACCACATATGTCGCATGTAAAGGCTGTCCCTGAAGATATTGATGCGTCGGTGCTTTGTTGTCGCTATGTTGCATAGCCATCAAATTCTTATTCTCATTCCCGCTGCTAAATCGGCGTACGTATTGTAGCGGGTATCGTCACTAACCCTAGACGATATATGTAGTTGTTGTTTAATGAAATCTACAACACATGGTATAGTAGGAATTTTGACTTTATTTCTTCCCGGCTGTACGTGGTGGGCGGCGGGCATTGACAATGACTTGACCGAGGGTTGACGATGACTGGCCCTACTGTTGGGATGGTGGCGATAGTGAGGTGGGGTGGCTAGGTGACGCCTCGCAGCCTGTGGATGTGACCGTGAGCGGCCGTCACGCTCACTTGTTCCCTGTTCGTGTCTTCACATGACTGTTCAACTGACGACTCGACCCTCTGGCTTTTGTATTGACGACCGCCTACGCATCTTTATCTTTTTATCTGATAACTATTTCCGAACTTATTGTTACCCATCCTTCTTTTGTTCGCTTTACCGGGAAAAAGTCCTTTGTCATTTTTGTCGTCTTTTCTTCGCTTTGTTTAATTTAACCAGAAATTCATATTTCCGTTTGTACAATATCCAACAGCTACTTTCTTCTTGACCTCCTGGCTTCATGGTGTTGAGCCAGGGTGACTTCAGTCATGAACAGTCCGTTACGCAGAGCCTGCCGCAACCGAGGGTTGTCCTGAGAAATTTTCACAGCTGGAAGGGGGCAATGCCAAATCACTTGAGATCATTCTTGCAGACATCCTTTAAACTCAGCTGGGGGCGACCAACTTCTCTCTTACCAGACGTAAGCCATGCATAGAGGATGTTCTTCGGCATTCGAAGGACATCCTCTATTCAGAGCTTTCGACAGAAAGTTCAGGACAGGTATAATTGCTAACAAAGGAACATGTATCATACACTAAAATGAAGCTGGTCCTCTGTGGATCTCATCCCTACTTCTCTACATAGTCACTGTTTCTCTCAATAGCAATGTTCCACCTTCGAATGAGAGCATGTATCCCTGCCCCGTAAAATTCTGTTGACTGTTCTTTGAACCACTTCGTCACAACAGATTTCACTTCCTCGGCACTGGAATAATGTTTGCATCTCAAACCCTTTTAATGGAACCGAAGAGATGCAAATAGTATTCCAGTGAGGAGGAAGTGAAATCTGTAGTGATGAAGTGGCTCAAAGAACAGTTAACAGAATTCTACGGTGCATGCCCTCATTCGGAGGTGGAACATTGCCAAAATGTTGTGTCTAAGCTATTAAGTAACAACATTGAAATCCGGAAGAAAGGCAACATAGGTTTAGTATCCTTTGGTATAAAAGATCTAAATCAGATAGATTCCAAAGCACAGCACTTTAGCAGCGATAATTAAATCTCTGTAGCTAGACTAGGTACTACTTGTTCACTCCCTTGTGTAGTTCGTATTATTTGTGCGTTTCGTTGGCCGAGTCCAACTTTCTTGTAGGGGAAATATCATGCCTTACAACACATATAGGCGCTAGACGTCGGTGGCTGGAGGTCTTAGTATCCGGGGTATGACGCTAAACTGCATTTAATGGTGACCTTCCAGTTCTAGTTAAAATAACCCAAGGGTTGACATTCTGGGAAAAAAACAACCAACCAACCAACCAACCAACCAACTTAATCTGTTCTTATTCTTGAAGCACGTAACTAGACTAGCTATTACTCAACTATTCCCTTGTTTAGTCCGTAATATTTATGTGTTTCGTTGGCCGAGTCCAACTTTCTTATAGGGGAAATATCCTCCCTTCCAACACATATACGTGCTGTGGGTCTTAGTGACACTAAACTTGATCAAGTGGTGACCTTCAGGTTTTAGTTAAAATAACTCATCAAGGTTTGACATTCTGTAAAACTCCAACCAACCAACCAACCAACCAGCCAACCAGCCAACCAACCTAATGCATTCTTATTCTTTAAGTACGTAATTAGACTAGATATTACTTGACCACTTCCTTGTCTAGCCCGTAATATTTATGTGTTTCGTTGACCGAGTCCAACTTTCTTGTAGGGGAAATGTCTTCCCTTACAACACATATACGGGCTAAAAGTGTCCTGGATATGAGGTTAAACTGCATCTAGTGGCGACCTTCCAGTTATAGTTAAAATAAGTCAACAAGGGTTGACATTCTGTAAAAATCAACCAACCACCCAACCAACCAACCAACCAACCTAATGCATTCTTATTCTTTAAGTACGTAACTAGACTAGCTATCACTTGACCACTCCCTTGTTTAGCCCGTAATGTGTTTCATTGGCCGAGTCCAAGTTTCTTGTAGGGGAAATATCTTCCCTTACAACACATATAAAGGGGTAAAAGTCGGTGGATGGGTTCTTAGTGTCCTGGATATGACGTTAAATAGTTAAAATAACTCAACAAGGGTTGACATTCAACCAACCAACCAACATAATGTGTTCTTATTCTTTAAGCCCACTGTTCAATTTGCTCGGAGAAACAAATAAAAATCAACATTCATTTATATTTCACGTTAGAAATAAAATCGAGTCCGAATAAATGAGAAGTAATAAATACATCGTGAATTCCTGATCAAATATTATGGAAGGCAATAAGAACAAAAATGCTTCTCTTGTGCTGATTTATTAAAAAAGATGTGAAAAATAGCCGGAAGAAAATCCAGAACAAAACAAAACGCAGTGTTTATTTCCTACGATTTTTTCATACAATTACAAATTGTAAATGACATTGAACGAAGAAGAAAACCAAACAAAACAATTTATATGTATTTAATATATTCATAGATTTTTATGCATTTTATATTACTAACACTTAAAATGGATTTGCTATTTACATATATCAATGTATTTACGATTTCTATCTATCTGTTTGGTATATACATTTATCAATCCATCTATCCATCGTCTGTCTGTCCATTTCTCCCCTCCCTCTCTCTATATATATTATATATATTATAATATATATATATATATAATATATATATATATATGGTTTATTCAATAACACATGCCTAAAAAACTTGTTGCCAAAATACACATTATATATATATATATATATATATATATATATATATATATATATATATATATAAAAGTAAGTGTTTATCTATCTATCTATTTTGGTACATATATCCATATATTCATCTCTCCATCGTCTAGCTGTCAGTATATATATATTTTATTCGGCCCATATGTATTTATTTATCTATCTATTTATCTATGTCAGTCTGTTCATATCTATCTATATGTCGATCAAACGATTTATTGATCTCAGTATATCCATATCTATCTATCTACTTCGGTCGGTCTATATCTATCTATCTATTTATCGATCTCAATCTGTTCATATACATCTATCTATCCAACTTAATATCTTAATATCAATCAATCGTATATATACAAATCAATTAATTTTAGTTACTTCATATCTATCTATCTATCTATCTATCCCACTTTTTATGTATGTATGTATGTATGTATCTATCTATCTATCTATCTATCTATCTTATATATACGAACAAATTAATCTGTAAGTCAATTCATATCTATCTATTAATCTATCTACCCAAGTCTGTTCAAATCTGTCTGTCTGTCTGTCTATCTATCTATCTATCTATCTATCTATCTAATTCTGTTCATATCTATCTATTTATCAATCTATCTCTCTATATATCTAATTCTGTTCAAATATATCTATTTATCAATCCATCTATCCATCTATCTATCTATCTAATTCTGTTAAAATCTCTCTCTCTCTCTCTCTCTCTCTCTCTCTCTCTCTATATATATATATATATATATATATATATATATATATATATATAATTCTATTCATATATATCTATCTAGCTATCAATCAATCAATCTATCTATCTATCTATCTATCTATCTAATGCTATTCATATCTATCTATGTATCTATCTATGTATCTATCTTGGTAAACAGGAATTTTATATGTAGGCAGTTAAAAGCGTTTTTCTTAATTGAGGATTTGTTTATGACTTTAAGGATAGAATTGCAGTTTTACCGTCTTCATCTGCAAAGCAATTCTCACCCGGTCTGGT
>CM042170.1:28913501-28921001 GCA_023376005.1 Doryteuthis pealeii | reverse complement strand
CCGTTTAGAGTTTCAAGTCATAACCGACACACAGTTCAACCTGAGAATGATACCACCTTTGTATTCCGAAGCAAGCAGCCTCGCTTTAGAATTATTGCGATATTGGGGAGTTGTGTATAAGAGAAACGCGAACAGAGATATCCGATGTGGAGCTGTTCATTTCGAAAGCCACAGTCTGGTTGGTTGGTTGGTTGGATTTTATGTCTTGTCAACTCTTGTTGGGTTATTTTACTTTAGATGGGGCCCTAATAGGTACTATAACTCCGGGTCGCAGTGGACCTGGTAGTAATTGCGAGGAAGGGGTAATCCACACTACCCAGGGTTCCAAAATGGAAACATCATCATTAGAGTACAAGGTAATACCCAGTACGCAATTCAACCTGAGAATAAGACCACCCTAGCAGCTTCGCTTTGGAATTCCGAGTTAGCTCAGTCGGTAGAGCGTTCGGCTAGGAACCACACAACGAGTTCGATACCGGCCCTCACCACCTCAGACGCAAAGACAATCTCCCTGGTCTAGCGTTAGTGAAAAAGGGATAGACTCCCTCACTGATTGGCTTATACCGACTTTAGGCCACCCCGACGAATTTACTTACTCGGGAGTTGCGAAGAAGAGAAACGCGAACAGAGAAATTCGACGTGGAACTGGGGGTTCCTTAATCTAACGGCAGTAGCAGTTTTAACCACAGATTGGATTCTCGGACCATATGACCTTTAGGCAACCCTTTTTGATCTCGATTAAGAAAGGACATGTTTTTCATTTACACCGTCAATATCCAATTGTTTTAACAGACGATTTTTAGAATTTAAAAAAATTATAAAACTAACCCCTAACACTAACCCTAACCCCTAACAAACAACCGGATATTTACGGTGCAAATGAAAAACATGTCCTTTCTTAATCGAGATCAAAAAAGGGTACCTAAATGGTCCGAATTTTCAAATCAAATTTGGAACTATATATCCGGAAGGAAGCAGCCTCGCTTTAAAATTATTGCCATATTGACGACCGCCCTGTCGGTGGGTGGGGCATAATAATGCACCGATTGCACCTCTGCAGAAGAGTAAGACTCCCCCAATGGGGCCACCTCTTGGTCGTGGGTGGTGACCCGTGATGCTTAAGAATCTTGGTGGATGAGCAATCCATGACCTGCAATACTCCACTTAGACCCTTACTTAGGCTGGACAGGCGGTCGGAGAGGCCCCCTCCGATCAATCGGCTGGTAACGTCAAGCCCTAGCACCTATATGATTGCCCCAACCCTATTGCTCTTATGGCAAGCCCCAACTATGGGTGCTAGAAGGCGGTGGCTGAGGGTCTACATGTCCTGGGAATGACGTTAAACTCTATTTGATGGTGAGGTTCCAGTTTTGGAGGTTTGGGGAATGTGGAGCACTCCTTCGTCACCATTGCTCCCTGGTCCACACTGACCCGGAGTAGTAGTATCTGTTAGGGTCCCATATATGGGTTAAATAGAAAAATATATTTTTAAAAAAATTATGTAAGAATTTTCATTAAGAATGAATTTATTTCAAAACTTAATCAGCATTAAATGACCCACTGAGGTTGATATGCCGTAAAACAAACCACACCAAACACCATATTGATGAGTTGCGTTCAAGAGAAATGCGAACAGCAAAATCCGATGTGGAGCAGATGGTTCCGTAAGTCAATGGCAAAATAAGTTTTAATCACAGACTGGTTGCTTGGTTGGATTTTACGGCATGTCAACACTAGGGTTATTTTATGCTGAAGACATTTTGTTTATTCATTGTTAAGGAGATGAAGTGGTACTCCCCACTCCCCAGAGCTCCAAAACTGAAACATCACCATTAGAGTTTGACGTCATACCCAGGACATAGTGCAACCTGAGAATAAAACCACCTTATCCGGAAGAAAGCAGCTTCGCATTGGAATTATTGCGAGATTGGTGAGTTGCGTAGTAGAAGAGGTTTTAGTTTGTTTTGTTTTACGGCATATCAACCTCAGAGGGTCAGTTAATGCAGAAAGAGTTTTGAAACAAAATCATTCTTAAGGGATACTCAATTTTTTTATAAACACATTTTTCTATTTAACCCATAGATGGCACCCTAACATGTACTACCAGTCCAGGTGATAGTGGATCAGGGAGCAATGGTAATGAAAGGGTGCTCCCCATTCCTCAGACCCCCAGAATTGGAACCTCACCATCAGATAGAGTTTAACGTCATACACAGGACATGAAGACCCTCAGCCAACGCTTTCTAGCACACATATGATTAAAAGGGTTGCGGTTTGTCATAAGGTCAATAGGGTTGGTGCAATTATTGGGTTCTATGGCTTGACGTGACCAGCCGATTGGTCGGAAGGGGCCTCTCCAAGCGCCCGTCTAGCCCAAGCAAGAGCCTAAGGGCTTAATTGCTAATTACGACTAATTAGAACCAATCAAGTTGGATTTTTTCAAACATAACCCAATCCTAGAACTAAGGAATATGTTTACATGATTTTTGTCATTAAACTAAATAGGAAAAAGCCTTTGGCAAACAGTCATTCATTCATTCAGCTTTGGTATAATAATAATAATAATGATGATAATAATAATAATAATAATAATATATGTTTGGTATGAGCTCTCTAATTGGTAATTTAAATTAACTCACGCTACTAAGCATATAAGCAATGATCGTTTCCCCGGAAATTTGATCTCTCAGTGACCGTAAAATACATAAACAAACCTATGTACTTAATAGTTTCAAAACACCAGTCCCGTATCTGATTAGATATCAGGCTGCCAAACGGTCAGTCTGAGTTCAAACCTAGCCAAAGATAGTTGTGTCTAGCCACACTGAAGAGGTGTGAAACGCCGAAACACGTGTCTATGGATGACTTATTAATAATATATATATTATATATATATATATATATATATATATATTATATATATACAAATCTTTGTATGCCCGTGTGAGTTCTCAATTTTGGTTGAATCCTAACAAAGTAACACTTGATATCACTTATATATATATATATATATATATATAAGTGGGTGATATCAAGTGTTACTTTGATAGGATTCAACCAATATTGAGAACTCAAACGGGCATACAAAGATTTGTGTATATACTTTTACATATACAGATTATTATAAATAAATAGGGGAAAATCACACCAGTATGACCGACGGTGAAATAAAATAAAACCAACACAACTGATGAGACGGCAAAGTCGAAATAAATTTATTTTCTAAAGGTATATATCTTTATATATACATATACATATATATATATATATATATATATATATATATATATATATATATATATATTAGCTATGCCTGGATCACATACTCACGCCACATAAACTGGACATATTCCACCTCAGATGCCTACGCCACATTCTATGCATTCGCTGGCAAGACAAAGTGCCCAATACAGAAGTGCTGGAATGAGCAAACATAAACAGCATGCCCGCTTTCATCTGCGAGAGACACCTGCGTTGGCTTAGCCATGTCAGGAGGATGGACAAAGGCCGCTTCCCCAAAGACCTACTGTATGGTGAACTAGTGGAGGGTACCAGACCGGCAACGAGACCACGTCTACGCTTCAAAGATGTCTGCAAGAGAGACATGAAGACATGCCTCATCGACATAAACACATGGGAGGCTTGTACAGAAGACCGTACGACCTGGCAACTCCTCGTCAAACAAGGAACGAAAAGGAGTGAAAAAGAGGGGAAAGAAGCTGCCACAGAAAAGAGAGTTAAAAGGAAAGAGAGACAACAGCATCTCCAGCAAACATCACCTTTTGATTGCAATCACTGTACCAGAGATTGCCATTAAAAAATTGTTCTGTTCAGCCACTCACGTAGCTGTAGATTAAAAAAAGTGGACTCTACGCCATCGTCCTTAATAGACGGATGGATGCCAACGCTAATATATATATATATATATATATATATATATAATGAATAGAGGTAACCTACTCGAGTTTCATCGATTGATTCTTCAGGGTTACATCCGTTGAATTAATCGAGTTATCGATTAATCTCTTTTATAAAAACGATAAGTCCCATTCCAACGGGCATGTATTGTACCAACTGAGATTAATCGAAAACTCGATTAATTCAACGGATGAAACCCTGAAGAATCAATCGATGAAACTCGAGTAGGTTACCTCTATCCATTATATAAATAATTTTTTTGCTCTACATTGTATTGAGCACTTTGTATTTGTTTTTTCTCAGTCTTAACCCTGGATACTGTGCGCTTCCAACGATCGTACTCGTACCCACCGGTAAGCTACTACTCATACATTAAACACACACCACACATATATATATATATATATATATATATATATATATATATATATTATATAATATATGTCTGGATCACATACTCACGCCACATAAACTGTACAGATTCCGCCTCTGAAGACGAATAACACCAAAAAAGTGTATTCAGAAACCAATGGTAGGACCGACTTTATAATTATAAATTATATATATATATATATATATATATATTATATATATATATATATATATAAAATCACATTCTGTCCCTATGTATATATAGGACAGAATGTCATTATATATATATATATATATATATATATATATATATATATATATCAGCGTTGGCATAATACCAAACACACACACACACATACACACACACACACACACACACACACACATATATATATATTTATATATATATATATATATAATGTAATCTGCACAGCAGTTGTCTGTTTGCAATAGCATCTGTAGATAATTGAATGGCACTAGGAAAAACTAGTGAGAGTTACGACAGAACATGCAATCGCTTTCACGTCAAAAAGAAATGGATACGTACCCATGTGAGGACAGAATGTCTTTATGCACCGAATAACATCCTGCACTTGATGACATCATGCACCGAATGACCCCCAGAAAACAATGCGCAGCCATCTCAATAAAAATTGGTTGCCTCTGTCGATCCGGTCATAAATCTCATAGCGTGATTGTAAATTAGATTACCAGTTCAAAAAATCAGTCGTTTGAAACTGAACAACGTAGAACGTTACCTCGACTTTCCAAAGACGGTATTATTTCATTATATAATCTATGTATTAATACGCTTGTTCCTAAATCTTCGGTCTGTTATCATTCTGGAACAAACACCATCTGATTAAAAATGAAACAGTTCAAATTGTCCAAGATTTAATGTAAAATGTTATCGTCCTGGAACACCTTCTGATTAAAAATAAAACCGTTCAAATTATTCAAGATTCAATGTAAAAATGTGAATACAGATTATCTGGTGTTGCTTAATCCCCTATTTCTTATTTGTCCTATTCTATTTCTCCTAATTTTTAAAATGAAACACTCCAAATGGTTTTTCGTTGGTTATATGTCAAATTTTGTCATATACAAAATAGTAAAGAGTGGACCTGGAAGTAATAACAATAAAGAGGTACTCAAAACTAACCAGATCTCCAGAGTTGGGGCCGGGTTAGCTCGGTCGGCAGAGCGTTCGGCTAGAAACCACAAGGTTCCTAGTTCGATACCGGTCCTCGCCAACTCAGCGTATAAGTAGCACAGGGATCTGTACGGTAAAGTAAGGAGCTGATGGTAGGTGTGGCGCTCCACCTCAGATGCTAAAAAACGATCTCCTTGGTCTAGCGCTATTGAAAAGGGGATAGACTCCCTCACTGACTGGCTGATACCGACTTTAGGCCGCCCCGACGACTTTACTTTTACTTACTTAAACGTAAAATGAAAATGAATTTTATAAATTTTTTATAAAAAAGGTGTTTTATTTGTAATATTGAAATTGTAAATTACGGAAGTAATTTTTGGTAATTCTGGGAGGATTTATATGTAAGGAAATTGCAAATCATAATTTCTGGCTAGAATAGCTCCTCTTGATTTTTGCTTCGTTTCGTGGAAATTCCACGGGCCCCGCTAGTTGATATCATTGGCGATTTATTTCCGCTGCTGTATTGAATGAAGTTTCAGTGGATATTACTTGTGGCATTAAGTTTGATGTATTCTTTACAATAGAAAGATGTAGTATCAGTTTAATCCTTGTCCGTTGATTTGTAGTATTCCTTGAAGTAGACAGATATAGCATTAGTGCAATCCTTCTCTGCTGATCTGTAATATTCCTTGAAGTAGTATCAGTTTAATCCATGTCAGGTGATCCTTGAAGTATTTCTTGAAGTAAAATTGATGTTATCATTTTTATCCTTGTCTGTTGATCCTTGAAGTAGAAAGATGTAGTATCGGTTTAATCCTTGTCTGTTGGTCATTTAAGTAAAGATGTAGTATCAGTTTAATCTTTGTCTGTTGATCCTTGAAATATTCCTTGAAGTAGAAAGATGTAGTATCTGTTTAATCCTTGGTTGTTGGTCCTTTAAGTAAAGATGTAGTATCAGTTTAATCTTTGTCTGTTGATCCTTGAAATATTCCTTGAAGTAGAAAGATGTAGTATCTGTTTAGTCCTTGTCTGTTGGTCCTTTAAGTAAAGATGTAGTATCAGTTTAATCTTTGTCCGTTGATCCTTGAAATATTCCTTGAAGTAGAAAGATGTAGTATCTGTTTAGTCCTTGTCTGTTGGTCCTTTAAGTAAAGATATAGTATCAGTTTAATCTTTGTCTGTTGATCCTTGAAATATTCCTTGAAGTAGAAAGATGTAGTATCTGTTTAGTCCTTGTCTGTTGGTCCTTTAAGTAAAGATGTAGTATCAGTTTAATCTTTGTCTGTTGATCCTTGAAATATTCCTTGAAGTAGAAAGATGTAGTATCTGTTTAGTCCTTGTCTGTTGGTCCTTTAAGTAAAGATGTAGTATCAGTTTAATCTTTGTCCGTTGATCCTTGAAATATTCCTTGAAGTAGAAAGATGTAGTATCTGTTTAATCCTAGTCAGTTGGTCCTTTAAGTAAAGATGTAGTATCAGTTTAATCTTTGTCTGTTGATCCTTGAAATATTCCTTGAAGTAGAAAGATGTAGTATCTGTTTAGTCCTTGTCTGTTGGTCCTTTAAGTAAAGATGTAGTATCAGTTTAATCTTTGTCTGTTGATCCTTGAAATATTCATTGAAGTAGAAAGATGTAGTATCTGTTTAGTCCTTGTCTGTTGGTCCTTTAAGTAAAGATGTAGTATCAGTTTAATCTTTGTCCGTTGATCCTTGAAATATTCCTTGAAGTAGAAAGATGTAGTATCTGTTTAATCCTAGTCAGTTGGTCCTTTAAGTAAAGATGTAGTATCAGTTTAATCTTTGTCTGTTGATCCTTGAAATATTCCTTGAAGTAGAAAGATGTAGTATCAGTTTAATCTTTGTCTGTTGGTCATTTAAGTAAAGATGGAGAATCAAGTTAATCTTTATCTGTTGATACTTGAAGTATTCCTTGAAATAGAAATATTGTAATATCAGCTTAATCATTACCCGTTGATCTATAGTATTCCTTGAAGTAGAAAGATGTAGTATCAGTTTAATCCGTGTCTGTTGATCCTGTAGTATTCATTGAGAAGTATAA
>CM042170.1:28896001-28908501 GCA_023376005.1 Doryteuthis pealeii | reverse complement strand
AACTGTGACGTGTAAACCAACAGGGAATAGGTTTTTTTTAACAAGAATTACGTGTTAGATGGGAATAGAAACGTTTAAGGATGAATCAGCCATCTTAATGTTTCGTTAAGTTCCAAGTAGTGCAGATGTACAGTAACACTGACACGGCCACAGATTGGAATTATCCTGGCTTTGTTTAATCAGTGAGATCAGATGTCCGTATTATCGATAATCTGTCTATAGTTTTAATCTTTAATCTTTTAATGCATATATTCAATATCTTTAAAGGATCTTTTTTCTTTTTCTTTTTTTTTTTTTTCAAATAAATTTGTGAAAATGTACAATTGCAATTCCACTACAGTAAATTTTCTTTCCAGTTTTAATAGACGTTCACAATTTTTTTTTATCTCATCTCAAATGAATATATATATATATATATATATATATATATATATATATATGAAAAAAATGGAAATTAATCCGACAGTGTGAATATGATATAATGAAAAAACAAAAGATGTTTACAACTGCATGGGCTCATCAGTTGTAAACATCTTTTGTTTTTTCATTATATCATATATATATATATATATATATATATATATATATATATATATATATATATATATATATCCACTTCTAAAGTAAAAAAATTATCAGATGATATTTATGATTTAAAATGAAATGATATTCTACAAAATTGTTCACCTGAAAATAAGTTACAAGGGATCAGTATTTCAATGACATTTTAATAATTGGAAAGTAAAATGAAATGTATTATTCAGATTTTTCAGGCTGTTGTCCTCATCTTTTTTGTTATATATACATTTTGGGCGTGTACCTTCTTCAGGTGTTTCTTTGCTAAATTCCAGCAAAAATCCAGACAAATAAAGTGTTGTGATGTTAGTCACAACAGTAAAAAGAAGTCAAGTCGAGATAGGGTAAAATAAGACAAGTGTATTTACAATCATGGTACATGTATGACTAGCTTGTCGTTAACGGGAACAGTACTACCTTTCCACTCGGTGTCTCACTATTTATAGTGAGAACCGGTGTCTATTCTCCACTGTAGGAAAGGCCGGTACAACATAAAGTGAAGGTGACAATGAGAAAAAAATTCAGAAGTGTTCCTCTTTCTTGGATGTTTTGTATGATACGCGGCAAGTAGCCAAACATATGATTTTTCGTTGGGCACTGCTTTCAAGACAGCACGCAGCATCCATGTATTTTTCTCTAATCAATTCAATAGATTCCAAGTGGAGCAGCCGTACTGTAGCACTGGTCTGGCTAGAGCTTGGATGAATTTTCGCTTTGTCTTATCAAAATATCTTGTTGGCTGTCAACTCGTACACGGGTAAAACCATTTCTTGTACTTTTCCTTTTTTCATACTTGAGTGCCAGTAGCATTTGACACTGTATCCTTGTGTTTTCTTAGATGACTCACCAGCCCAGCTCTGGAGAGACATACTCTTCCACATAAACTACATGTCAGAACTTCTCCACTTTGAATGTTGTTGGACTGAAAATCACTTTTTCTAATAGACCGTTTCAATTTTTGGTGTTTAATTCGGTTGGACTCAAATTCTTTCAGAGACCGGTAAATGGTGGCTCTCCAGCCAGGTCTCTTACAAGCTTACTTCTCCCTGTCCTCCATAGAAGTGTTCTTCAGAGTGTCCTTGAGGCAGTACTTAAACCTCAATTTGGGTTTGTACTGACGACGTTCGCTAGTTGGGTTTTTCCCGTAAAATAGTTGTTTTGGGATTCGGCAATCATTCATGAGAACTAGATTTATATATATTAAATAAGTTTTATTAAAAACCACAAACATTTCTTTTTAAAAGTTCTTTATTGTTTTTCCTGTGGTTTTACCACAGTTCAAATGGTACAGCTATACAGTAGCGCTGACACGGCTACATCTGGAAAGAATTGACACTTTATCTCATTAGAGATATCAGATTTACATATGATTGGTAATCGGTTTATAGCAAAGTATGCCTTTCCATATATAAATTAAAGTCGTCGGGGTGGCCTAAAGACGGTATCAACCAATCAGCGAGGGAGTCTATCCCCTTTTCATTAGCGCTAGACAAGAGGGGTTGTTTTTGCTACGGTGGGGTGCCACACCTACCGTCAACTCCCCACTTTACAGCACAGATCAGATTACCAACACTGTGCTACCCATATGGCCGAGTTGACGGGGACCGGTATCGAACTAGGAACCTTGTGTTTCCTAGTCTGGTGTTCTACCGGCTGAGCTAAACCTGTCTCTTCCATACATAAGTAAAATAAAGTCGTATCAGCCAGACAGCGGGGGAGTCTATCCCGTTTTTGTTAGCGCTAGATCAGGGAGATTCTTTTTGCTGAGGTAGAGCGCCACACCTGCCACCAGTTTCTCAATGCACCGTACAGATCCCTGTGCAACTCATACGCTGAGTTGGTGAGGGCCGGAATCGAACCCATAATCCTGACACTCTACCGACTGAGCTAAACCGGTGGACCCGAAAGACTATATTGTGTTGTTAACCATTAAACCATGGTGGGAGGCAATTTTTCCCAATCCATTCATCACAGGCATAGTGTGACACAAGGTCAAAAGTATGGAGCATTAACAAGTATCGGACTCGTTATTCATTCATAAGTATTACCCAACCCGTTTTCAATCGGTAGGAAGTGACACAATTTCGTAAGCATGGATGTGAAACGTTAGATATTAATTCAAAGTTTTCCTTCTCCTGGACCGGTTGCCATATCAGTGTTAAAGCGCCTAGTCTGCCCTACTATTTACATATAGTTGGATGGAGAATAGTTGGATGGATATATTTTCTAATGATATTAACGCTAATACCATTGGGAAAGGTATTAATCCTAATATTCTTTCCCCAGGTATTGGTTGATAATAGGACTGATTGGGCTCTTTAACATTGGTTTGGCAACTAGCTCAGAAGGAAAACTATGAATTCGAACCTGTTTATATCCACATGACAGTTCAGTGTGTGTCCCTCCGATTAATCGGCTAGTCACACCAAGCTCTGGCACCAACCCTTTTACCCTTATGGTAACCCAACCCTTTTTATCATATATATGCTAGGTGGCTAAGGGTCTTGCTATGACATTAAACCGCATTTACAGGTAAAGTTCCAATTCTTGAGCTGTGGGGAGTGTAGAGTAACACTTCATCGCCATTACTCCCAGATCCACTCCAACTCGGAGTGGTAGTGTTGCATAATCTATGTGCCAGCATAGATTACTGACAAGCACCTGTAAAATAGGGCTTTCAAATCAGCACGTAGACGGTTAGGTTTCCGTGGAAAAACACCAGACCGTTGGGAAAAGGGACGGAAATCTCACACGTCACGTGATTTGACTTAGTTAAGTCAGTTTACAACCAGACTTCAGGTGGGGCAGATGTGTTCTACTTCGGTTGTGCCTTCGTAAGATGGGTTAGTAAACGGGCAAATAAAACCTTTGATCAAAGCAATAAGCCTTGTTATTTAATTACCCATGCCCTTAGTTAGAAGACCCAACGAAGATACAGACACGTAAAGAAGAATAGGCGATCACATCATGGCCGAAGTAGAAAGAGAAGAAGAGAATAAGTAAGTAACACGATATGTCTGTCTCTCTCTGATGTCTCTATGTTGCCCCCCCCTCTCTCTCTCTTTCTCTCTATCACTAGAACTCTTGAATGTTCATGTACCCGCAACATATGTTGGTCCTCTCTCTCTCTCTCTCTCTCTCTCTCTCTCTATCACAAGAACTCTTGAATGTTTATGTACCCGCAATATATGTTGTCTCTCTCTCTCTCTCTGTCTCTGTCTCTGTTTCTCTCTCTGTCTGTCTCTCTCTGTCTATCTCTCCCTTTCTCTCTCAGCCTCTTTCAGTCTCTCTGATTCTCCCTCTCTCTATTTATCTCTCTCTCTCTCTCTCTATCACAAGTACACTTGATTGTTTATGTACCCGCAACATGGGTACATAACAGTAGTACCTGTTAGGTTCCCATATATGGGCGAAATAGACCAAGAAAAGAATTGAATATCTGGATACAAGGATCGAACTCGTGACTCCTAGTCGAACGTTCTACCTACTGAGCTAAATCGAGACACATTTAAATAGACTGATGTAGCAATAGAATCGATACTAATGCACCTTGATTGAGAGTTCGATATTTTTGAGCAGAATGAGACAGAAGTATTGATAGATCTTGACAGAGTGAGATGAATGGATTTACAGGCCAAGTGCGACGAGTCTCCGGCTTGATAGATTTGCACAGCGCTAGTCTATATGTAAGCGCATCGCAAAATAAGAGGCAAAACGGCGTGAATCGCTGTCCAAGTTTCCTAGTTGATTCTGTCTGCCTTGTTGATTACTTTACTAACAAAGCGTGTATTCATCGAGTGTTTTCACTTCAATATGTCGGACGTGCGCCAACTCGTGCCGTCCGACCGCCGCTCAACTCCCGCCCAGCCCGGACAAGCGGCGAAGCCATTGTATAAAACCGCCGGCCCAATTGTGTGTAGAAACGAAAGACGAGAACTGAAAAACAAGTGCAGAAATTTGGAGTGCGGAACTCAATATTATCAATCAGTGACATCAACACGTCCAGGGTTATCTTATGCCTAGAGGTTAGGGAATGGCATTCGTTGTATATATATATATATATATATATATATATATTTACCAACCCCTCCGCACGAGCAGGATGTGACACAAGGTCAATTTCTTAAGTGGAGTTTAACAGGTTTGAATTCAGAGTTTTCCTTCTCCTAGACTGGTTACCTAGCCACGGTTAAAGAGCCCAGTCTGCCCTGCTATTTATCCACAGCTGAAGGGAGAATTGGATTCATACCTTTCCCAAGGGTATTAGCGCTATATGAAATTCAAACAGCTTCGTCCAGGAATTGAACTCGGGTCGACGAGTCCATTTCCTATGACCCTAACCATTAGACCACGCGCCTCCAACGCGCCTCGATGTATATATATATGGAGGCGCGTGGGCTAGTGGTTAGAGTCGTGGAAAATGGACTCGTCGGTTCGAGTTCAATTTCTAGACGAAGCTGTTGGCATTTCACATAGCGCTAATACCCTTGGGAAAGGCCTGAATCCATATATTCTCCCTCCAGCTATGGGTTAAATAGTAGGGCAGACTTGGCTTTTTAACCTTGGGTAGGTAACCAGTCTAGGAGAGGGATAACTCTGAATTCAAAATTCCTGAGGTCAGTTGTTGGTTGGGTTCGTGGCATTCCTTGATGCACCAATTCTTTCCTATCGACTGTGCCAAAAAGTGTGGAATGGTCCTACACAAGCCTTCACCACTATAAACACATCACGGTGTTGGTTGTTCACTGGATGAACACTCATGCGTCGAAAATCGACGAGAGAGTCCATTTTTTAAAATTTATATATATATATATATATATATATATATATATATATATCATCCGCAGATACCGTGTTTTGACGTTTCAGGTCTCATCAGTGTGTCTAGACATAGCATCAACACATTTTTAAATTATTTAGCCCATACATGGGACCCTAACAGGTACTACCACACCGGGTTAGAGTGAATCTGGGACTAATGGCGATAAAGTTTTACTCCCTAGAGATCGAGATTTGGAACTTCAGCATTAGATGCAGTTTAATGTCATACCAAGGACACTAAGACTTTCAGCCATCAAGTAAATCTATGATAAAAAGTGTTGAGGGTTGCAATAAGGGTAATTGGGTTGATGTTAGGGCTTGAGGAGAAGGTCAATGGGCACGCGTCGTCGTCATGGTCAATTGACTTAAGTCAACAGATTATCTTTCTGTTTGGCTTGGGGTGATAACTGCTATTATTTTTGTTTTGTTCTTTCATTCCATTCACAGATCTTTTGGTAGTACACAGGAGTTTCTTTTCTTTAACCAGTTTATTGTCCCAGGCAGTTTTCAGAGAGAGAGAGAGAGAGAGAGAGAGAGAGAGAGAGAGAGAGAGAGAGAGAGAGAGAGAGCGAAATCTCATTCGGCTTCGTTCCCTGTATCTTGCTTAAGTTTGCTTGGTATTCTTCGTTAAGTTCGGCTTAATTATTTTTCTGTTTCGGCTATTATTAGCTTAATTAGTCCCAAGTCCAAAATTCTCCCTCTGGCCCGTCCCGTTTGAATACCTCATCTCAACTACCCTTTTGCCTCTCAGGGCAGGTGTCTTTAATGCACTATCGTTTAGAACATCCTAGAAGAGAGAACGTTCTCGAAGATTCTATAAGATTTTTGAACATTCCGAAACACGTATGGAATAACCACACTGAAATCCGGAAGAAAAGTTAACATAGGTTTATTACCCTTTTGTACAAGGGTATAAATCAGATCGAGTCCAATGCATAGGTATTTAACAGCAGTTATTACATTTCTGTAGCAAGACTAGCTATTACTTGACCACTCCCTTGTGTAGTCGGTATCATTTATGGGTTTCGTTTGACGAGTCCAACTTTCTTGTAGGAAAAATATCTTCCCTTACAAAACATCCTATCGTAGTATTTCTATCTATCTATATATATTTATCTCAGGCTGTTCCTATATATATATATATATATATATATATATATATATATATATATATATATATAGAGAGAGAGAGAGAGAGAGAGAGAGATGCATAGATAAAAGGATATGAAAACATACAATGCTGTTAAAATGAAAAATATTTTATATCATATTCATAGCTAATATTGAACAATATTTCGATTTATAAAAATCATCATCAGAGCTTGGTTTTAAACCAGACTCATCGAGAGAGAAGCTGAAAATAATTTGAATTCAAAACGAAAACATTGATGTTCCAAAAAGCTTACAAGTCATGCGATCGTTTCGTCATTAGCACATCCGCTATGCGTTTCTCCACCAACGACATAATTGTATATCTTTAGTGTAACAGTTTTCGAAAGAAGAAGACATATGTCAAATTCAAAAATAGACAAATTCTCTTTTTCAAACAGGAAGAGTTTTAACCCGATCATGGTCAGCTTGCAATGGATTTTTTCAGAAAAGAAATATTTTTTCAACTTTTTTTTTTTTTTTACTGTTAAATGCTTTAATGATTGACCATTGCAACTGTAGGTAATGTATACAAGCAGGACCCTTTGTTTATCAAAATGACTTGATTCGGTATTAAATGATTCTAAATAGATTTAATATGCCATAAAACAAAGCAAGAAACCAACCAACCAACCAACCAACCAACCTAGAAGAGATCTTTTTAAATAAAGGAAAAAAATATCTTTTTATTTTGATTCGAGCCGGAGGCCAGGGAGGTCAAAGTGACCCAGCTTCACTTTTAAATGCCACAGACCCACCAAAACTCCTCCCCCACCCCAAGAATTATTTTGGCATTTTTTTCTTATTTTTTTCTTTCTTTCTTTCTTTTCGTTTCCTTTCACTCAATCTCGCTTTCTCTCTCCCCCTCTCTCTCTTTCTCTTTCTCGTTCTTCCTTGCTCTCTCCTGATTGGACAGAATTATTTTGGAAAGAATCTTTTATTTTTGATTTCTTTCTTTCCTTCTTTTTATTATCTTTCTTTCTTTTCGTTTCCTTTCACTCCATTTCTTTCCACCTTCTCTCTCTTTCCCCTATCCCCTCCCTCTCTTTGTCTCTCTTTCTTTCTCTCTCTTTCTCTTTCTTTCTTTGCTCTCTCCTGATTGGACAGGGTTATTTCTGGTGTTACGAAAGGTCAATCACACTGTGAAGCCAAGTTAAAAAGAATGAGAGAAAACAATGAGATATTTTTTTCATTTTTATCACGTCTTCTTTGATCTTTTGGAACTATTTATATATCGCTAAGCCCTCTTTTCCCGCCACCCCCTCTCCCCTTTTATGCTATTATTATTATTATTATTATTATTATTATTATTACCACATTTCTTCTTCGTATTAATATTACTACAGTTGTTCTTCATTTTATTATGAGTTTATCACACCTGTCGTAGCCGGTGGTTCACTGGAGGCTGAGCGACAGCAAGTCTCCTCAGGTCTCCACAACTTTTCTGAGTATTCTAGCCGATCCCAATAGTGCTGTAGTTTCGATTTTTCCTCTGATTTCCAATTCTCCCAAATTCTTTTCCAGAGCTCTGGGGACCGTTCCAAGGGCACCAATTACAATTGGTATGGCCTTCACGATCTTCTTGTCGATCAGTACAAGGTCCCGTCTTCTGGTCGGAATTAGGGGATCCGTCTGTACCTCAAAGTCCCAGAGAACTTTATGCGTTCTCTAGGACATATTCAGGTTTGGGCATATAATATTTGGTTGTACGGTGAAAATTGAATTTCTTGCACAATTCCCAGTAGATTACGTTTCCCACAGACTCGTGCATAGTCTTGTACTCTCTTTGTGCTAGTTTGCTGCATTCACTTATTATATAATTGAACGTTTCGTTTCTGTCTCTACACCTGATGTTTTGTTGCGTCCGATCTAGTTCTGTCTTGTAGATTGTGTTCCAATGGCATTGTCTTGTGCTGCGATTATAAGCGATTCGGTTTCTCTTTTGAGGTTTTCTTTTCTTAGCCATGTCTATGTCTTCTGGTGTGATATCTCTTGAGTATGACGCTTGAAGTACCCATGTTTTTCTTTCCATTTCTGTTTTTTAGTTTTTGATGTATTTCTGTTTGTCTACGTGTTGCAATTGCTTTTCTTGACTGTTGCAATTGGTCTTTCCTTTTATTAGTGTATTCGTCAAGTGCTCGGATTATCTACACAATCTTCAATGTTGGTGAGTTTTTCACACTTGCCGTAGCTAGTGGTTCACTGGAGGCTGAGTGACAGCAAATCTCCTCAGGTCTCCAGGACTTTTCTGAGTATTCTAACCGATCCTAGCAGTGTTGTAGTTTTGGATGGTCTCTGATTTCCAATTCACCCAAATTCTTTTCTAAAGCTTTGGGGACAGTTCCAAGGGCACCAATTACTATTGGTACAAACTTATTGTAGTTGGTACTCTTGGAATTATTATTATTATTATTATTATTATTATTATTATTATTATTATTATTATTCTTTCCAACAGGTCTTTTCCTGGAGTTTGAGTGAAAACAAGTCTCCTCATGTCTCCAGTGCTCTCCTGAGTATTCCAGCTGATTTCAATAATTTTGTTGTCTGGATGGTCTCAATTCTTCCTTTGATTTCCAGTTCCTCTAGTCTTTTTTCTAAGGTTTTGGAGATCGTTCCAAGTGCTCCACCTGCTATTGGTATCACTCCCACCCTCATATACCACACTATTATTATTATTATTATTATTATTATTATTATTATTATAAACAAACTCTGGGTGAGTGAGTGAGTGAGTGAGTGTTTTGTGTGTGTGTGTGTGTGAGAGAGAGAGAGAGAGAGAGAGAGAGGGGGGGGGGTTGATTATCATAAATCAACAGTTATTTTTGAATTTGATCCTTGGAGGTAATTACTATAGCATCATTATATATATAGATGGATCAGCTTTAGGTTGCTTATTTGAAAGATGATGGTTGCTAAAAAAAAAAAGGAGGGGGGGTCTTATTTTCGCTTCAGAAAGAAAACATCAGATATTATAATAAGGCGGTAAAGGGATCGAACAGGCCTTGAATAATGGAAAGATATGAAAGGTTTTCATATATTCCTCATATGAATGATTGTATTTATTTCAGTTGAACAGGCAACGCGGAGGGGGGGGGGGACTGGGAAGAAACAAACTTAGAGTGAAGGGTTCAAAATATTGTTTTAAAAAATATAAAAATAAATAAAGAATGAATTAAGACCGGCATACGTACAGAAATATGCACACACGGATTTGAAAAGCAATCCGCTGGGGGGATCACTGTCAGAAAAGGATCTTTTTGCATGTATTCGGGTTAGCGATTATCTTGTCTAAAGGCATCACCGTTTGTAGGGTCGGGCAGATTTGTGTAAGGTTTTAGAGGGGGAGACTCAGAGAAAATATCAAGATGACAGCGAGCAGGGTTCGAGTGACAGAAGGGAAAAGTCGAGAACATCGAAGTAAAGGGAGATAACCTCCGAGGGAGGAGTGTGACGCTGAAGGATCATGGGAACGAGTTTAGTTGGGATTAGTGAAACAAGACGTTGGTTTACCAAAGAAAGAGGTACAGAAAGCTACTCCTTGCCGATGCAAAGATCGGATAAGACTGATCCCCAAAATCCCATTATAACCCCAAAATACATTCGTACAGAAATACACGCACCAGTGCGGTTAATGCGTGTTGGAGAAAGCTTAGTGGTTAGTATACAGGGTCAAAAGCTACAAGGTTGGCTTCTTGAATAGATACTTTATTTTTAGTCTGTTAGTTGGTTGGATTTTACGGCATGATAACCCTTGGGTTATTTTAGACCGAGGACGTCTTATAAACAAATATTATTTAGACTCACAAAATAAAAAAAACACCCTCCAGGGGATGTAAAAATAATTTTTTTGAAAATATTTGCTTGAGGAGGTGGAATTTAACAATTAAATGTCGGAGAGTTTGAAACATAAATTATGAATCATCAAATTTATTAAAGGAGTAAAAAAATAAAAACAATTTGAAATCGAAACTAAGTTCTATTAACTTTGAATTTCTATTAAAATAAAACAAACTATATATAAATATATGATACTGGCAATGTATCTATTAAAACTTGTTTTAAAAAACAATGAGAACTGTTTAATGTTGCATGCTCAAATTTTGAGTGTATTTATTTTATGTTATGACGATTTCAGGTTTAGTGACGAAAGCCATGACGTAGTTTTTGTTACAGACAAAAACCCGAAGCGAACCTCCATTATTAATAGATATGTATGTGATAGTTTATTTGTGTGTGTGTGTGTGTGTGTGTGTGTGTGTGTGTGTGTGCTTGTGTGTGAAAGTATGAGGCTGTATAAAATGATGTTTGATATAAAAAATAAAGTTTAATCAATCAATCTGTGGCACTGTTCACAATTCTTTATATGTAAGTACAAAATGAAATAAATTATTCATAAACAAAACAAACAATTTTGATTTAAATTATTACGAAATTTTCGCCATATTTAATTATTTCATAATCATTGTTTTTTAGGGAAAACAATAAAATTAAAACGATACATTTATATCACTTGAACTAAACAGGCAATTAAGAAATTAATACATTTTTTCCCAACGCACAAAAAAGATTTTAGAAAAATAAAATTATGTTTTAAATCTCACGAGTTTTGGATTATACTATTTTAAAACAATATTTTAAATCCGTTATTCGGACTATTTTCCTCATCTTCATTGTTTTCTATACAAACGTTTCGGCCGATATGCCATGGCCTTCTTCAGGTATTTCTTGTCGGACTCGGGACCTTCTCTTCGGACTCGGGAACCTTGTACAGAAAACAATGAAGATGAGGACAATAGTCTGAATAACACAGATAATACTAATCATCAAGCTCATCTCAAACATTCAGAGAAATAATATTTTAAATGCAAACAAAATAAACAATTACTAAATGTTATGGTTTATTTATTTTTTGTGCGTGTGTTTGTGTTTGTTTGTTTGTCTGTGTGTGTGTGTGGGGGGGTGCGTGCGTGTGTGTGTGTGTATGTATGTGTGTGTGTATGTGTGAGAGTGTTTGTGTGTGTGCTTGTGTGTGTGAAAGTATGTGGGTGTATAAAATGATGTTTGATATATAACAAAGTTTAATACAGAGAAACTATTCATACGGCCGTTGGCAACACTGTTGTGTTTGTTGTAATGTACTGCCAAACAATTGCGGGAATTACCAACATCTATACAAAATAACAAACACATTGACACCGAATTTTAAACGAATAACTCTCAAACCTGTCCAGGCGCCCTTGCAATAACCATACACACACACACACACACACACACACACACACACACACACACACACACACATATATATATATATATATATATATATATATATATATGAGGGTAAGTAAACAAACAAATGTGTTTATATTTATATGGCTTTTAGCCGACAATTTTCGAGTCACACACGGAGCAGTCTCTCATGTCTATAACCTTGCTGATGAGACCTAATAGGTCGAAATGTACATTCAGGGATTGACATTTTCTCGATTTGTTTAGCCTTACATTTGAACATATATGCCCGCCTAAATTCATTAATTATTAACTAATTAATTTTCAAAATTAGGTATGACTTCAAGTAAGCACATACCCTCCAAAAATATATGTATATACAACTTTATCACACACATACACACACATATATATATCTTATTATAATGGAGATTGTGTGTGTGTCTGTAACCGAAACTATATCACTACTCAAGTCACAATACCCTTATTTATTTACTTCACATTCTCCATGATATTATTTTTACGTAAACCTCAATTATTGATAAAATTGTTTTATATTAGCAAATCTGTTGGCTATATCTACATACTAATAACATGCAATTGTATCAATATAAACAACAAAATACAGGTTTACAGTGTAAACGGGAAGGCTAATTTGCATATTGATATTAAACATTTGATTTTAAATAATATGGGTTTAGTATTATTGATTTCTAATTGTT
>CM042170.1:28888501-28891001 GCA_023376005.1 Doryteuthis pealeii | reverse complement strand
ACATTCTTTATTTCCCCAACATTTATTATACTTTATTCTTACTTTCTTTCTTTCTTTCTTTTTTCTTTCTTTCTCCACCATTCATTATATCTTACTCTCTTTCTTCCTTTTAGTTATATTTGATTTCAGCTTATAAGTTTATTTAGTAGCGTCAATTTGAAGCTCAAATGTATCCTATATTTACCGACTCACTATGACAATATCCTGAGTCTATTCCACCTAGAAACGTCTCAACTCCATCTAAATGGGCAGATTTGCCGATGTGAACTTTCCTCTATCCATTTATACTTGTTGCGTACATTCCTCAACTCAAATTCATTATATGACTCTATGCTGCACATCTGTATGCGTTGTCGGCGTGCGCTTTCCACCTACGTGGCTTCTTCAAAAACAATGATATTTTAGCAAAACAAAAGATTTGGAGAAATATCAAAATGGCCGACATTAATGGCTCAAACTGCGCATGTGCAAAACATGTAATACGATTGAACGAAACCTCACGCATATTTACGTTGCTGTGTGGATCTGTGGGGGTGGGTGGAGGGTCGAAGGAAAATGTGACAGGTCTTCTAAAAATACTTGGAGAAGAAAGAAGAGAAAGAAACGAAAACATACAAAAAGAAAAAAAGAAAATAGTATGACTAGAGAGGAGATCGGTAGGAAGAAGCATTTCATATAGACAGGTAACAATATTAAATTACTAAAAAAAAAGAAGAATGGACAGAAAAAAGGGGAGATTTAGCGCATAAAGTGTATAAAAAAATGGTGGCGTTTGAGAGAATGGGAGGCTTTAAAAAGAGAAATGGAGTTTGAAAAAAAGAAACGAAAAAAATGAAACAGGGGCAGTAAATATAGAGTTTAGCCTTTTTTTTAACTTTTAGGTATTTTTTGCTCTCGTATTTATTAAAATACTAGATTAAAAGCCACCATCGGACGGCATTTAAGCTAGCTCACGCTAAGAGCCGAACAATGGCATTTCAAACATTGAATATATGTTGAATTCTGTTAAACTTAAGCAATACATGTATATAAAAAAAAACCTTTATTGTATGACTAGAAGTGGTTACCTGGCGTCGCCTGGGTAACGAAGGGATAAAGAAGTTAGTATCGCAGATCCATAATTGTTAAATCGCGATTGGATCCTCAGTGGATGCTCAATTAAAATACCTATGTAAAAAAAGACCATGCGTTGAATCGACCTGGTGGGACGCCAGGAAAAATAATTGCACAGACACTAGGAAAAGATAAATTAATGTCTCCTTTTTAAAATATTAAATGTAAAGAAAATTCCATACTATTACCAATTAGATTCTATTTTTTAATTATCTTCATGAATATAAACAAAAAGCAAGATCTGGTGATAGTGAAATTGTATATATGTTTACATTGTTGTTTACTTGTTTTATTTTTGTAGTTTCTTCCGGACATACATACATCATACATACATACATACACACAACTGTTCTTTATATACGTATAGATGACACTATTTTCAGTATAGTTTCTGGTCCGAAGCATCATTACCCTAACCCTAACCCTAACCCTAGAGCGCTCCAGCAATATCACAAGATACCAAGAGACTCTCTCTCTCTCCTCTCACTCACTCTCTCTCTCTCTCTCTCTCTCTCTCTCTCTCTCTCTCTCTCTCTCTGTCTGTCTGTTTAGGTTTGCCTGTCTGTCTGTCTGCCTGCCTGCCTGTCTGTCTGTCTGTCTCTCTCTCTATAGATAGATAGAAAGATAGATAGATAGATAGAGAGAGAGAGAGATAGAAAGAGAGAGAGAGAAAGAGAGAGAGAGAGAGAGAGAGAGAGAGATATGGACAGACAGAGACAGAGACAGAGGGGAGATAAATACATAAAAATCCAAATGGGACCCTAACTGCAACTCCCTTTCTTCTCTCCCGCCATCCTACCACCTTTTCAATATACATATATATATACATAGCAGTTACTTGACTCAAAAAAAAATTTCTGACGAAGCCACGTTAATACACCGAAGCGAAATATCAATTCAAATATTAAATCGAAATATTAAGTGCTGCCACTCTAAAGAGAGTTTGGTGTGGGTAGATCTTTACTTGCCGTACAAAAACACATTTCTGTTTCATGGGTGACTTTTGCAATTAATTCTGATTATCCCCAAACTTATTTCCAAGATATGAAAATTGCAATCGTACAAAAAACAAAAAAAAGAAAATTCGTTATAAAGTAATTAAAAAATTGGGAATAAAAAATTCAGGATTGCGGGTCCGGATTTGGCCGAAATGTTTTAATAATTTTCTCATGAAAATCTGCCTGAGAGAGAGAGAGAGAGAGAGAGAGAGAGAGAGAGAGAGAGAGAGAGAGAGAGAGAGAGAGAGAGAGAACTCGAAATAAAGAGAGAGAGAGGGTGATGGTAAGAGGGAAGACTCGAAATAATAAAGAGAGAAGAGAGGTGATGGTAAAAGAGGGAAAACTCGAAATAAAGAGAGAGAGAGAGAGAGAGAGAGAGAGAGAGAGAG
>CM042170.1:28881001-28883501 GCA_023376005.1 Doryteuthis pealeii | reverse complement strand
AAGAAAGAAAGATAAAAAGTATGCTCTGAAAAGAAAGAACGAATGGTAGTGAAAGAGATAAATAGATAAAAAAAGAAAGAAAGAAAAACAGATAGATAGATAGATAGATAGTTAGAAAGGAAGAAAGAAAGAACGAAAGAAAGAAAAGTATGTCCTGAAAAGAAAGAACGAATGGTAGTGAAAGAGATAAATAGATAAAGAAAGAAAGAAAGATAGATAGATAGTTAGAAAGGAATGAAGGAAGGAAAAAGAAAGAAAAAAAATAATGTCCTGAAAGAAAGAACGAATGGTAGTGAAGAGATGAATAGATATATAGAGAAAGAAAGACAGATAGATAGATCGATACTTAGAAAGGAAAGGAAGAAAGAAAGAAAGAAAGAAAGAAAGAAAGAGAGAAAAGCATGTTCTGGAAAGAAAGAAAGAATGGTTGGGAAATAGACTGATAAATGAATATATAATATATAATATATATATAATATATATTATATATATATATATAGATAAATAGATAGATAGATAAGCATGTCCTGAAAAGAAAGAACGAATAGTGGGAAACGAAAGAAAGAAAGAAAGATAGATTGAAAGAAAAAAAGAAAGAAAGGTACATAATTAGAAAGAAAGAAAGAAAAGTAAGTCTTGAAAAGAAAGAAAGCAAGAATGTTCCCTCATTTTTATGTAGTAAATATGATCAAGAATTGTTGGTCGATAGACTTGTGTAGCATAATTGGCGCGCCTTACCCGGGAACACCATATTTGTGGCCTTGTGCCAGACACAGAGAAACCTTAATAGATGTTGTATGATTTGAAGAATCAGCCTGAAAACAAATATAAACATTCAGGCGAGCAAGAAGATAATGGAATTCTCATTATCACCTGTTCTATAAGTCTAGGATTTTGCTGTTAGAATTTATTTTAATCGGTTTGTCAGAAGAAAGGATGGTTGACCCGTTGATCTCTTAGGTGACACATGCAATTTGGTAAAACAGTTTGAACATTCGAAAGGTTCCAAAAGATTCTAGAAAGCTCCACACCCATTTCTATACAATGAGGGAACCTTAGATTTTAAGACAGTCGTGTTACGGATTTTGCGACAGTTGGTCTGGGGCAGTGGGTTGGACTAGCAGTTGGGTTGGCAGAATTTGCCGAGACAGTCGGGTTACGGAACTTGCCGAGAGCAGTCGGGGTTGGTAGTTTGGCCGAGTTAGTGAGAGGCGAGCGACTGAGGTCCTGGGATCGAGACATGGTGTCGCTGATGTGTAAAGCCTGATAATTGGTGCTGACAGTAGGAACGTTACTAAAAACTTAAGGAAACCGACTCTCTCCCTCCCCTCTCTCTCTCTCTCTCTCTCTCTCTCTCTCTCTCTCTCTCTCTCTCTCTCCAAGAACAATATAAGAATAAATTAAATAAATGAGCCATTTGAAATGCAAGAAGTACTGTCCTCATCTTTATTTTACTACGCCAAAGAAATTCGTACGAGAAATCATGAATGAAAGCCATTAAACAAATACGTGAACAGATACTTGACTGATACTTGAACAAGTCAAATTTGGCCGTAACGAAGAGCACGCGGCCTGTGTAAGTTTGATACTTGGTTGATACTCATCCGCTGATCGACCAAAGGACTACTAGATTCTGTGATGGTTTGTAAACAAGCGCTAGAAGTTTACATGCCTTGTAAGCGTCCAGCCCACTTGTGTGAGTTAATAGTGCACCCAGTGAGCGCACGGTGAGAAGACACCCATTGTGTCAACCACCATTGTGACTCCCGCCACGTCACACTTGCATTGATGTCATGTTGAAAAAATATTACTTCCCGCCAGAACACCAAAGTTAGGCAATGATATACAAGGGTCAGTTCTTAGATGGTAAGAAAGAGACATTAAACAACATCTAATGGTGAAGTTCCAATTCTGGAGCTCTGGGGTGTGTGGAGTACCCTTTATCGCTATTACTCCCAGGTCCACTCTGACCCGTAATGAAGTTACAAATCCGGAGCTCTTGGGACTCTGGAGTACCCTTTCATCACCATAACTCCCAGGTCCACTCTGACCCGGAGTGGTAGTATCTGTTAGGTTCCCATCTATGGGTTAAAAAGAAAAAAAAAGAGTGTAAAAATGTGTTTAAAAAAATTGAGTTCAGAAAGAATTTGAATATTTCAGTCTATCTTAGGTTTGGTTTATTTTACGGCATATCGACCTCAGTGGGTCATTTAATGCCGATAAGTTTTGAAATAAATCCATTCTTAATGTATAATACAATTGTTTATCAACTCATGTTTTTCTATTAACCCATAGATGGGACCCTAACAGGTACTACCAATCCGGGTCAGAGTAGACCTGGGAGCAATGGTGATGAAGGGGTGCTCCACCTTCCACAATAATATCTAAAACTGGAAACCTCACCATCAGATAGAGTTTAACGTCATTCCCAGACCCTCAGTCACTGCCTTCTAGCACCCTATGATAAAAAGGGGTTGGGGCTTGCCATAGAGCAATGGGT
>CM042170.1:28868501-28871001 GCA_023376005.1 Doryteuthis pealeii | reverse complement strand
GCTCTACCGTCTAAGCTAAACCGGCCCCTAAGAACAGTAGTTCGTGAGCTATTCAATGTCAAGGCCATCTTTGTAAAAGAACAGTCATCATCATCATCATCATCATCATCATCATGATGTTGTGCTAGTAGCAAAGACATCCATGATAATCCCTCGCCAACCGTCCCAATCATTCATTGTTCTCTGAAGGTCCTCTGCGCAGCATCCAGTATTCGGACAGTGCTGGTCAATGTAGGTCTTTCCATAAGCTGTATTTACTAAGATAGAAATGAAGAATGAATGAAATGTGATTTTTTCAGAATACAAGGTGTGTCAAAAAGTACAAAAAATCTTGATACTTTTTTGACAAATATTGTATATATATATATATATATATATATATATATAAAAGTAAAGTAAAGTCGACGGGGCGGCTTAAAGTCGGTATCAGCCAGTCAGCGAGGGAGTCTATCCCCTTTTCAATAGCGCTAGACCAAGGAGATTGTTTTTTAGCATCTGAGGTGGAGCGCTACACCTACCATCAGCTCCTTACTTTACCGCACAGATCCCTGTGCTACTCATACGCTGAGTTGGCGAGGACCGGTATCGAACTAGGAACCTTGTGGTTTCTAGCCGAACGCTCTACCGACTGAGCTAACCCGGTTCAAACAAATTTCGTTAAAAATAATAGAATCCTTATTGTTTTGAAGTTTTTTTTCTTTTTTCTTTCACTTTTTCTAACAATTCTTTTATTATATCATCTTGAACGGCATTAATGAGTTATTCAAAACTTTTATCATTAGTAAACCAAGTACTTTTGGTTCTTTTTCAGAACCATTATCAAGACTGTTTATTATTTATCTAAACTAACGGTTTGTTTTTTGTTGCTAAGATGATGCTAAATAATGCCCGCCCTATCGGTGGGGCGTTAGAATGCACCGACTGCTCCTCTGCAGAGGAGTAAGACTCCCCCAATGGGGCTACCTGTTGGCCGTGGATGGCGACCCGTGATGTTTAAGGATAGAACCCAGGTGGATGAGCAGTACATGACTTGAAATACTCCACTTTGGCTCTATATTGGGCTAGACGGGCGGTCGGAGAGGCCCCCTTCGATCAATCGGCTGGTCACGTCAAGCCCTAGCACCTATATGATTTTCTCAACCTTATTGCCCTTATGGCAAGCCCCAACCCCTTTTCATCATATGGGTGCTAGAATGCGGTGGCTGCGGGTCTACATGCCCTGGAATGACGTTAAACTCTATCTGATGGTGAGGTTCCAGTTTTGGAGGTTTGGGGAATGTGGAGCACCCCTTCATCACCATTGCTCCCAGGTCTACTCTGACCCGGAGTGGTAGTACCTGTTAGGGTCCCATCTATGGGTTAAATAGAAAAATGTATTTATAAAAAAATTGTATTATACATTAAGAATTGTTTTATTTCAAAACTTTATCGGCATTAAATGACCCACTGAGGTTGATATGCTGTAAAACAAAACAAACCAAACAAACCAAACTAAATAATGCTGTACTTGGTTTACTAATGATAACTCTTTTAAAAGTGTTTTTATTTTCGAAAAGTACATATAATCCCATTTTTTTTTTAATATAATGCCATTTTGTTTTGTTTTTTATAATGCCATTGTTTTTCGTTTCTTTTTCAGTTGCTGCCATGAATTGGACTGGTGAGCATCGCGCTTTCATTGTGGAAACGTTTATCAACATCATTTTGTATGGATGCATTTGAAGATCATTGTGAAGAATTCTTCGCAAACTTCTTTCGGAAAGTCTAAGAGCCTGGGCGCGTTTAAATATATAATAAAAATATATAATAAAAAATGTCATTATATGTACTTTTCGAAAATAAAAACACTTTTTTGTTTCTTTACTTTATTTGCCTTTTATTTAACCTACAAATGTGTCAGATCAATTTGCCTGACCCTGTATAATATCATATTTTTATATATACCTGTTCTTCGCTGTTTTTCAAGTTTAAACGAATCTACACCGGAGATCGATAAAGAAAAACGATACACATAACGCCCTCTTTACAACATGATAGACTTCGATCATACATTAATCTTCATCCATGCATCGTTACTCATGTCCACACATTGCAGAAGCTTACGCTGTTTATGGAAATCAGCGGTCGTTGCGAATTCAAAGACCATAAAACACAGGCCCGGTTTTTCCACCTTATGCCAGCCATCGCAAAGAGAGCAAAATCAAAATAGACAATGGGTAACTTAGGCAAAAATACACGAAAACGCAAAAATCACAGATTCTCTGAAATACATTGAAACAACAAATTCCGAAGTCCCATCATAACTGTAGCCCAAGAGACACCAACCGCTATCTGGCACCGCCCTCCATCCTAGCCTTTCAATTACCTTGACTGCACCGCAATGAACTCACGAGCCACCGTTTCCTTGTACACACTTCTCCCCCTCCACTTCCCCTCTTGCTTTTTTCCTCACATCTTCCAAGGCATCAACCACCGCCCCTCTTCTCCCCTCATCCACCCT
>CM042170.1:28838501-28863501 GCA_023376005.1 Doryteuthis pealeii | reverse complement strand
CTGTTGGTTTTATTTTAATGAATATAAGCAAAAATCTCTCCAATGAATCTTAAATGAAATGCATTAACAAGAAAAAATAAGTGTAATTTTATTCTTTATTTCCTAATTTAACTAAATAGTTAAATAAGTCAAATTCAGCAATGAAAGACGGTAGTGATGGAAGAGTAAGTTTCATTTCTATTTTTATATTATAACCCCACTCTGTTTCAAATCTTTTTATCTGCATTCTTATTAGACTTTCTAATTAAAAACATTAAAACTTAAATACGTGCACCCGGAGGGTGCATATATTTGCTAGTACAAATAATACTAATTATCAAGCCTCATCTAAAAATTCAGAGAAATAGTAATTTACAGTTATATGACATCAAGTATTTTAGTCTAATGCAAATAAGAATATTACTGTCTTATACTAACAATCATATACTTTCAAGAAATTGTTTAAATTTGATAGTCATTTGTGTCTATATAGATCGCTTCAAGTAACTAAAAATAATCCTTATTGGACAATTACAACACCAAGTAAATATAATTAATTTAAGATATGTACAGTTATATATAAAGTATTCTAATCTAATACAAATAAATTGCACACGGTTGCATGCTTTCAAGTATTTCTATATAATCTCTTAATAATAAAGATTCGATCTCTAGTTGTCTTTAACCAAAACTACGTCATTGCTAACGTCACAATTACCAAAATCGCCAATACATAGAATAAAGAAAAAATTGATATGAAGAAAATGAATAAAAGCATACCTAAGACACTAAGACCCTCAGCCACCGTCTTCTAGCACATATATCATAAAAAGGATTAGGTTTGCAATAGGGTGTGGGTTTACAATAGGGTTGGGACAGTCATATAGGTGTCCAGCAAATTGATTGGAGAAGGCCTCTTCGATCGCTCGTCTAGCCTCATAACGGAAATTTGGGTTATCTGCCCCTCAACCGGAAGTCCGAACAAATAGAGAGAGAGAGAGAGAGAGAGAGAGAGAGAGAGGAGAGAGAGAGAGAGAGAGAGAGAGAGAGAGAGAGACCTAAATCGTAAGAACAGTATCGGCAGGCATTGAGGTCGGAACAGTATCGATAGGCACTGAGAACTGTCAAACCACCCGTGAGGGACAACGGGGAAATCAACAGCAAGAGAACAGCTCAACAGGCACCAGACAAATTCTCCGGAGTAGCCAGCAGTCCGAAACGAACAACGAAAGCGCAGACTAAATTCTCCAAACTAGAAACTATTACGATAATATTCTACAAAAGCGAAGTAACAAGTTGTCACTTGCATTAACACTTATACACCCGCCAACTGAACTTATTTGGCAACTTTCTATGTTTCTATGTTTCTATGAACTTTACGAACTCTTTTTTCTCTGAATGTTTGAGATGAGGCTCGATGATTAGTATTATCTGCGTTATTCGGAGTATTGTCCTCATCTTTATTGTTATTTGTACAACGTTTCGGCCGATAGACTGAAAGGAAGGTATCCGAGTCCGAGAAGGTTCCCGAGTCCGACAAGAAATACCTGAAGAAGGCCAGAGGTATATCGGCCGAAACGTTTGTACAAATAACAATAAAGATGAGGACAATAGTCTGAATAACTCAGATAATATTTACGAACTCTTTCGCACATTTTGAATACATTTGTCTTATTCACCCAAATATCCAAGTATATTTGCCTTGTACCTTTCCTTGTTTACTTATATTTCTGTTACTAATTAAGGGCCAAAGAGGAGTATTGCATATCATGGACAGCTAAGACACCAGAATTTCGTCCTTAAGCGTCTCGGGTCGCCACTAGGTGACCCCATTAGAGGGATTATCCCTCTGCAAAGGTGCAGTCGAGTTATTCTACAGCTCCAGCTTACAGGGAGAGGGGATCCCGGGAATGACATTACAATACTGGTCGTTGTGAATTTAACCTGGTTTAGCTAATTTCCTTTTTATCCAATATATCTTCCTTTATCTTCTTACCCGCCGTAGACTGGTAGATCAGCTAGTATAGTATTAAAACACTCTGAAATGGACAAAGAAAATCTTTATCATCCAAAGTAAACAACAGAAGTGGCAGTCGTGATCTTGGATCAATTGAACATCAATTGATCTGTGGGGAAAACTCGTACAGAACTGAAATCGATAGATCATTGTACAATGTGTATCGATCTATCAAAGTTCGATAGATTCGATTAACCTGCAGGCGATTCTACCATGTCTGAGCTGTCAGACCAACTTGCACGATGTTTTCGTTTTTCGTCTTTGCCGGCCGTGACGTCTCTCAGAACACAGATCACCGACCCCTCCATCCCTTGTGTGACATGCTTATAGCTCTACCATTCCAGGACTGTTATTTTACTACCGTTTCCCCGGTTGTATAAATTCAGAAGAGCGAATAACTCAATAAAGTAAGTAAAGTCGTCGGAGCGGCCTAATATCGGTATCAGCCAGACAGCGAGGGAGTCTATCACCTTTTCAATAGCGCTAGACCAAGGAGATTATTTTAGCGTCTGAGGTGGAGCGCCAACCTACTATCAGCTCTACACTTTACCGCACAGATCCCTGAGCTACTCATACGCTGAGTTGGCGAGGGCCGGTATCGAACCAGGAACCTTGTGATTCCTAGCCGAACACTCTACCGACTGAGCATAGTTAAATGCAGTATTTCACACTGAAATCCATTTACTATTTCTCTGAATGTTTGAGATGACGCTTGATGATTAGTATTATCTGTATTATTCGGACTATTGTCCTCATCTTCATTGTTATCTGTACTACGTTTAGGCCTATGTACTCTCCTGTCTGCTTCAGGTATTTCTTGTCGGGCTCGGGAACCTTCTTTTCGAACTCGCGAACCCTTTTGTGGTAATCTGGAACCTTCTTGTCGTAATTGGGAGTCATCACGGAACATTGACCCTAACCCTTTATTCAGTCCATGGGAGTATCCTTTCTCATTCCGCTAAACATAGCTGGGGTAAAGGCGTTAAGCTGTGTTAATTATTATTCTATGCTACAGCTGCCCTTGGTCAGGATTGAACCTGCAGTCCAGAGCAGGTTCCCGAGTCCGATAAGAAATGCCTGAAGAAGGCCGGAGGGTACATCGGTCGAAACATAGTACAGATAACAATGAAGATGAGGACAATTGTCTAAAAAATGCAGATAATACAAGAAATCCATTTAACTTGTAATAGTTCTTAAGTTTGTTCAATAGTACCCCTGTGATATATCCCTTTACATTTAATTGTTTGTATCTTTCCGTCTACTAAAGAAGATGGTGTAGTGTCCGCTTTAAAAAAAAACATCCACAACTGCGTAAGTGGCTGAACAGAACAATTTTTGAATTGCAATTTCTGGTGCAGTGACTGCAAACAAAAAGTGATGCCTGCTGGAATTGCTGTTGTCTCCCCTTCCTCCTGGCTCTCTTTTCTGTGGCTGCTTCTTTCCTCTCTTTTCCACTCATTTTCATCCCTGGTTTGACGAGAAGGCTTCAGGCCGCTCGGTCTTCTGTACAAGCCTCCCATGTGTTGGTATTGATGTGGCATGTCTTCATGTCCCTCTTGCAGACATCTTTAAAGCGCAGGCATGGTCTCCCTACCGGTCGGGTGCTTTCTACTAATTCGCCTTACAGTAGGTATTTGGGCATGCGGCCTTTGTCCGACATCCTGACGTGACCAAGCCCCTTTACATATCGGGTATACAATAGGGACAGATGAGAGAGTAGAGGGGTTCTTGCTTGTTCTACTACTACTTCCTCGCAGGCCATTTCATTCTGGGCTGCTTCCTTCTGCAAGGCTGGGTCGTCTACTCATTCGCGTTGTTAATAAATAAGCAAGACTTATTTGTTTTTAAAGACGTCTTTATTCTTTATTCAAAACCCCAAAGCCCAAAAGAGTCCTCAAATGTAGTGAGAAGTTGGCATCTTTTGAGCAAAGGATCCTTACATCTGCTCCTTCTGACTAACGGCCAAAATCTGACTAATTAAACTTAATTTCCATTCTCACGCCTTCCCATTGGCGGAAGTCAGGGGGTCAAGTTAAGGTCATTATCTATCAATAATATTACCTTGATTTTGAATCTTCAACGAATTTTAATTTAAAATCTAACTACACTTACAAACATAATTCGTAGGTTACCCACTAATTATGTAACACCCAAGAAAGTGTGTTATAGCACGGTATAGTTAGATTTTGGCCATTAGATGAAAGGAACCGACGCGAGGAGTTTGCACCCAAGGTGTCAACTTCTCACTGCGCGGTTGAAAACCATTTTGAGCTTCGGGGTTTTTAATAAAGAAAAAAGGTGTTTATAAAAACAATTAAGTCTTAATTATTATCAATCCTTTTAAGCACCTACAACCCAGCCCAGAAGAGGGAAGGAAGCAGTCAAGAAAAAGATGTCTGTCGACGAACCAGAATCAAGTAAGCACCCATCTCCTCTCCTCTCCCATCTCACGCCATTTATATACCCGATATAAAATGGGTATATAACATGTCTCCAAATTGGCTATTTCTTCTGGGTGTTATACTTAACTTGTAGCTAAATAAAAGAGGTGTGAAAAATATCCCAATCTTTAGTATTATTTGTATTATTCGGACTATTGTCCTCATCTTTATTGTTATCAGTACAACGTTATGGCCCCGATTACGACAAGAAGTTTCCCGTGTTCAAAAAGAAGGTTCCTTAGTCCGACAAAAATACTTGAAGAAGGCCGGAGGACACATCGGCCGAACCGTTGTACAGATAACAATAACGATGAGGACAATAGTCCGAATAATCCAAATAATACTAATTATCAAGCCTCATCTAAAAAAAATCAGAGACATATCCCAATCTTTAGTATTATTTGTATTATTCGGACTATTGTCCTCATCTTTATTGTTATCAGTACAACGTTATGGCCTCCGATTACGACAAGAAGGTTTCCGAGTTCAAAAAGAAGGTTCCCTAATCTGACAAAAAATACTTGAAGAAGGCCGAAATGTTGTACAGATAACAATAACGATGAGGACAATAGTCCGAATAATCCAAAATAATACTAATTATAAAGCCTCATCTAAAAAAATTTAGAGAAATATCCCAATCTTTGTGTTCCTTATAAAAACAATAAACACAGATAAAGTAGTTTCAAGGGAGCAAACCAGAAGAAAGGAGAACCTTTCGAGATACCCAACCATTAAATAGACGACTCGATCCAACATAGAAACAGATAAGTACAATACGATAAGTTGGTAAAAAAAGTAAATGGAAGGAAAAGTCCGATACAAAACACCTGCTGCCTAGCGGCTTTACCTCATCCCAAGGAAAGGCTAGGGGAGTAAACCCCGAAAACAAATCAGGAGCCGGAGTCTCTAAAGTGGTGTGATGCTGAAATCCAGTACTACCCAGCAACTCCTGCAACACTACCACTGCCAAACTGCATTGGCTTCTTGCTTTTCCTTTGGATCACAGCAGCATTGTGGAGAGGGGCATTTGCTGATTGGGCAACAGCTCATCCTCCATATGAACCCGCTTAGGCTAGGTACTTAAAAAAAATGTGGACACTACTCCATCGTCTCTCGGAGACGGAAGGATGCCAACAACAACAACAAAAGTGCATAAAGAATTGGCAGTTTAACAAATTCACTTTTCGATTAGAGATAAAAATAATTTGAAAATTTTGGTTGATTGGTTAATTACGAGTTACGCGGGTGAGTCAAAAAGTAATGCCATTTTCTTTATTTCACGTGAATTATTTTTTATAAAACCAAGGCCTACATTGAAACCCTAACGAGGCTCAGAGCAAGAATTCAACAAGTAAGACCCAACTTGCCAATCGACAATGTTGTCCTTCTGCATGACAATGCTCGGCCACACACAAGCATCAGGACAAGAGAGAAAATTCAGGTGGCCAACTTTACCACATCCTCCATACTCATCAGATTTAGCACCTTCAGACTTTCATCTCTTTAACGCAAGGAAAGAGGGTTTGTGAGGCAAACATTATTCCAGTGACGAGGAAGGGAAATCTGTAGTAAAGAAGTGGCTCAAAGAAGAGTCAACAGAATTTTACGTGGCAGGTATACATGCTCTCATTCGAAGTTGGAACATTGCTATTGAGAGACACAGTGACTATGTGGAGAAGTAGGGATGTGATCCACAGAGGACCAGCTTCATTTTGATGTATGATACATGTTTCTGTGTTCGTAATTATACTTGTGCAAAACCAATTAGTATTACTTTTTTACCCTCTCCCGTAGTTGTAAATAATTAAATTACCATACTCTAGTATATACACAGGTCCTGCTAGTCTTATAGGAAATCCAAATCCGTTGAAAGAAGCAGTAAGCAAACAGCAGCTCATCATCATCATCATCATCATCATCAAGGCTTGCCAGCTGCACAGATTCACTTCACACACGCGCGTGCGTGCGCGCACACACACATACACGCTCTTACTCCCCCTACCTTCTATATATATATATATATATATATATATATATATATATATATATGACATAGCTCTTGGCAAGTCCTATAGATGGTCCTCAGTGTCCATACGGAGCTGATGAATGTAAGTTCTTGCTGACCCAGTGTGGTTGTTTAATTGGATTTTATGACATGGCAAACGTGTTATTTTATGCCGAAGACATTTTGTTTCATTTATTCTTGATGGGCATTTTTTCTAAACTCATTTTTATCTATTTAACCCATGAATTGGACACTAACAATTACTACCACTCCGGGTCAGAGTTGACCTGGAAGTGATGACGATGAAGGGATACTCCACACTTCCCATAGTTCCAGAATTGGAACTTCAGCACTGAATGCATTTTAACGTCATATCCAGGACACTAGGACCCCCAGTCACGGCCTTCTAGCACATATATGTTAAAAAGGGCCGGGCGTTTGCCATGAAGGCAGTAGGATTGAGATAATTATATATGTACTAGGGCTTGATATGACCAGCTGATTCATCAGATATTTCCTCTTCGATCACCCGTCTAGCCCAAGTAAGGGCCGTGAAGGTGTTGCATATCAAGGGTCTGCTTAATTCCAGGGTTACAGACCGTTTAGCGACAGCAATCCTGTCATCAGGCTTGATGAGTTGCCACCCACGACTGATAGCTTCCCCCATTAGGGGGGGGTCCTACTTCTCTGCAGAGGGGCAGTCACCTTATTATATAGCCTCAGCCGATAGAGCGGGTCATACTGTTGAGAATAATGGACATATAAGGTGTGTGTTAATTGCCCGCTCCTACTTATAGACTAGTCCGGAATCATGTGATCTATCTCTTGGTCAATAACTGGCAGTACTCTGAGGTTGATACAATACTTAACCGACCCTACTGGTCATAATTACGCAGACATCCTTTGACGACGAACGGGAGGATTAAATCACTGGACCTTTACCAATACGCTGGATAGGACTTATACGCTTACCCGAGGATTCCATAAAAGAGGACTTTCTTTAAGCCCTTTTCAACTGACCAAGGATGGCATTTAAAAACTTTACACATATCCTGGACACACTTGTCTTTGCGGAAGTGTTCATCTGCAGGGAATGTAGTCGCTGTATTCAGGTGTTTTTTTCGGAGGGTGGGGCTGAAACGAATTATTAGCATTTCACTTTATTTCAATGGTGAAAATTGTTGGCGATAGGTGTTGACCCTTGATGTTTACGGATGTAACCCTGGTGGCTGAGCTGTCATTAACATGCATTACTCCACTTTGGCCCTTACTTAGGCTGGACTGGTGGTCTGAGAGTCCCCTCCCGGTCAATCGGCTGGTCACCTCAAGCCTTAGCACAAATATGATTGTGACAATCTTATTGCCCTTATGGCAAGCCCCAACTCTTTTTATCATATATATATTTACCAAACCCTCCGCACGAGCAGGATGTGACACAAGGTTAATTTATTAAGCGGGGTTTAACAGGTTTGAATTCAGAGTTTTTCTTCTCCTAGACCGATTGCCTAATCAAGGTTAAAGAGCCCAGTCTGTCCTACTTTTTACCCATAGCTGGAGGGAGAGTAGGGTTCATACCTTTCCCAAGGGTATTAGCACTAAGTGAAATGCGATTACCACATCCAGGATTTGAACTCGGGGCGACGAGTCCATTTCCCATGACTTTAACCTTTTTATTATATATGTGCTAAAATGTGACTGAGAGACTTAATGTTGTGGGTATGAGGTTTATACCCTATCCGATTGTGAAATTCCAATCCCAGAGCTTTAAGGAATGTGGAGTACCCCTTCAGTCACCATTAATTCCGTCTATCCGGAGTGGTATTACCTATTAGGGTCTCATCTATGGGTTAATAGAAAAAAAAATGTCTCTGAAAATTTGTTTTTAAACATTGAGTTTAAAAACAACAAAATTAGTACGCATCAAGAATGAATAAAACAAAATGTCTTCGGCATAGAAATCCAACAAGAGTTGGCATGCCGTAAAATTCTATCTATCTATCTGATTGGACTTTGACTGGTACTACCACTCCGAATCAGAATGAACCCGGGAGTAATGGCAAGGAAGCTTCAAGCTCCGAACAAATTCGATTTTAATAGATAATAACTTGTTATTATTGATTTCTAATACAAATTCGTTATATTTGAAGGGAACTTGCCAAGTACTACCACTTCGAATCAGAATTATGGTTTCTAGTACGAATAATTATTAAAAATATCTATTTGATGGGACCTAGGCAAGCACTACCACTCCAAATCAGAATTATGGTATCTAGTACGAATAATTATTAAACATATCTATTTGATGGGACCTAGGCAAGCACTACCACTCCGAATCAGAATTATGGTATCTAGTACGAATAATTCTTAACAATATCTATTTGATTGGGCCTAGCCAAATACTACCACTCCGAATCAGAATTATGGTTTCTAGTACGAATAATTCTTAAACATATCTATTTGATGGGGCCTTGCCAAATAGTACCACTCCGAATCAGAATTATGGTTTCTAGTACGAATAATTCTTAAACATATCTATTTGATGGGACCTAGGCAAGTACTACCTCTCCGAATCAGAATTATGGTATCTAGTACGAATAATTATTAAACATATCTATTTGATGGGACCTAGGCAAGTACTACCACTCCGAATCAGAATTATGGTATCTAGTACGAATAATTCTTAAAAATATCTATTTAATGGGACCTCCGAACCAGAATAGACCCGATCGTAATAGCAGGGAAGGTTCAAGCCCTAGAGGAGGAAATCATTCTGAAAAACAGATTCTCATCGCAGACAAATAAATCCCAAGACACACCGTGATTTTTCTGTAGATTCTAGGAACCACAAAGCCCATGGCCAAAATGTCCAAACCTCTTTCTTTCTTCCAAATAAGTATATTAGAAAAAACCATTCCTTACACAAAGGGCATTTGTAAAAACCCTGGACAATGAGCAGGTTTACATGAGGAGCGCTGTTTCTTGTTTGTTCGTTTGCAAGGAATCTCAACGCTAATACTGAACAATTGACAACTCAAGAAAAAAAAGGGGGATTGTTATTTATGTAGTAGAGGGGATAAAACGCTAGCGAGTTAATATGCATAAGGCCCGGAAATAATGTGTGCGCAGTGGCGTGCATATTAAGAATCGTATCCTATGGATAAAATTGTAGATGTCGTACACAGCCGTTAGTGGCGATATTCTTTGTGGCTAGATATATACCGAAACATGTCATTGTAACTTGTTGAATCTATGCGTGTCCCTAGTGGACATCGGTGAGGAGGTGGGGCTGTCCATTCGAGGCGGAAAAATAAGTTTTGTTGGTGAAAGGAAATGTCGGTATGGGATGAGTGGTCGTAAAGCAATTTAAAATATTTTGTATAGAGGGGGGGGGTAAGAAGGAAAAAAAACGAAAAGAAGAAAGAAAGACCGTGTGATAACGAAGAAAATTACAGTACTTTCTCTCTTATTTTTTCTTCGTAAGGAAGAAAATAAAGAAAGAAGAAGAAAGAAAGAAAGAAAAAAGAAAGAAAGAAAGAGTTGAAAGAAAATAGAAATACGAGAAGGGGGGGAGAAGAAAATTTAGTTACTTAATTAGTCAAATAGATAACTAATTATTACTGAGCCTATTCTAGTAGTGACTACCTCAAGCGGAGTTTAACTGGTTTGAATATCTGCAGCTAAATCGGCTCTAGATTTGATCCCCGACAATTTCAAGATACCATATACTGATTTGAAACCTAAAATTAATAGCTTCCTTCATACAAAATGGCAACAACACTGGAATAACAACATCCACAATAACCTCTTCCTAATCAAACCCACTTTGGAGGCTGGAGACTAACTTTAAGGAAGTCTAGAAAGGAACAAGTCATTGTATATCGATTACGCATTGGTCATACAAAACTAACGCACTCCAATATACTCAAAAAGAACATCAACCACAATGTGAAACATATCAAACACCTTTGACAGTTAAACACTTATTCATGGAATGCAAGTTTCTTGCTCACATCAGAAACTGTTATTTTAAAGCAAACAATATGAAAGATCTGTTTGAAAATGTCAACATATTCTTTTTTTGAGGGGAAACAAATTATACCATAGAATATAGACATGAAACAAATCAATACCATACAACATAATCCCCAATAATGCTAACACATTGTTAAAACCAATTACTGAAAAGTATAAATATAAAAACACAATGTGTATAACTTCCTAACCGTTAGGCATGAAATAACCCAGACCGGTTGATATGCCGTTAAAATCAATAAACAACAAATAACAATGTGTCTTATATCTCACTAGGAATTGATTTACAGAAATTATGGTGTGGTTAATTTGCGCAAATATTTCTGAAATCAAATTAAATATCTAATATTTGTAATGTAAACTTAAATAATAAATAGTAATAAATTTAACATTAATTATTGAATATTATCATATTTTACAAAAATATCAAATACTAGAAGGACCTGTGGATATACAACAGTATGATGATTTAACTATTACAACATTTTATATATTTACTTAAGGGTCTTTGCCTCTCATCCCACTTATGAGCACTGGACACAGGGTCTCGTTTTAACGTGGGCGCATAAAAATTGCGTCGATCTCTTCGGCATTCTCTCTCATGGAGGGCGCCTCAGGCGCTAGGCAATAAAGCCAGCCCTGCCCCTTTAAATCAAGGGGGCAGGTATTGCCTGGGGGATAGCCCCCTGGGATAGACGCTATTAATTTACTTAACAATCAAATGGCCGAAGCTCACTGGACCCCCAAAGGTCGGGTATGTAAGTTATATGTTTACTTAAGAGCTATTGATAATGGTTCATTATGTAAAAAGTATAATAATCTTGATTTCACTCTCCCTCATTCCTTTTCATTTCTTTCCTTCTTTTCATTTTGTCACTATGTTCGATTGAAACAGATTAGCGTTATCACTTCCGCATGCTCACCCCTCCTCTCTATCTTTTCTCTTTCTTTCTTTTTCTTTCTTATTACATTTTCTATCTAGCATATCCTTTTTCTTCCATTTCTTTCTTTATAATAAAAACTGAATTGTCCATCATTCAGCTGAGATGACGAAACTCCCAAGAAATAAGAATTCGGGGATAAGCGACACCAGATAATCAGGATTTATACTTTTTGCATTTCAGCTTGGACGATTTGGACGGTCTTATTTTAAACAGAGGGAGTTGCGAGATTATAACGGTCAGAAGATTGAAGAACAGGTAATAATATATAGAAGAAGGATGTGTCGCCAAAAGACCGCTTTATATTTCTCAGTGGTGTGATATTGTAATATATTGCGTGGTAAACGGGTTGGCACCAGGGAACCATGTGCAGATGACTGGCGCGTGGGCGCAGGACCTGTGGATGTAAAACATAGGCCGGAAAACAAAAACAGGATATTACCTTGAACGCACTGAACTAACCTTTGCCACCCGGAAAATACAGGTGTAATTTGACAATGCGTAGACACAGAAAATGTGTAGGTGTAGCTCATAACCAATAAAATCAAGCTGCGTGGGCGAGGAGGTGTGTCTACAGGAAAACTTTGTAGGTGTCCCGATCAAAGAGGCGTAACCCTGTTGGGTTAAATAATTATAAAAATACCCTTAGGAATATGGTTTGAGCAGATCGAGATTGAGATCGAGATTGCTTGCAGTCAGAACTCCTAAAGGCTCCTGTGTTTGTGCATCCTCTGACGACGACTCTCAGTCTACACACATTCGAAGAATAAAAATGTACTTTATATTTATATATATGTCCCGTGTTCTTTGTCGGGTCCAGTGACGGTATATAACACTATATAACTTGACAAAGGTAGTGATTTGAGGGTGACAATGATGACGATGAATACATCTCATTAATTGCGGCTAATGTAGTCCTACGCTTCTTTTCTCTATTTTCTGACTGCTCAAAGAGCTTGTGCCAAAAATAAGATAAAATAAATAAAGTAATTAAATAAATAAATAAAAACAATAAATAAATAAATAAATAAAAATAAATAAAAAAATAAATAAAACTAAATAAATAAATAGATAGATAAGAAAAAAAGAACAAAAAAGCAATCAACAGTTTTCCATTTATCACTGTAACTCTAATAGGCTTCTCTTAATACATGACCCCTCCCTCTCGCAACCCTTTTTGTTTTTTACTTCCATTTAGAAGCAAGTGTTGCTATTTATCGAACAGTCATTCCTTTTATCAATTTATCATGCCTGTCTTGCCGTTCACATCTGTTTGAAAACTTGCCAAGTGTCGTCGGAGGGTTCGAGTGGGGTTGATGGCGATGTCATGAAGATAATAGTCCACTGCTTGAATTTAATTCAATTTATTTTTGTTCATTTTTCTTCGTAAAAGAGCGTTATGTTTTTTTTTTGTATTCGATTGGCATGCCCCAGACATAAAGAACCTTTTTAAATATTGAAAAATAATTACCAGAAATAATTATATTGATAAGGTTTGCCGATGATGACTGGTATACGTTATCCTAGAAGAATAAAAGTACAAAAGAAAAAATGGAGTTTTATTATTATTATTTGCAAAACAATGAATCACAGCGGGATGACAAGAAAACAAAAACCCAGACCCCTCCCCGCAAACACACACACACACACACACACACACACACACACACACACACACACACACACATATATATATATACATGTATATATATATTATCAAAACGTACACGTAATAACCTACTCGAGTTTCACCATAAGGATCTTCAGGGTTAAATCCACTGGATTAATCAAGATATGGATTAATTGCAGTTGACTGCACGTATGTATTTTTTTTGCGATAAAACGGTTGGTTTCAGGACCGCGGTCATGGTGAAACTCGAGTAGATTATTACCATGTACCTTTTGATAATAAATTTGCTCTACTAACGTATTGAGCACTTTATATTTGTTATATCGCTGTCTTATCATTGTGAAACTTGAATCAACTAACCACTGTGACCATTTTCACTGGTAAGTCACTTTTTCCACAAGTACCATATATATATATATATATATATATATATATATATATATATTGGTAGGCTTTTTTGTATTGGAGAATTGAAAATAAAGTGCTCGATTACGTGTGTAAGAACTGTATTATTTATTAGTGTACAATATATTTAAGGTGCAATTGTTACCATTGGTTTCAAGAGCATGTTAGCCACTTTTGTTTAAGAAATACAGTAAATATCAATTGTGCGTATGTATGATGAATCCTCGTATTTCTCCGCATTAAATAATGCGTACATTTTCACGCTGTTGCGCCCACGCATCTCTACGCGCATTGTCTTGAAGAAAAGTGACTAACATGCTTCTTGAAAACCAATGGTAATAATTGCACTTTAAATGTATTGTACACATATTATATATATATATATATATATATATTATATATATATATATATATATATATATATATATATATGAGAGAGAGAGTAATATTTAATGAGCTTAACTTTGAGATCAGGGAGTGGAAATTTACAAGTGACTGTTGGTAATCTATGATCTCTAGAGGCGCGAATCTCATGCGTCATGAGAAACACGTGATTAGTTATAGTTTAGATATTCAGCCGAGTTGTCAAAGAGTTTAGACGTGCGATGAGGTTGGTCTCCCCGCGCGTTGATACGGCTAGATAAAATAAAAAAGTTTGATCAAACTACACAAATGTATTGTTAGTTCATTTAATTATGCAAAAAATTAAATTTTGACCAGACAACAAAATGGTATAATGCACAAACCAGAATCTGTTCTGAGAACGAAACGTATAAAATTCTCTGTGACTTGAAATAAAAACCTAGTGTTGATTAACAAAAGAGAAAGAACTTGTCAACTGGTGGATTTTGCAGTGCCAGCAGATCACAGGGTGAAGCTAAAGGAAAATGAAAAATAGACAAATATCTGGACCTTGCCAGAGAACTGAAAAAGTTATGGAATATGAAAGTGAAAGTGATACCTATTGTAGTTGGTGCACTTGGAACGGTCCCAAAAGAATTGGAAAAGGGTTTGGAAAATCTGGAAATCAGAGAACGATTGATACCATCCAGAACACTGCACTGCTGCAATCTGCCAGAATACTCAGAAGAGTCCTGGAGATCTGAGGAGACTTGCTGTCACTCAGACTCCAGTGAATGACCATCAGCTAACGCTGATGTGAAAACTCAAAAGGAAGTAAATTATAATAATAATAATAATAATTGAGATTCGCTTCTGGTTTTTGTCTGTAACTTAATTTAAGAAGAATAAGAAACCGGTCTTAGTTAAGAAGGAGAAGCAGAAGGATCAACACATATACAAGTTATAAAGAAACCATTCCTCTCTCAAGTAAGTCTCTAATCTGTCTCTCTATCATCTCTCTGAAGTCTCTCTATCACCGAGAACTCCCTCTCTCTCTGAAGTCTTATTCCCACCAAATTATTTACCCGATGTCAATGGGTATGTAATATTATCATATTGAACATGTTTTATAATCACATCTTCTATCCTTTCCATCTTCTTTCAATCCTTTATTCTTGTATTTACCTTCTTACCTTAAAAAAAACAACAAAAAAAACACAACAAAAAACCTGAAAGAAACAAAAAACAAAAAACAGAAAAACAAAATAAAAAACAAACAAAAAAAAAATAAAAAGCAGAAAAACATTTTTATTTCCATATATGGATATTAACGGAAAGATATCCAGCTATGAATTATTACGGGCTAAATTTCTCGCTGTTATGTTTTTTTTGTCGGGGGGTGTTGTGCACCTGAACATAGAATGCTTCGTTATATTAGTACTTACGTGGGTTAGTCAAAAAGTAATGGCATTTTGTTTTAGACTGTGATTATACAAGAACATGTATCATACATCAAAATAAAGCTGGTCCTCTGTGCATTACATCCCTTCTTCTCCACATAGTCACCGTTTCTCTCAATAGACATTTTCCACCTTCGAATGAAATCATGTATCCCTGTCCCGTAAAATTTATTGACTGTTCTTTTGAGCCACTTCTCCACTAAAAAATCTTCCATACTCACCAGATTTAGCACCTTTAGACTATCATCTGTTCAGCCCATGAAAAAGGATTTGGGAGGCAAACATTATTCCAGTGATGAATAAAAAATCTTTAGTGAAAAAGTGGCTCAAAGAACAGTCAACAGAATTTTACGAGGCAGGGATACATACTACTCTCATTATTCCAGTGATGAGGAAGTGAAATATTTTAAAATTATTTTTCTTAAAATTTCTTCTTTCCTTCAATAGTTTTATTTGACTTTTATATGTTGTCTGTTTATGTCAACAATATTCCTTAACGTGACTGTCACCGACTTGGAAATTAAGGCCAAGTAATGACACACGACTCCAAGGTTAACGTCTTCGATCGTCAGGAGAGCGATGTTTTTTTGGCTGGTCAGTGTTGGAATTTAGTTGTATATAAGGCATGAGGCGAGTAGTCACTTTTACTTATAGACTCGTTGACTATCACGTGACCTGAGAAAGATGCCTATTGTCCAATCACAGGCAGTGCTGCTGCTGTTGTTGTTTTATACTAGTCTGATTCTTAACCTTGGCTCATTGCTATTTGGATCATCTTGGACGTCGGACTTACAAAGAATACTATAAACACAGGTACTTATTGCTTGCTTACTTATTTACACTACATCTGGACTAAGGATGGCGGCCAGATACTCAACAGTCAGCCAACACTGGTGTGTCCATGTATTCGAGTCCACAGAAAGAAGGTCACTTACTTCGTTCGTCGTTTCTTTTTTCGGCAGGTTTTGTTCGTCTTATTGGATAATTGTGTGATAGGAGGTAAGTGACCAAAACATCTGACATATAAGTATATATCAGATTCATATCAATTTGTATGAGTTAACATAGGTTAAATGTGAAATCTCAATTCAACTTGCCAATACAATATGTATGTATTATGTAAGTAAGTAAAGTCGTCTGGGCGGTCTAATGTCGGTATCAGCCAGACAGCGAGGAGTCTATCCTATTTTCGTTAGCGCTACACCAAGGAATTATTTTAGCATCTGAGGTGGAGGCGCCACACTACCATCAGCACCTCACTTTACCGCACAGATCCCTGTGCTACTTATAGGCTGTGTTGACGAGGGCCGGTATCGAACCAAGAACCTTGTGGTTTCTAGCCGAACGCTCTACCGACTTTCTCATTATTTATTATTATTAAACCAAAAATCCTTCCAGAATTCATTTAAAAAATTTCTTCCATTTTTTTTACTTTCCTTTAATCTATAGTCTGTGTCAGCCATATTCCCCAAGTGGTGATCACCGACTTGGAAATTAAGACTCGGTAATGACTCCCGACTCCGAATTTCACGTCTCGATCATCAGTGAGCGATGTTTTTGCAGGTCAGCCAACACTGGTGTGTCCATGTTAGAGTCCACAGAAAGAAAGGTCACTTACTTTCGTTCGACCATTCTTTTTCGGCAGATTTTGTTCGTCTACTTGGATATTTTGTGTGATAGGATTAAGTGACCACATGTCTGAACATATTATTGTGTATACCTTTCCTTACTTACTTCTTACTTCTATTCTTCTTCTGTTGTTCTGACATTAGGTTCTTCCTTCTTGGGGACTTCGTCTTGGTCATCGTCGCACTTGCTCATTCTTCTTCCAATCAGTCCTGTTACCAAGACACCCATTAATCACAAGACCGTGTTATTTTTCTTAAGCTTTTATTTCCTTAACTAAACATTTCGTATAACTAAATATCTGACTAACATAACGCGCGTATGCAGAGTGAGTTTACAGATAAGGCAGACATGCTCACTGCCTGACGTCAACGAAACTGAGGACCAAACCAGGTCCCACGTGACTTCACGTAATTTCGCGGGCTTTCTGTACTATTCCATGGAAAGTCCCGCCCGTGATATGAAAGGGCATCCCTTTAGAATTACAGGGGATTGACAATAATCTTATGCAACCGCATAAGATTATGTAACAGTATACGTAATATATAAGCTTTATACTAGCATACATGAGTTGCATGATGTGTTTTCAACGTGAAATCTCAATTAAAATCGCCAATAAGAAAACGAATATATTCTGATATACATGTATACAATAATAATATATTTTTTCATTTTTTCATCATTAAAAAACAACAACTAATTCCTGTTTTCGTTATTTATTTTATTTTTTCTTCCAATCTTCTTCTCTCCTTCAATTTTCTTATTTGCCTTTTATCTGTTGTCTATCTATGTAAACAATATTCCACCAACTTGGAGATCATCGACTTAGAAATTAGACTGGATAATGCTCACGACTCTTAGTTTCACGTCTTCGATCGTCAGATGAGTACGTCTGACATATACGTACGTATCATTTTCATACAGCATATATGAGTAAGTTAAGGAGCGCGTGGTCCAAATGGTTAAAGTATTAGGAAATGGAATCGTCGACCCGAGTTCAAATTCCTGGAAAAATGTTTGCATTTCACATGGCGCTAATACCCTTAGGAAAGGTATGCATCCGGTTCTCCCTCTATCTATGGTAGATACCAGGCAGACTGGGCTCTTTAACCATGGCTAGGTAATCAGTCTAGAGAAGGAAAACTGAACTCAAACCGTTAAACTCCCTTCAGAAATTGACCTTGTGTCACATCCTGCTCCTGTTTGGTCTGTAACGTAAAATCTTATTCAATGAACATACGTGTATCAGCTGCTATTAATCGGTAACTCGATTAATTCAGGATTTTAACCCTGATGATTCTAGCGATGAAACTCGGTTTCTTTGTATCCATTTCTTCAATAAATTTTTCTACTTTGTATTAGGCACTTTGTATTTGTTCACGGACTTAACCCTTGGATCCTGTGCACCTCAAAACGATCGTGTGCCATATTCACCGGTAAGCCACCCTTTATATATATATATATATATATATATATATATATATATATAATATATATATGGGAGTTAACATGGGTTTCAACGTGAATCTCAATTCAAGTCCCCAATAAAAGAGATGAATATACTTTTGATAACAATGAGATGAATTTCGTCATTCTTTTTTATTATTATTATTAAAAAAAACTCATTCCCTGCTTCCTTTCTTTCTTGTTATTTTTCTTCCAATTTCCTATTTTCTTTCCCTCCTTCAATTCTTCTATTTGCCCTTTTATCTGTTGTCTGTTTATGTCAACAATATTCCCCGAACGTAGCGATCGTCGAGTTCAAAATTATTATGAATAATATGAGAAAAGAATTGATACGTCGAATTTGCATACGAGAAAATAAGACGAGAAAATTTGGAAGAAAGAATGAAAACAAAAACAAAACCAAAAAAAAGAGCAACTTCAACGAATTTTCTGGGGGATTTTCGCCATGAAAAATCATAATTTAAAATAATGCTTATTTTAAAATATATTCGATGACTGTAAATGGCGGCCTAGGGGGAGTGTTGGAAGTAAAAGAAAGACGGGCGCGAAAGCCAATAAAAGAGTCGCTAAACCATGTTCAAAAACTCAGTCTCGAAACCTTGGCCCCCTCCCCACACACTTTTATGCTAATATCTTTTGAAAATGTTTTGATTGAATCTAAAAGCTTCCATAACAATAGCTTGACTCCAATTTTTGTTTCAAAAAAGAACATATAACGAGGAAAAGTATATTAGTTATTCACTAAGCTTTACTTAGATGTGGCACATAACAGTGAGGATTTAACTCACTAACAGGGGTCTCTAATTCGTTTGCAAACCATTACACCACATGTGGTGCGCAACTTAGATGTGGCACAAGGCCAGAAGTATGGGGCGATCAGGAGGATCGAACTCACTAAACAAGGGTCTGAAGTCAGTTGCAAACCATTACACCACATGAGGTGCGCGACTTAGATGTGCACAAGGCCAGAAGTATGGGGCGCTCAGTGAGGATCGACGTCACTAACAAGGGTCTGCTAATTCAGTTTGCAAACCATTTACACCACATGAGGTGCGCGACTTAGATGTGGCACAAGCCAGAAGTATGGGGCGCTCAGTGAGGATCGAACTCACTAACAAGGGTCTGCTAATTCAGTTTGCAAAACCATTACACCACATGAGGTGCGGCGACTTAGATGTGGCACAAGGCCAGAAGTATGGGGGGCGCTCAGTGAGGATCGAACTCACTAACAAGGTCTGCTAATTAGTTTAGCAAACCATTACACCACATGAAGTGCGCAATTAGATGTGCACAAGGCAGAAGTATGGGGCGCTCAGTGATGAGATCGAACTCACTAACAAGGGTCTGCTAATTCAGTTTGGAACCACATGAGGTGCACTTAGATGTGGCACAAGGCCAGAAGTATGGGCGCTCAGTGAGGATAACAACTGCTAATTCAGTTTGCAAAACCATTACACCACATGAGTGCGCACTTAGATGTGGCACAAGCGCAGAAGTATGGGGGCACTCAGTGAGGATCGAACTCACTAACAAGGGTCTGCTAATTCATTGCAAACCATACACCACAATGAGGTGCGCAACTTAGATGTGGCACAAGGCCAGAAGTATGGGGCACTCAGTGAGGATGAACTCACTAACAAGGTCCTGCTAATTCAGTTTGCAAACCATTACACCACATGAGGTGCGCGACTTAGATGTGGCACAAGGCCAGAAGTATGGGCGCTCAGTGAGGATCGAACTCACTAACAAGGGTCTGCTAATTCAGTTTGCAAACCATTACACACATGAGGTCGCGACTTAGATGTGGCACAGCCAAGTATGGGCGGTCAGTGAGGATCGAACTACTAACAAGGGTCTAGTTTACTAACCATTACACCACATGAGGTGCGCAACTTAAGATGTGGCACAAGGCCAGAAGTATGGGGCGCTCTGAGGATCGAACTCTACTAACAAGGGTCTGCTAATTCAGTTTGCAAACCATTAGCACCACATGAGGTGCGCAACTTAGATGTGGCACAAGGCCAGAAGTATGGGCACTCAGTGAGGATCGAACCTCACTACAAGGTCTGCTAATTCAGTTTGCAAACCATTACAGCCACATAGGTGGGCGCGACTTAATGTGGCACAGTAGGCCAGAAGTATGGGGCGCTCAGTGAGATCGAACTCACTAACAAGGGTCTGCTAATCTAGTTTACTAACCATTTAACACCACATGAGTGTCGCAACTTAGATGTTGAGCACAAGCCAGAAGTATGGGGCGCTCAGTGAGGATCAAACTCACTAACAAAGGTCTGCTAATTCAGTTGCAAACCATTACACCACATGAGGTGCGCAACTTAGATGTGGCACAAGGCCAGAAGTATGGGGCACTCAGTGAGGATCGAACTCACTAACAAGGTCTGCTAATGTCAGTTTGCAACCATTACACACATGAGGTGCGCAACTTAGATGTGGCACAAGGCCAGAAGATGTGGGCGCCTCAGTGAGGATCAAACTCACTAACAAAGGTCTGCTAATCAGTTTTGCAAAGCATTACACCACATGAGTGCCCGGGATAAAAATTAATATTAAAGAAAATAATTCCTCGCATCATCCGCTTTGTAACGAAAGTTCAATACAAAAATTACTATACCCTAATAAAAAAAGTAGTTCTCAGTCAATTGCTTCCATCATCATCATCACCATCATCATCATCATCATCATCATCGATCATCATCAAGTACTACTGAACAGCGTGTAATCCAGTAACTTTTTTTCCCTCACCATCCGTCCCTATCATTCATCGCCCCAGTCAAGTCATCGGCATTACATCCAGTGTATGCCCGAAGCTGCTGAATGTAAGTTTTTGCTGGTGAGCCAACACTGGTATGTCCATGTGTTGGAGTCCACAGGAGAAGGTCACTTACTTCGTTCATGATGGTGATACCAATTGTAGTTGGTGCTCTTAGAACGGTTCCAAGAGCTTTCGAAAAGATCTATGAATTGGATAACTAAGGAGACTTGCTTTCATCCAGAGTCCAGTGAAAGAAAACCACCAGCTTATGTTGCCGTGAAAGAATTTAAAAAAATAGTAATCGAATTATTTATTATTATTATTATTATGTTATTATTTATTCAATCCTTTTGAGTTTTCAAATCAGCGTAAGCTGATGGTCTTTCACTGGAGTCTGAGTGACAGCAAGTCTCATCAGGTCTCCAGGACTCTTTTGAGTATTCTAGCAGATTGCAGCAGTGCAGTATTCTGGATGGTCTCAATCTTTCCTCTGATGTCCAGATTTTCCAATCTTTTTACAATCCTTTTGGGACCGTTCCAGTCCACCACTACAATTGGTATCACTTTGACTTTCATATTCCATAACTTTTTCAGTTCTCTGGCAAGGTCCAGGTATTTGTCCATATTTTCATTTTCCTTCAGCTTCACCCTGTGATCTGCTGGAACTGCAAAATCCACCAGTTGACAAGTTCTTTCTTTTTTGTTAATCAGCATTAGGTCTGGTCTTCTTGCTGGGATAAGGTGATCCGTTTTCATCTCAAAGTTATTATTATTATTATTATTATTATTATTATTATTATTATTATTATGTCCATTTTAAGAATAGTCCATTTTAAGAATGGTCCAGGAACTGGAAATCAAAGAAATATTTTAGACCATCCAGACAACAGCATTGTTGAAAATAGCTGGGGACAGTCAAGAGATTCTTGGAGAGCCGACGAGACATGTGGTCACTCAAACTCCAGTGAAAGACCATTAGCTGAAGCTGGTGTGAAAAGCAAATAAATACTTGGACCTTGCAAGAGAACTGAAAAAGTTATGGAATATGAAAGTCAAAGTGATACCAGTTGTAGTTGGAGCACTTGGAACGGTCCCAAAAGGATTGGAAAATGGTTCGGAAAGTCTGGAAATCAGAGGAAGGATTGATACCATCCAGTACACTGCACTGCTGCAATCTGCCAGAATACTCAGAAGAGTCCTTGAGACCTGGGGAGACTTGCTGTCACTCAGACTCCAGTGAAAGAACATTAGCTAACGCTGATGTGAAAACTCAAAAGGAGTAAATAATAATAATAATAATAATAATAATAATAATAATCATAATAATAATAATAGACCTTGCTAGAGGGCTAAAAATCTATGGCACATGCGGTTAATGGTGATTCTAATTGTACTTGCTGCCCTTAGAACGGTTCCGAGAGTTTTGGTAAATAGTTCCAATGAATTGGAGCACTGAGGGGACTTTCTGTAACCCAGTCTCCAGTGAACCACCCACTTTCGTGGGCCTGAAAACCACATAATTTAATAATAATAATAATATATAATAATAATAATAACCTGTTATAATCATGAATTTGCCGTACCGACCGAACCACTGAGTGAAAGTAAAAGAAAATGAAAATATAGATAAATACTAGACCTTGCCAGAGAACAGAGAAAACTGTGAAATATGAAGGTGAATGTCGTAGACATTGTAAGTGGTGTCCTTGAAACAGTCCCCAAGCTCTGAAAAAAGAATTTGAGGGAATTGGAAATCAGAGGAAGAATCGAGACCATCCCAAACTACAGCACTGTTAAGATCGGTTAGAATACTCAGAAGGGTCATGGAGACCTGTGGAGACTTGCTGTCACTTCAGCCTCCAGTGAACCACCAGCTACAATAGGTGTGAAAAACTAATAAAATAATAATAATAATAATGACCAATGACAACAGAAAAACAACAAAAACTAGAAAACAAAGATGGGACGAAAAACAATTATATGGACACTTCAAACGACAAATCGGAGAGGTTGCATATAAAAAGACCTGGACATGGTGACGAAGAGGAAACCCCAAGAGAGAAACTGAATCACTAATAATTGCTGCATAAAATAATGCCATAAGAACAAGTTATATCGAATCAAAAATTGATAAGACGCAACAAAACAGTAAATGTAGACTGAGTTGTGACAGAGATGAGACTGTAAACCATGTATTAAGTGAATGTAGCGAACTAGCACAACGGGAATACAAAGCTAGGCACGACTGGGTTGGGAAGGTGATCCACTGGGAATTGTACAAAAAATTAAACTTTGACCATACAACAAAATGGTATATGCATAAACCAGAATCTGTTCTTGAGAACGAAACACATAAAATTCTCTGGGACTTCGAGATAAAGACGATCACCCTATCACATCCAAGAGACCAGAACTTTTGATTAACAAAAAAAGAAAAAGAAAAAAAAGAGAACTGTCAACTGGTGGACTTTGCAGTTCCAGGCAGGTCACAGGGTAAAGCTGAAGGAAAATGAAAAGATGGATAAATACCTGGACCTTGTCAGAGAATTGAAAAAGCTCTGGAATATGAATGTCAAAGTGATACCAATTGTAGTTGGTGCACTTGGAACGATACCAATAAACTTGGAAAAAAGATTGGAAAATCTGGACATCAGAGGAAGAATTGAGACCATCCTGACCACTGCACAACTGCAATCGGCTAGAATACCCAGAAGAGTCCTGGAGATCTGAGGATACTTGTTCTCACTCAGACTCCAGTGAAAGACCATCAGCTAATGCTGATGGGAAAAACTCAAAAGGAGTGAATAGCAGAAATCTGATCAAAGGAATTAATACCTGGGCTGTCCCCATTATTAAGATACTCAGGACCATTCTTAAAATGGACAAAAGAAGAACTCAGACAGATAGAGCCAAAGGACGAGAAAATTAATGACCATGCACAAGGCTCTCCACCCTAGAGATGATAGAGATAGAATTGTATGTGTCAAGAAGGAAGGGGAAGAGGTCTTGCAACATAGAGGAATGCGTAGAAACCACATCCAACAACTTGAAAGATTACACAAGGAAAGAGTCAAGACAAAATTAACTTATGGGCGACCACAATTAGTAGAAGACGGCAGATGGACAAACAGAAGAACGACAAAGACTAAAAACAAAATGGGAAGAAAAACAATTATATGGACGTCAACGACAAATAGATGAGGTTGCTAACATCAAAAGACTTGGACATGGTTAAGAAAGGGAAACCTCAAAAGAGAACAGAATCACTTATAATTGCTTGCACAAAATTAAGCCATAAGACAACACATCAAAACGAAAATTGATAAGACCCAAAATAGTAAATGTAGACTTTGCGGTAATAAGATGAGACTGTTATACGCATATACTCTGGCGAATGTAGCAAACTAGCACAACGAGAATACAAAACTAGACACGACTGGTGGGAAGGTGATCCACTGGGAATTATGCAAGAATTAAATTTGACGACACAACAAAATGGTATATGCATAAACCAGAATCTGTTCTTGAAACGAACGCACAAAATTCTCTGGGACTTTGCAAATTAAAAACGGATCACCTTATCCCAGCAAGAAGGACCAGACCTTAGTGTTGATACAAAAAGAAAGAACTTGTCAACGTGGTGGATATTTTGCAAGTGCCAGCGGATCAACAGGGTGAAGTTTAAAGGAAAATGGAAAAAATGTGACAATTATCTGGGACGCTTGCCAGAGAACGAAAAGAAATGAAGAAATGAAAGTGAAAGTATAACCATTGTAGTTGGTGCAGCTTGAACAGTCCCAAAGAGTACATTAGAAAAGGGTTTGGAAAGTTTGGATAAGTCAATAGGAAGGATGAAACATTTCAGAACACTGGCACTGGGCT
>CM042170.1:28832092-28838401 GCA_023376005.1 Doryteuthis pealeii | reverse complement strand
TAAGAGAGAGAGAGGGCAAGAGGAGGGATGTTATAAAGACAATAATATAGAGAAAGATACAGTTTAAAAAATGGATGAAGAAAGATAGGGAGAGATGTATAAAGACAACATGGAGAGAAACATGCCGATACCCCCACACACACACACACTCAGAGACGAAGAGAGAGAGAGAGAAGAGAGAGAGAGAGAGAGAGAGAGAGAGAGAGAGAGAGGGGGGGGGTTAATGGTAATACAGAGAGAAACATACAGATAAAAATAGGATGAAGAAAGATAGGGAGAGGGTGTATAAAGACAGCATGTAGACAAACTTACCGATACACAGAGAAGAGAGAGAGGAGAGAGAGAGAGAGAGAGAGAGAGAGAGAGAGAGAGAGAGAGAGAGAGAGAGAGAGAGAGTACGTGTGTGTGTGTGTGTGTGTGTTAACTATGAAGAGATACTTAGAGAGATACGAAGAAAGACAATAAGATAGGGAGAAAAAGTAGATAAAATTGCATCAGCATTAAAAATTGAAAAGAAATGTTTCAAAAGATATAATATTATTATAAAAACTATAAATTTCGTAAGAAGTACGTTATAAACTTTACTACAAAAATAAGCCAAAAGAAATAATATGAAAAATAAAAACAAAATAATAATAATAATAATAAATATAATAATAATAATAATAATAATAAAAAGATCCTGAACGTTGTGCGACAAATAGGAGAAGCCTAAATAAATATTTTTCGCCACGAGGAGGAAAGGGTTTTCATCTGTGATTACACAAACTATTATAAATAAACAAGCTATAAATAATTACTTGATAATTACGATAATTAATCTGGGGAAGAATTGGAGAACACCGAGAAAGAGAACGTGAAAAGAGGATAATTGGACGTAACAGACATCAGAGCAGTGAGAATAATAATGGGGGAGGGTTTAGGAAAACGAAAATTGAAATAAAAAAGACAACAATAAATCGGCAGTTGTAGGAGTAGGGGCTTCCTTGAGATTTTTGCAAGAATCAACAATTTTATTTCTTTTTAATTATTCATTTTTCTATTTTCTTTAAATATTCAACAAATTCTCATCAAATCTGCGCTCTTTTGTAAAGGTTTGATTTGTTTTTTTAGTTTAATGGCATATCAATGTTCGTGGGTTATTTAATGCCATAGCCATCCTTGCTGAAGAACAGTAAGTGAAGTTGGCTCTTGTCGGTATCAGCCGGCCAGCGTGGGAGTCTATATCCATTTAACTAATTAATATAGTGCATTTCACTTAGCGCTAATACCCTTGGGAAAGGTATGAATCCTACTCTCCCTCCTATGGGTAAATAGTAGGGTAGACTGGGCTCTTTAACCATGGCTAGGTAACCAGTCTAGGAGAAGGAAAATTCTGAATTCAAACCTGTTAAGCTCCGCTTAAGAAATTGACATTGTGTCGCATCCTGCTCGTGCGGAGGGGTTTGGTAAATATATATATATCCATTTTGCTAGGAAGCGCGTGGTGTAATAGTTAAAGTCATGGGAAATGAACTCGTCGCCCCGAGTTCAAATCCTGGACGCGGTAATTGCATTTCACTTGGCACTAATACCCTTGGGAAAGGTATGAATCAAATTCTCCCTCCAGCTATGGATAAATTGTAGGGCAGACTGGGTCAGGCAACCGGTCTAGGAGAAGGAAAACTCTGAATTTAAACCTGTTGAACTCCGCTTAATAAATTGACCTTGTGTCACATCCTGCCCGTGTGGAGGGGTTGGTAAATATATATACCCATTTTGCTAGGGTTAGGTCAGAAAGATTGTTATTGCTTATGTGAAGCACCATTATCTACCGTCAGGTCTCTACTCTACCGTGCTGATCAGATTACCAACTCATACGCTTGACGAGGACAGGGATCGAACTAATAACATTGCGATTATCTAGGCCAGGAGCAACCAAACTATGACCCACGGAATGGATTCGGCCCGCGGAATGGATCCGGCCCGCGGATTATTCTAAGAAGTGACGAAAAACTATTAATCATTAATAGAATTGAACAATCCTATCTTATAAATTTTAGTTATGTGTTACTAAAAACAGCAAATTTATGCTGATTTCTTTTATTTCATAATATTTTTATAAATAATATCTTGCTTTTTAGAAGTCATTTATGTTTTCTGCCGATATGCCTATGTACGTATATGACTAAAAGTTTACATTTTATATAAGATTGTCGTCCGGGTGGCTTAAAGTCGGTATCAGCCAGACAGCGAGATAGTCTATCCCCTTTTCCCTATCGCTAGACCAAGGACATTGTGTTGGTGTCTGAGGTGGAGAACGACACCAACCATCAGTTCGTTACTTTACCACACAGATCCCTGTGAAGGCATTTCATCAAGTCCGCCGACAGTACTTGAATTTGTTTGTTAAAACGTACAGAACGCGAGACGTTCTGATACCATTTAGATTTAAATATCATATTAAGCTATTATATTATATTAAATCCTCATGAACTTAACTAAGGAATCAACCCATTGAACGAAATTGACTGATAAACATTTGAAAGCAATTCTCTTGATTGGATGTAGCAATTCCAAACCAAACATTGACGATATCTTGAAAGGCAAACTTCAGTTTCGCAAATCTCACTAAACCTTTCTGCTAATGTTGCGTTCTTTGATAATATTTTCAAAATAAATATGTTGGTTAAATTTGTTTTTGTGCATCTTACGCCACTTATCCATGAATATAAGATGGAAAGATAAATTTTGTTTTACATCTTTTTCTCAGAGCTTTTGTTCTGTCTAGGAAGTATTGAACACAATAATAATGTGACCCGTGCTCGTTATTTTTTCGATTATCCGGCCCACCGTGAAAAAAGTTTGGAGATTCCTGATCTAGGCGGATCCTCAAACGACTGAGCTAATCCGGCCCCTAAGAACAGTAGTTCGTGAGCTATTCAATGACAAGGCCATCTTTGTAAAAGAACAGTCATCATCATCATCATCATCATCATCATCATGTTGTGCTAGTAGCAAAGACATCCATGATAATCACTCGCCAACCGTCCCAACATTCATTGTTCTCTGAAGGTCCTCTGCGCAGCATCCAGTATTCGGACAGTGCTGGTCAATGTAGGCTTTCCATAAGCTGTATTTACTAAGATAGAAATGAAGAATGAATGAAATGTAATTTTTTAAGAATACAAGGTGTGTCAAAAAGTACAAAAAATCTTGATACTTTTTTGACAAATATTGTATATATATATATATTCAAACAAATTTGGTTAAAAATAATGGAATCCTTATTGTTTTTAAGTTTTTTCTTTTTTCTTTCAAATTTTCTAACTATTCTTTTATTATATCATCCTGAATGGCATTAATGAGTTGTTCAAAAGTTTTATCATTAGTAAACCAAGTACTTTTGGTTCTTTTCAGAACCATTATCAAGACTGTTTATTATTTGTCTAAACTAACGGTTTGTTTTTTGTTGCTAAGATGATGCTAAATAATGCCCGCCCTGTCATCTGGGGCGTTAGAATGCACCAACTGCACCTCTGCAGATGGGTAAGACTCCCCCAATGGGGCCACCTGTTGGCCATGGGTGGCGACCCGTGATGTTTAAGGATAGAACCCAGGTGGATGAGCAGTACATGACTTGAAATACTCCACTTTGGCCCTATATTGGGCTAGACAGGCGGTCGGAGAGGCCCTCCCCCCCGATCAATCGGCTGGTCACGTCAAGCCCTAGCAACCCCCAACCCCTTTTTATCATATGGGTGCTAGGAGGCGGTGGCTGCGGGTCTACATGCCCTGGGAATGACGTTAAACTCTATCTGAAGGTGAGGTTCCAGTTTTGGAGGTTTGGGGAATGTGGAGCACCCCTTCATCACCATTGCTCCCAGGTCTACTCTGACCCGGAGTGGTAGTACCTGTTAGGGTCCCATCTATGGGTTAAATAGAAAAATGTATTTATAAAAAAATTGTATTATCCATTAAGAATTGTTTTATTTCAAAACTTTATCGGCATTAAATGACCCACTGAGGTTGATATGCTGTAAAACAAAACAAACCAACAAACCAAACTAAATAATGCTGTACTTGGTTTACTAATGATAACCTTCAAAAAGTGTTTTTTATTTTCGAAAAAACATATATAATCCCATTTATTATATTAATGCCTTTTGTTTTGTTTTTTATAATGCCATTGTTTTCCTCTTTCTTTTTCAGTTGCTGCCATGAATTGGACTGTGACATCGCGCTTTCATTGTGGAAACGTTTATCAACATCATTTTGTATGGATGCATTTGAAGATCATGTGAAGAATTCTTCGCAAACTTCTTTCGGAAAGTCTAGAGCCTGGGCGCGTTAAATATATAATAAAATAATATAATAAAAATGTCATTATATGTACTTTTCGAAAATAAAAACACTTTTTTGTTTCTTTACTTTATTTGCCTTTTATTAAACCTACAAATGTGTCAGATCATTTTGCCTGACCCTGTATAATATCATATTTTTTATATACCTGTTCTTCGCTGTTTGTCAAGTTTAAACGAATCTACACCGAGATCGATAAAGAAAAAACGATTACACATAACGCCCTCTTTACAACATGATAGACTTCGATCATACATTAATCTTCATCCATGCATCGTTACTCATGTCCACACATTGCAGAAGCTTACGCTGTTTATGGAAATCAGGGTCGTTGCGAATTCAAAGACCATAAAACACAGGCCCGGTTTTTCCACCTTATGCCAGCCATCGCAAAGAGAGCAAAATCAAAATAGACAATGGGTAACTTAGGCAAAAATACACGAAAACGCAAAAATCACAGATTCTCTGAAATACATTGAAACAACAAATTCCGATGTCCCATCATAACTGTAGCCCAAGAGACACCAACCGCTATCTGGCACCAGTCTCCATCCTAGCCTTTCTATTACCTTGACTGCACCGCAATGAACTCAGGAGCCACCGTATCCTTGTACACACTTCTCCCCCCTCCACTTCCCTTCTTGCTTTTTTCCTCACATCTTCCAAGGCATAAAACCCCGGCCCTCTTCTCTCCTCATCACCCTTTTCAACATAAACACACGCACAGCATTTCTGGTCTCAAATAAACTTCTGAAGGAGCCTCGTTAACACACCGAAGCGAAATATCTATTTATTATTCGATAATTTTTAATCACACACACACACACACACACACACACACACCACACCACACACACATATATATATATATTTATATATATATATATATAGTTTTAGCCTTACATTTGAACATATATGCCCGCCTAAATTCATTAATTATTAACTAATTAATTTCAATATTAAGCACATATCCTCCAAAAATTGTCGGCTTAAAGCCATATAAAAATAACACATTTGTTTGTTTACTTAACTCATATATATATATATATATATATATTATATATATATATATATATATTATATATAATGTCAGAACGGTTTACCTCAGTCGGTAGTACGTCCAACCAGGCAGCACAAGGTTCCAGATTTCGATACCTGGTTCGATACTTGCCAATTGAGCATATGCGTTGCACAGGGATCTGTGCAGTAAAGTGAGGAGCTGATGGTAGGTGTGGCCCCTCACCTCAGATACCAAAACAATCTCCTTGGTCTAGCGCTGGGGAAAAGGGGATAGACTTCCTCGTTGTTTGGCTGATACCGACATTAGGCAACCTGATGACTATTTTAAATATAATGTAAACTTTTAGTCATATTCATACATTTCATTAGGAATACATAAATGACTTCTAAATGACTTCTTTTAGTAGACCAAATGGTAGAGAAGAAAGATTAGCTCGTTAACCAGTACCTTTTAGATCTCTTTAAAAAATACGTTGGTTTTATAATGTATTGATAAATAAAACCAAATTCACACACAGTAATTGATGTGAAATTCAGTTTATTTGTACTTTTTTTTCAATTTGAAGATGAAGATTAAATTAAAATTTCTAAAGCTGCTAAACTTACTGTGATGCACTGGTTAGCAAGTTAATCTCGCAAATGATTTTGATTGTATCAAGTTCAATCTAAATAACTCTAAGAAATAATGTCTATTGCCATAGTAGTAATCTCTAAAGAAGAGTTATCTCCCTTGTTATATGGGACTTTGGGTAACTTTGCATTTTATCATTGAACAGGTCTTTTTTTATATTCCAATAATGAATTCTAATTTATAGTTTATAAAATAATAGGAAATAAAAGAAATCGGCATAAATTTATTATTTTTAGTAACACATAACAAAAATCTCTAAAATAGGAATGTTCAATTCTATCAATGATTAATAGTTTTTGTCACTTCTAAGTTAGAAT
>CM042170.1:28792092-28829592 GCA_023376005.1 Doryteuthis pealeii | reverse complement strand
CCCGACCCTATTTCTCTTCTGACAACCGCTACCCTTTTTATCCCATATGTGCTACTATGCGATGGCCGAGGGTCAGAGGGTTATAGGGGTGTCATTAAACTGCATCTAGTGATGAAGTCCGAATTTTGGAGCTCTGACCCCGAGTGGTATTACCTGTTAGGGTCCCACTTATGAATTAAACAGAGAAAAAATGAGTTTAAAAATGGGATTAACAATATCTTTTTAAAAACTGATTAATAAAATAAAAACGTTTTTGGCCTAAAATAATCCAAGGGTTGACATTTTGTAAAATCCAACCAACCAACCAACCAACCAGCCAGCGAATCAAAATAGACCCAGGAACAATGACAATGAAAGGGTAACAAAGTTTCAGAAGTGGAGCCTCACCATCTCTTACAATTGACCTTTTGTCGCATCCCGCTCGTGTGAAGGGCTTGAGTAGATTTATAAACCGTGATTTCTAGTCAACAGCAGGTATTCTAAAAAAAAAAAATAATTGCCCGAATTTTAATTCCTAAAGAAGTGAAATTCTTGTGACTGGGTCTCACCAGTATCTTAAACATATTCGGTTGCATCCAATTATAATTGCAGGAAGAATTAAATTCATTTGTCGAAGAATTAAACTCAAACATGTAAACTTTTCAATTAAAGCCTACATATATCCAACTAAGGCGTATAGCAAGTTCAAGTATGCATGTAGGTTCAAGAATTTCTTAAATGAATCATCTACTGTGAATTTAATTGGGGCTTACATTCTCCCCCAATTTAATTTGGTGATGTCATCAAACAAAATCTAACCGAATAAACACGAATTAAAAAAAAAAACATTTAAAAAGATGGTTTCAAATAACAATTTTTATTTCAAATACTTTACACTTAGAGTTATTTGTATTATTCGGATTATTTTCCTCATCTTTATTACTATCTGTACAATATTTCGGCCGATGTGCTCTCTGGCCTTCTTCAGGTATTGCTTTGTCAGACTCGACAACATTCTTTTCGAACTCGGGAACTTTCTTGTAATAATACAAATAATACTAATTATCAAGCCTCATCTAAAAATTCAGAGAAATAGTAATTTACAGTTATATGACATCAAGTATTTTAGTCTAATGCAAATAAGAATATTACTGTCTTATACTAACAATCATATACTTTCAAGAAATTGTTTAAATTTGATAGTCATTTGTGTCTATATAGATCGCTTCAAGTAACTAAAAATAATCCTTATTGGACAATTACAACACCAAGTAAATATAATTAATTTAAGATATGTACAGTTATATATAAAGTATTCTAATCTAATACAAATAAATTGCACACGGTTGCATGCTTTCAAGTATTTCTATATAATCTCTTAATAATAAAGATTCGATCTCTAGTTGTCTTTAACCAAAACTACGTCATTGCTAACGTCACAATTACCAAAATCGCCAATACATAGAATAAAGAAAAAAAATTGATATGAAGAAAATGAATAAAAGCATACCTAAGACACTAAGATCCACAGCCACCGTCTTCTAGCTCATATATCATAAAAAGGATTAGGTTTGCAATAGGATGTGGGTTTACAATAGGGTTGGGACAGTCATATAGGTGTCCAGCCAATTGATTGGAGAAGGCCTCTTCGATCGCTCGTCTAGTCTCATAACGGAAATTTGGGTATCTGCCCCTCAACTGGAAGTCCGAACAAATAGAGAGAGAGAGAAGAGAGAGAGAGAGAGAGAGAGAGAGAGAGAGAGAGAGAGAGAGAGAGAGAGAGAGAGAGACCTAAATCGTAAAGAACATTATCGGCAGGCATTGAGGTCGGAACAGTATCGATAGGCACTGAGAACAGTCAACCACCCGTGAGGGACAACGGGGAAATCAACAGCAAGAGAACAGCTCAACAGGCACCAGACATATTCTCCGGAGTAGCCAGCAGTCCTAAACGAACAACGACAGCGCAGACTATATTCTCCAAACTAGAAACTATTACGATAATATTCTACAAAAGCGAAGTAACAAGTTGTCACTTGCATTAACATTTCCACACCCGCCAACTGAACTTATTTGGCAACTTTCTATGTTTCTATGTTTCTATGAACTTTACGAACTCTTTTTTCTCAGAATGTTTGAGATGAGGCTCGATGATTAGTATTATCTGCGTTATTTGGACTATTGTCCTCATCTTTATTGTTATTTGTACAACGTTTCAGCCGATAGACCGAAAGGAAGGTTTCCGAGTCCGAGAAGGTTCCCGAGTCCGACAAGAAATACCTGAAGAAGGCCAGAGGATATATCGGCCGAAACGTTGTACAAATAACAATAAAGATGAGGACAATAGTCTGAATAACTCAGATAATATTTACGAACTCTTTCGCACATTTTGAATACATTTGTCTTATTCACCCAAATATCCAAGTATATTTGCCTTGTACCTTTCTTTGTTTACTTATATTTCTGTTACTAATTAAGGGCCAAAGAGGAGTGCTACATATCCTGGACAGCTCAGACACCAGAATTCCGTCCTTAAGCATCTCGGGTCGCCACCAGGTGACCCCATTAGAGGGTCTACCCCTCTGCAAAGGTGCAGTCGAGTTATTCTACAGCTCCAGCTTACAGGGAGAGGGGATCCCGGGTATGGCATTACAATACTGGTCGTTGTGAATTTAACCTGGTTTAGCTAATTTCCTTTTTATCCAATATATCTTCCTTTATCTTCTTACCCGGCGTAGACTGGTAGATCAGCTAGTATAGTATTAAAACACTCTGAAATGGACAAAGAAAATCTTTATCATCCAAAGTAAACAACAGAAGTGGCAGTCGTGATCTTGGATCAATTGAACATCAATTGATCTGTGGGGAAAACTCGTACAGAACTGAAATCGATAGATCATTGTACAATGTGTATCGATCTATCAAAGTTCGATAGATTCGATTAACCTGCAGGCGATTCTACCATGTCTGAGCTGTCAGACCAACTTGCACGATGTTTTCGTTTTTCGTCTTTGCCGGCCGTGACGTCTCTCAGAACACAGATCACCGACCCCTCCATCCCTTGTGTGACATGCTTATAGCTCTACCATTCCAGGACTGTTATTTTACTACCGTTTCCCCGGTTGTATAAATTCAGAAGAGCGAATAACTCAATAAAGTAAGTAATGTTGTCGGAGCGGCCTAATATCGGTATCAGCCAGACAGCGAGGGAGTCTATCACCTTTTCAATAGCGCTAGACCAAGGAGATTATTTTAGCGTCTGAGGTGGAGCGCCAACCTACTATCAGCTCTACACTTTACCGCACAGATCCCTGAGCTACTCATACGCTGAGTTGGCGAGGGCCGGTATCGAACCAGGAACCTTGTGATTCCTAGCCGAACACTCTACCGACTGAGCATAGTTAAATGCAGTATTTCACACTGAAATCCATTTACTATTTCCCTGAATGTTTGAGATGACGCTTGATGATTAGTATTATCTGTATTATTCGGACTATTGTCCTCATCTTCATTATTATCTGTACTACGTTTAGGCCGATGTACTCTCCTGTCTGCTTCAAGTATTTCTTGTCGGGCTCGGGAACCTTCTTTTCGAACTCGCGAACCCTTTTGTCGTAATCGGGAACCTTCTTGTCGTAATTGGGAGTCATCACGGAACATTGACCCTAACCCTTTATTCAGTCCATGGGAGTATCCTGTTCTCATTCCGCTAAACATAGCTGGGGTAAAGGCGTTAAGCTGTGTTAATTATTATTCTATGCTACAGCTGCCCTTGGTCAGGATTGAACCTGCAGTCCAGAGCAGGTTCCCGAGTCCGATAAGAAATACCTGAAGAAGGCCGGAGGGTACATCGGTCGAAACATAGTACAGATAACAATGAAGATGAGGACAATTGTCCAAATAATGTAGATAATACAAAAAATCCATTTAGCTTGTAATAGTTCTTAAGTTTGATCAATAGTACCCCTGTTATATATCCCTTTACATTTAATTGTTTGTATCTTTCCGTCTACTAAAGACGATGGTATAGTGTCCGCTTTTTAAAAAAAATCATCTACAACTGCGTAAGTGGCTGAACAGAACAATTTTTGAATTGCATTTTCTGGTGCAGTGACTGCAAACAAAAAGTGATGCCTGCTGGAATTGCTGTTGTCTCACCTTCCTTCTGGCTCTCTTTTCTGTAGCGGCTTCTTTCCTCTCTTTTCCACTCATTTTTGTCCCTGGTTTGACGAGGAGGCATCAGGCCGCTCAGTCTTCTGCACACACCTCCTATGTATTGGTGTTGATGTGGCATGTCTTCATGTCCTGCTTGCAGACATCTTTAAAGCACAGGTCGGGTGCTTTCTACTAATTCGCAGTAGGTCTTTGGGGATGCGACCTTTGTCCATCCTCCTGGCGTGACCAAACCCCTTTACATATCGGGTATACAATAAGGAGAGATGAGAGAGTAGAGGGGTTCTTGCTTGTTCTACTACTACTACCTCGCAGGCCATTTTATTCTGGGAGGAAGTCAGGGGTTCAAGTAAAGGTCATTATCTATCAATAATATAGCCTTGATTTTGAATCTTCAACGAATTTTAATTCAAAATCTAACTACACTTACAAACATAATTCGTAGGCTGCCCACGAATTATGTAACACCCCAAGAAAGTGTTATAGCACGGTAGAGTTAGATTTTGGACGTTAGTTGAAAAGAGCAGACGCGAGGAGTTTGCACCCAAGATGGCAACTTCTCACTGTGCGGTTGAAAACCATTTTGAGCTTCGGGTTTTTAATAAAGAAAAAAGGTGTTTATAAAACAATTAAGTCTTAATTATTATCAATCCTTTTAAGCACCTACAACCCAGCCCAGAAGAGGGAAGGAAGCAGTCAAGAAAAAGATGTCTGTCGACGAACTAGAATCAAGTAAGCACCCATCTCCCTCTCCTCTCCCATCTCACGCCATTTATATACCCGATATAAAAATGGGTATATAACATGTCTCCAATTGGCTATTTCTTCTGGGTGTTTATACTTAACTTGTAGCTAAATAAAAGAGGTGTGAAAAATATCCCAATCTTTAGTATTATTTGTATTATTCGGACTATTGTCCTCATCTTTATTGTTATCAGTACAACGTTATGGCCCCCGATTACGACAAGAAGTTTCCCGTGTTCAAAAAGAAGGTTCCTTAGTCCGACAAAAAATACTTGAAGAAGGCCGGAAGGACACATCGGCCGAACCGTTGTACAGATAATAATAACGATGAGGACAATAGTCTGAATAATCCAAATAATACTAATTATAAAGCCTCATCTAAAAAAAAATCAGAGAAATATCCCAATCTTTAGTATTATTTGGATTATTCGGACTATTGTCCTCATCTTTATTGTTATCAGTACAACGTTATGGCCTCCGATTACGACAAGAAGGTTTCCGAGTTCAAAAAAGAAGGTTCCCTAATCTGACAAAAAATACTTGAAGAAGGCCGAAATGTTGTACAGATAACAATAACGATGAGGACAATAGTCCGAATAATCCAAATAATACTAATTATAAAGCCTCATCTAAAAAATTTAGAGAAATATCCCAATCTTTGGGTTCCTTACAAAAACAATAAACACAGATAAAGTAGTTTCAAGAAGAAAGGAGAACCATCCGAGATACCCAAACGTTGAATAGATGACTCGATTCAACATAGAAACAGATAAGTACAATACGATAAGTTGGTAAAAAAAAGTAAAAGGAAGGAGAAGTCCGATAGAAAACACCTGCTGCCTAGCGGCTTTACCTCATCCCAAGGAAAGGCTAGGGGAGTAAACCCCGAAAACAAATCAGGAGCCGGAGTCTCTAAACTGGTGTGATGCTGAAATCCAGTGTTACTCAGCAACTCCTGCGACACTACCGTTGCTAAACTGCATTGGTTCCTTACGTTTCCTTTGGATCACTGCAGCAGTGTGGAGAGGGGAGATTTGCTGATTGGGCAACAGCTCATCCTCCATATGAACCCGCTCAAGCTAGGTACTTCCAAAAAAAAAAAAAAAAAAATTGGACACTACTCCATCGTCTCTCGGAGACGAAAGGATGCCAACAACAACAACAATAGTACATAAAGAATTGGCAGTTTAACAAATTCACTTTTCGGTTAGAGATAAAAAATAATTTGAAAATTTTGGTTGATTGATTAATTACGAGTTACGCGGGTGAGTCAAAAAGTAATGCCATTTTCTTTATTTCACGTGAATTTTTTTTTTATAAAACCAAGGCCTACATTGAAACCCTAACAAAGCTCAGAGCAAGAATCCGACAAGTAAGACCCAACTTGCCAATCGACAATGTTGTCCTTCTGCATGACAATGCTCGGCCACACACAAGCACCAAGACAAGAGAGAAAATTCAGGTGGCCAACTTTACCGCATCCTCCATACTCATCAGATTTAGCACCTTCAGACTTTCATCTCTTTAACGCAAGGAAAGAGGGTTTGTGAGGCAAACATTATTCCAGTGACGAGGAAGGGAAATCTGTAGTAAAGAAGTGGCTCAAAGAAGAGTCAACAGAATTTTACGTGGCAGGTATACATGCTCTCATTCGAAGGTTGAACATTGCTATTGAGAGACACAGTGACTATGTGGAGAAGTAGAGATGTGATCCACAGAGGACCAGCTTCATTTTGATGTATGATACATGTTTCTGTGTTCGTAATTATACTTGTCCTAAACCAATTAGTATTACTTTTTTACCATCTCCTGTAGTTGTAAATAATTAAATTACCATACTCTAGTATATACACAGGTCCTGCTAGTCTTATAGGAAATCCAAATCCGTTGAAAGAAGCAGTAAGCAAACAGCAGCTCATCATCATCATCATCATCATCATCAAGGCTTGCCAGCTGCACAGATTCACTTTACACACGCGCGTGTGTGCGAGCACACACACATACACGCTCTTACTCCCTCCCTTATATATATATATATATATATATATATATATATATATATATGACATAGCTCTTGGCAAGTCCTATAGATGGTCCCTAGGGTCCATACGGAGCTGATGAAGGTAAGTTCTTGCTGACCCCAGTGTGGTTGTTTAATTAGATTTTACGACATGGCAAACTTTGTGTTATTTTAAGACCTTTTGTTTCATTTATTCTTGATGTACATTTTTTCTAAACTCTTTTTATCTATTTAACCCATAAATCGGACACTAACAATTACTACCACTCCGGGTCAGAGTTGACCTGGAAGTGATGACGATGAAGGGATACTCCACACTTCCCATAGTTCCAGAATTGGAACTTCAGCACTGAATGCATTTTAACGTCATATCCAGGACACTAGGACCCTCAGTCACCGCCTTCTAGCACATATATGTTAAAAAGGGTAGGGCGTTTTCCATGAAGGCAGTAGGATTGAGATAATTATATATGTACTAGGGTGTGACATGACCAGCTGATAGTATCAGATATTCCCTCTTCGATCCCCCGTCTAGCCCAGTAAGGGCCGTGAAGGTGTTGCATATGTTGGGTCTGCATAATCCCAGGGTTACAGACCGTTTAGCGACAGCAATCCTGTCATCAGGCTTGATGAGTTGCCACCCACGGCTGACAGGTGCCCCCATTAGGGGGGGTCCTACTTCTCTGCAGAGGGGCAGTCACCTTATTATATAGCCTCGGCCGATATAGCGGGTCATACTGTTGAGAATATTGGACATATAAGGTGTGTGTTAATTGCCCGCTCCTACTTATAGACTAGGCCAGAATGATGTGATCTAACTCTTGGCCAATCACTGGCAGTACTCTGAAACTGATACAATAATTAACCGACCTTACTGGTCATAATTACTGTAACACTCATGGACGACGGAAATAGGATTAAATCACAGGACCTTTACCAATACGCAGGATAGGACTTATACGCTTACCCAAGCATTCCATAACACAGGACTTTCTTTAAGCCCTTTTCAACTGGTCATGGGTGACATTTTAAAACTTTACACATACCCTGGACACACTTGTCTTTGCGGAAGTGTTTTTCTGTAGGGAATGTAGTCGCTGTATTAGGGTGTTTTTCTCGGAGGGTGGGGCTGGAACGAATTATTGGCATTTCAGTTTATTTCAATGGTGAAAATTGTTGGCTATAGGTGTTGACCCTTGATGTTTACGGATGTAACCCTGGTGGCTGAGCTGTCCATGACATGAAACACTCCACTCTGGCTTTTACTTAGGCTGAAAGGGTGGTCTGAGAGTCCCCTCCCGGTCAATCGGCTGGTCACCTCAAGCCCTAGCACCAATATGATTGTTACAATCCTATTTCCCTTATGGCAAGCCCCAACTCTTTTTATCATATATATATTTACCAACCCCTCCACATGAGCAGGATGTGACACAAGGTCAATTTCTTAAGCTGAGTTTAACAGGTTTGAATTCAGAGTTTTCCTTCTCCTAGACCGATTGCCTAACCAAGGTTAAAGAGCCCAGTCTGCCCTACTATTTACCCATAGCTGGAGGGAGAGTAGAATTCATACCTTTCCCAAAGGTATTAGCGCTAAGGGAAATGCAATTACCACATCCAGGATTTGAACTCGGGGCAACGAGTCCATTTCCCATGATTTTTACCTTTTTATTATATATGTGCTAAAATGAGATCGAGGGACTTAAAATCGTGGGTATGAGGTTATACCCTATTCGATTGTGAAATTCCAATCCCGGAGCTTTGAAGAATGTGGAGTACCCCTTCAGTCATCATTAATTCCGTCTATCCGGAGTGGTAGTACCTATTATGGTCTAATCTATGGGTTAAATAGAAAAAAATGAGTCTGAAAATTTGTTTAAAAAATTGAGTTTAAAAAGAAAAAAATTAGTACCTATCAAGAATGAATAAAACAAAATTTCTTCGGCATAGAATAATCCAACAAGAGTTGGCATGCCGTAAAATTCTATCTATCTATCTGATTGGACTTTGACTGGTACTACCACTCCGGATCAGAATGAACCCGGGAGTAATGGCAAGGAAGCTTCAAGCTCTTAACAAATTCGATTTTAATAGATAATAACTTGTTATTATTGATTTCTAATACAAATTCGTTCTCGGACATATTAAATCAATTCTATGTATAATTTCATGTATAAATCAATTAAAATAAGATACGTTTAATCTTTTTATATGAGTTCTTATTTAATTTTGTTAGACTTTCAAATTTGATATTTTCATTGCACTAAATCTTAAATTCGCCAGGAGAGTTCATATTCTTGATAGTAAAAATAATTTGCTAAATTTTATGGTTTCTAGTACGAATAATTCTTAAACATATATATTTGAAGGGAACTTGCCAAGTACTACCACTTCGAATCAGAATTATGGTTTCTAGTACGAATAATTCTTAAACATATCTATTTAATGGGAACTTGCCAAGTACTACCACTTCGAATCAGAATTATGGTTTTTAGTACGAATAATTCTTAAACATATCTATTAATGGAACCTTGCCAAGTACTACCATTCCGAATCAGAATTATGGTTTCTAGTACAAATAATTATTAAACATATCTATTTGATGGGACCTTGCCAAATACAACAACTCTGAATCAGAAGTATGGTTTCTAGTACGAATAATTATTAAACATATCTATTTAATGGGACCTTGCTTAGTACTACCACTCCGAATCAGAATTATGGTTTCTAGTACGAATAATTTTTAAACATATCTATTTAATGGGACCTTGCCAAGTACTACTACTTCGAATCAGAAGTATGGTTTCTAGTACGAATAATTCTTAAACATATATATTTGATGGAACCTTGCCAAGTACTACTACTTCGAATCAGAATTATGGTTTCTAGTACGAATAATTCAAAAACATATCTATTTAATGGGACCAGACTAAGTACTACCACTCCGAATAAGAATTAGGGTTTCTAGTACGAATAATCATTAAACATATCTATTTGATGGGACCTAGGCAAGTACTACCTCTCCGAATCAGAATTATGGTATCTAGTACGAATAATTCTTAAAAATATCTATTTAATGGGACCTCCGAATCAGAATAGACCTGAGAGTAATAGCAGGGAAGGTTCAAGCCCTAGAGGAGGAAATCATTCTGAAAAACAGATTCTCATCGCAGACAAATAAATCCCAAGACACACCGTGATTTTCTGTAGATTCTAGGAACCACAAAGCCCATGGCCAAAATGTCCAAACCTCTTTCTTTCTTCCAAATAAGTATATTAGAAAAACCATTCCTTACACAAAGGGTATTTGTAAAAACCCTGGACAATGAGCAGGTTTACACGAGGAGCGCTGTTTCTTGTTTGTTCGTTTGCAAGGAATCTCAACGCTAATACTGAACAATTGACAACTCAAGAAAAAAAGGGGATTGTTATTTATGTAGTAGAGGGGATTTAATATGCATAAGGCCCGGAAATAATGTGTGCGCAGTGGCGTGCATATTAAGAATCGTATCCTATGGATAAAATTTGTAGATGTCGTACACAGCGTTAGTGGCGATATTCTTTTGTGGCAGGATATATACCGGAAACATGTCATTGTAACTTGTTGAATCTATGCGTGTCCCTAGTGGACATCGGTGAGGAGGTGGGGCTGTCCATTCGAGGCGGGAAATAAGTTTTGTTGGTGAAAGGAAATGTCGGTATGGGATGAGTGGTCGTAAAGCAATTAAAATATTTTTGTATAGAGGGGGGGTGTAAGAAGGAAAAAAAACGAAAGAAAGAAAGAAAGACCGTGATAAACGAAGAAAATTACAGTACTTTCTCTCTTATTTTTTCTTCGTAAGGAAGAAAATAAGGAAGGAAGGAAGAAAGGAAAGAAAGAAAGAAAGAAAGAAAGAAAGAAAGAGATGAACGAAAATAAAAATACGAGAAGGGGGGGTGAGAAGAAAATTTAGTTACTTAATTAGTCAAATAGATAACTAATTATTACTGGGCCTATTCTAGTAGTGACCACCTCAAGTGGAGTTTAACTGGTTAGAATATCTGCAGCTAAATCGGCTCTAGATTTGATCCCCGACAATTTCAAGATACCATATTCTGATTTGAAACCTAAAATCAATAGATTCCTTCATACAAAATAGCAACAACACCGGAATAACAATATCCACAATAACCTCTTCCTAATCAAACCCACTTTGGGAGGCTGGAGACTAACTTTAAGGAAGTCTAGAAAGGAACAAGTCATTGTATATCGATTACGCATTGGTCATACAAAACTAACGCACTCCAATATACTCAAAAAGAACATCAACCACAATGTGAAACATATCAAACACCTTTGACAGTTAAACACTTATTCATGGAATGCAAGTTTCTTGCTCACATCAGAAACTGTTTATTTTAAAGCAAACAATATGAAAGATCTGTTTGAAAAATGTCAACATATTCTCTTTTTTGAGGGAAAACAAAATTATACCATAGAATATAGACATGAAACAAATCAATACCATACAACATAATCCCCAATAATGCTAACACATTGTTAAAACCAATTACTGAAAAGTATAATATATCAAAACACAATGTGTATAACTTCCTAACGTTAGGCATGAAATAACCCCAGACCGGTTGATATGCCGTTAAAATCAATAACAACAAATAACAATGTGTCTTATATCTCACTAGGAATTGATTTACAGAAATTATGGTGTGGTTAATTTGCGCAAATATTTCTGAAATCAAATTAAATATCTAATATTTGTAATGTAAACTTAAATAATAAATAGTAATAAATTTAACATTAATTATTGAATATTATCATATTTTACAAAAATATCAAATACTGAAAGGACCTGTGGATATACAACAGTATGATGATTTAACTATTAACAACATTTTAATATATTTACTTAAGGGTCTTTGCCTCTCATCCACTTATGAGCACTGGACACAGGGTCTCGTTTTAACGTGGGCGCATAAAATTGCGTCGATCTCTTCGGCATTCTCTCTCATGGAGGGCGCCTCAGGCGCTAGGCAATAACCCAGCCCTGCCCCTTTAAATCAGGGGGCAGGTATTGCCTGGGGGGATAGCCCCCTGGGATCGACGCTATTAATTTACTTAACAATCAAATGGCCGAAGCTCACTGACCCCCAAGGTCGGGTATGTAAGTTATATGTTTACTTAAGAGCTATTGATAATGGTTCATTATGTAAAAGTATAATAATCTTGATTTCACTCTCCCTCATTCCTTTTTCATTTTCTTTCCTTCTTTTCCTTTTGTCACTATGTTCGATTGAACAGATTAGCGTTATCACTTCCGCATGCTCACCCTCCTCTCTATCTTTTCTCTTTCTTTCTTTTTCTTTCTTATTACATTTTCTATCTAGCATATCTTTTCTTTCCATTTCTTTCTTTATAATAAAAACTGAATTGTCCATCATTCAGCTGAGATGACGAAACTCCCAAGAAATAAGAATTCGGGGGATAAGCGACACCAGATAATCAGGATTTATACTTTTGCATTTCAGCTTGGACGATTTGGACGGTCTTATTTTAAACAGAGGGAGTTGCGAGATTATAACGTCAGAAGATTGAAGAACAGGTAATAATATATAGAAGAAGGGATGTGTCGCCAAAAGACCGCTTTATTTCTCAGTGGTGTGATTTGTAATATATTGCGTGGTAAACGGGTTGGCACCAGGGAACCATGTGCAGATGACTGGCGCGTGGGCGCAGGACCTGTGGATGTAAAACATAGGCCGGAAAACAAAAACAGGATATTACCTTGAACGCACTGAACTAACCTTTGCCACCCGGAAAATACAGGTGTAATTTGACAATGCGTAGACACAGAAAATGTGTAGGTGTAGCTCATAACCAATAAAATCAAGCTGCGTGGGCGAGGAGGTGTGTCTACAGGAAAACTTTGTAGGTGTCCCGATCAAAGAGGCGTAACCCTGTTGGGTTAAATAATTATAAAAATACCCTTAGGAATATGGTTTGAGCAGATCGAGATTGAGATCGAGATTGCTTGCAGTCAGAACTCCTAAAGGCTCCTGTGTTTGTGCATCCTCTGACGACGACTCTCAGTCTACACACTTTCGAAGAATAAAAGTATAACTTTATATTTATATATATATTCATGTGTCCCGTGTTCTTTGTCGGGTCCAGTGACGGTATATAACACCATATAACTTGACAAAGGTAGCGATTTGAGGATGACAATGATGACGATGAATACATCTCATTAATTGCGGCTAATGTAGTCCTACGCTTCTTTTCTCTATTTTCTGACTGCTCAAAGAGCTTGTGCCAAAAAATAAGACAAAATAAATAAAGTAATTAAATAAATAAAAAAAAAATAAATAAATAAATAAATAAATAAATAATAACTAAATAAATAAATGGATAGATAAGAAAAAAGAACAAAAAGCAATCAACAGTTTTCCATTTATCACTGTAACTCTAATAGGCTTCTCTTAATACATGACCCCTCCCTCACACAAACCTTTTTTGTTTTTTACTTCCATTTAGAAGCAAGTGTTGCTATTTATCGAACAGTCATTCCTTTTATCAATTTATCATGCCTGTCTTGCCGTTCACATCTGTTTGAAAACTTGCCAAGTGTCGTCGGAGGGTTCGAGTGGGGTTGATGGCGATGTCATGAGATAATAGTCCCACTGCTTGAATTTAATTCAATTTATTTTTGTTCATTTTTCTTCGTAAAAGAGCGTTATGTTTTTTTGTTTTTTTTTGTATTCGATTGGCATGCCCCAGACATAAGAACCTTTTTAAATATTGAAAAATAATTACCAGAAATAATTATATTGATAAGGTTTGCCGATGATGACTGGTATACTTATGCTAGAAGAATAAAAGTACAAAAGAAAAAATGAAGTTTTTATTATATTATTTGAAAACAATGAATCACTGCGGGATGACAAGAAAAAAAAACCCAGACCCTCCCCGTAAACACAGACACAACACACAACACACACACACACACACACACACACACACAAACACAGACACCAATATATTATAATTATCAAAACGTACACGGTAATAACCTACTCGAGTTTTCACCATAAAGATCTCCAGGGTTAAATCCACTGGATTAATCAAGATATGGATTAATTGCAGTTGACTGCTCGTATGTATTTTTTTGCGATAAACGGTTGGTTTCAGGACCGCGGTCATGGTGAAACTCTAGTAGATTATTACCGTATACCTTTTGATAATAAATTTGCTCTACTAACGTATTGAACACTTTATATTTGTTATATCGCTGTCTTATCATTGTGAAACTTGAATCAACTAACCACTGTGACCATTTTCACCGGTAAGTCACTTTTTCCACAATTACCATATATATATATATATATATATATATATATATATCGGTAGGCTTTTTTGTATTGGAGAATTGAAAATAAAGTGCTCGATTACGTGTGTAAGAACTGTATTTATTTATTATAGTGTACAATACATTTATGGTGCAATTGTTACCATTGGTTTCCAAGTAGCATGTTAGCCACTTTTGTTTAAGAAATACAGCGAATATCAATTGTGCGTATGTATGATGAATCCTCGTATTTCTCCGCGTTAAATAATGCGTACATCTTCACGTTGTTGCGCCCACGCATCTCTACGCGCATTGTCTTGAAGAAAAGTGGCTAACATGCTTCTTGAAAACCAATGGTAATAATTGCACTTTAAATGTATTGTACACTATATATATATATATATATATATATATATACATACATATATATAACATATATATATTATATATACATATATATACAGAGAGAGAGAGAGAGAGAGAGAGAGAGAGAGAGAGAGAGAGAGAGAGAGAAGAGAGAAGAGGGGAGAGAGAGAGTAATATTTAATGAGCTTAACTTTGAGATGAGGGAGTGGAAATTTACTAGAGACTGTTGGTAACCTATGATCTCTAGAGGCGCGAATCTCATGCGTCATGAGAAACACGTGATTAGTTATAGTTTAGATATTCAGCCCAGAGTTTAGACGTGCAATGAGGTTGGTCTCCCCGCGCGGTGATATGGGCTAGATAAAATAAAAAGTTTGATCAAACAACACAAATGTATTGTTAGTTCATTTAATTGAAAAACAAGTAAAGCCCAGAAGAAGAAGAAGAAACCGGCCTTAGTTAAGATGTAGAAGCAGAAAGATCAACACATAAACCAGTCATAAAGAAGACCATCTCTCTCCAAGTAAGTCTCTAATCTCTCTCTCTCTCTCTCTCTGTCATCTCTTTGAACTCTCTCTATCATCCGAGAACTCTCTCTCTCTCTTTCTCTCTCTCTCTCTCTCTCTCTCTCTCTCTGTCTCTCTCTCTCTCTCTGCAGTCTCATTCTCACCAATTATATACCCGATGTAAATGGGGGTATGTAATATTGTTACGTCCTGACGTTTTCACAGTACCAAATCGATATAATGTTGTATACCCTTTCTTACTTCTTTACTTCTTACTTCTAGTCGTATTTTCGTCTAACATCTTGGTCTGGTCTCTTCTAAAGTCTGGACCTTCTTGCTATGTTCCTGCTGGCTGGTCGTCCTGGATTCATTTCTTAGTCTTGTTACCAAGACATTCATCAACCACTAGAACATTTTACTTATATAAACTTTTATTTCCTTAACTATACATGTCACGTAACTAAATATCTGACTAACATAGCGCACGCGAGTTCCAGCCTTAGGCAGAGCACAAAATGGCCGCTGCTCTGCCTGACGTCCAACTGCAAACTGGGGACTCTGAAAAAAGGTCCCACGTGACTTCACATATTTGGCGGGCTTCTGTAATTTTCCATAGAAGGACCCGGCCATGGTATGGAAGGGGTCATCCCCTCAGAATTACAGGGGATTGACAATAATCTTATGCAACCGCATAGATTATGTAACAATATTATCACATTGAACATGGTTTGATAATCACCTCTTCCATCCTTTCCATCTTCTTTCAATCCTTTATTTTTGTATTTCTACCTTCTTACCTTTAAACCAAAAAGAAAAAAAACCCTGAAAAAACCAAACAAAACAAAACAAAAAGACAAAACATGACGAATAAAAAGCAGAAAAAAACATTTTTATTTCCATATATGGACATTAACGGTAAGATATCCAGCTATGAATTATTTCGGTCTAAATTTCTCGCTGTTATGTTTTTTTTGTCAGAGGTGTTGTGCACCTGAACATAGAATGCTTCGTTATATTAGTACATACGAGGGTTAGTCAAAAAGTAATGCCACGTTGTTTTGGACAGTGATAATTATCAACACAAGAACATGTATCATACATCAAAATAAAGCTGGTCCTCTGTGCATCACATCCCTACTTCTCCACCTAGTCCCCGTTTCTCTCAATAAATATTTCCACCTTCGAATTAAATCATGTATCCCTGTCCCGTAAAATTCTATTGACTGTTCTTTGAGCCACTTCTTCACTACAGATCCGCATCTTCCATACTCACCAGATTTAGCACCTTTAGACTATTATCTGTTCAGCCCCATGAAAAAGGATTTGAGAGGCAAACATTATTCCAGTGATGAGGAAGTGAAATCTTTAGTGAAAAAGTGGCTCAAAGAACAGTCAACAGAATTTTACGAGGCAGGGATACATGCTCTCATTATTCTAGTGATGAGGAAGTGAAATATTTTAAAATTATTTTTCTTAAAAATTTCTTCTTTCCTTCAATAGTTTTATTTGTCTTTTATATGTTGTCTGTTTATGTCAACAATATTCCCTTAACGTGACTGTCACCGACTTGTAAATTAAGGCAAAGTAATGACACACGACTCCAAGGTTCACGTCTTCGATCGTCAGGTGAGCGATGTTTTTGCTGGTCAGCCAACACTGGTGTGTCCATGTGTTCGAGTCCACAGAAAGAAGGTCACTTACTTCGTTTGTCGTTTCTTTTTCGGCAGGTTTTGTTCGTCTTAATTGGATAATTTGTGTGATAGGAGGTAAGTGGCCACACATCTGACATATAAGTATATATCAGATTCATATAAATTTGTACAAAAAATTCCTGTACAGACAATTCCTGTCAGACAAGTTTTTGATTGATCCGTTCCAATTTTCGGGCCATCTTTCTAGTGTTGGGGTGTAACTGGTATAACAGTCCCCCAAAGGTTTCCAAACGAGCACTTTCGGCAATACAGTTTGCCATCCTCAGGTAGGAAACGATGGTATGGTTTCGTGTCTCGTTTTGCCATCTGAGGATGGCAAACTGTATTGCCGAAAGCGCTCGTTTGGAAACCTTTGGGGGACTGTTATACCAATTACACCCCGACACCAGAAAGATGGCCCGAAAATTGGAACGGATCAACCAAAAGCTTGTCCGACAGGAATTGTCTGTACAGTTCAACAAAACTTGTATAAAGAAAAAATGCTGCCAAATACACTTTATATATATATATATATATATTATATATATATATATATTATGAGTTTAACATGGGTTTCAACGTGGAATCTCAATTCAAGTCCCCAATAAAAGAGATGAATATACTTTTGATATACAATAAGATGAATTTCGTCATTCTTTTTTATTATTAAAAAAAAACTCATTCCTACTTTCGTTTCTTTCTTGTTATTTTTCTTCCAATTTCCTATTTTCTTTCCCTCCTTCAATTCTTCTATTTGCCTTTTATCTGTTGTCTGTTTATGTCAACAATATTCCCCGAACGTAGCGATCGTCGAGTTCAAAATTATTAATGAATAAATATGAGAAAAGAATTGATACGTCGAATTTGCATACGAGAAAATAAGACGAGAAAAATTTGGAAGAAAGAATGAAAACAAAACAAAACCAAAAAAAAATGAGCAACTTCAACGATATTTTCTGGGGATTTTCGCCAATGAAAAATCATAATTTAAATAATGCTTATTTTAAAATATATTCGATGACTGTAATGGCGGCCTTGGCGGGAGTGTTGGAAGTAGAAAAGAAAGACGCGCGGAAGCCAATAAAAGAGTCGCTAAAACCATGTTCAAAACTCAGTCTCGAAACCTTGGCCCCCTCCCCACACACTTTTATGCTAATATCTTTTGAAAATGTTTTGATTGAATCTAAAAGCTTCCATAACAATAGCTTGACTCCAATTTTTGTTCAAAAAAAGAACATATAACGAATAAAAAGTATATATAGTTATTCACTAAGCTTTGCTTAGATGTGGTACAAGGCCAGAAGTGTGGGGCGCCCAGTGAGGATCGAACTCACTTCCAATTGTCTGTTAATACCTTTTAAAAATGTTTTGATTGAATCTAAAGGCTTCCATAACAATAGCTTGACTCCAATTTTTGTTCAAAAAAAGAACATATAACGAAGAAAAAGTATATATAGTTATTCACTAAGCTTTACTTAGATATGGCACAAGGCCAGAAGTGTGGGGCAACCAGTGAGAATCTAATTCACTACCAAATGTCTGCTAATCTAGCTCGCTTACCATTACACCACGTGAGGTGCCCAGGATAAAGTAAATATAGTTATTTACAAAACGTAGCTTAGATGTGGCACATGGCCAGAAGTATGGGGCGCTCAGTGAGGATCGAACTCACTAACAAGGGTCTGCTAATCTAGTTTACTAACCATTACACCACATGAGGTGCGCAACTTAGATGTGACACAAGGCCAGAAGTATGGGGCGTTCAGTGAGGATCAAACTCACTAACAAAGGTCTGCTAATCCAGTTTGCAAAGCATTACACCACATGAGGTGCCCGGGATAAAAAATATATAAGAAAATAATTCCTCGCATCATCCGCTTTTGTAACGAAAGTTCAATACAAAAATTACTACCCTATAAAAAAAGTAGTTCTCATTCAATCTTTCCATCATCATCATCATCACCATCATCATCCATCATCACCATCATCATCATCATCACCATATCATCATCATCATCATCATTAAGTACTACTGACAGCCTGTAATCCAGTAACTTTTTCCCCTCACCATCCGTTCCTATCATTCATCGCCCCAGTCAAGTCATCGGCATTACATCCAGTGTATGCCCGTAGCTGCTGAATGTAAGTTTTTGCTGGTGAGCCAACACTGGTATGTCCATGTGTTGGAGTCCACAGGAGAAGGTCACTTACTTCGTTCATGATGGTGATACCAATTGTAGTTTAGAACGGTTCCAAGAGCTTTGGAAAAAGATCTCATGAATTGGATAACTAAGGAGACTTGCTTTCATCCAGAGTCCAGTGAAAGACCACCAGCTTATGTTGCCGTGAAAGAATTAAAAAAAAATAGTAATCGAATTATTATTATTATTATTATTATTATTATTATTATTATTATTCACTCCTTTTGAGTTTTCACATCAGCGTTAGCTGATGGTCTTTCACTGGAGTCTGAGTGACAGCAAGTCTCATCAGGTCTCCAGGACTCTTTTAAGTATTCTAGCAGATTGCAGCAGTGCAGTATTCTGGATGGTCTCAATCTTTCCTCTGATGTCCAGATTTTCCAATCCTTTTTCCAATCCCTTTGGGACCGTTCCAAGTCCACCAACTACAATTCGTATCACTTTGACTTTCATATTCCATAACTTTTTTAGTTCTGGAAAACTCTGGAAAAAAGAATTTGCGGGAATTGGAAATCAGAGGAAGAATCGAGACCATCCAAACTACAACATTGTTAAGATCGGTTAGAATGCTCAGAAGAGTCCTGGAGACCTGTGGAGACTTGCTGTCACTCAGCCTCCAGTGAACCACCAGCTACAATTGGCGTGAAAAATCGGAGAGGTTGCATATAAAAAGACCTGGACATGGCGAAGAAGAGCAAACCTCAAGAGAGAAACTGAATCACCAATAATTGCTGCATAAAATAATGCCATAAGAACAAATTATATCGAATCAAAAATTGATAAGACGCAACAAACAGTAAATGTAGACTGTGTTGTGACAGAGATGAGACTGTAAACCATGAATTAAGTGAATGTAGCGAACTAGCACAACGGGAATACAAAGCTAGGCACGACTGGGTTGGGAAGGTGATCAACTGGGAATTATACAAAAAATTAAACTTTGACAATACAACAAAATGGTATATGCATAAACCAGAATCTGTTCTTGAGAACGAAACGCATAAAATTCTCTGGGACCTCGAAATAAAGACGGATCACCCTATCCCAGCCAAGAGACCAGACCTTTGGATTAACAAAAAAAAAAGAAAAGAAAAAAGAAAAAAAGAGAACGTGTCAACTGGTGGACTTAGCCGTTCCAGCAGATCACAGGGTAAAGCTGAAGGAAAATGAAAAGATGGATAAATACCTGGACCTTGCCAGAGAATTGAAAAAAGTTGTGGAATATGAGAGTGAAAGTGATACCAATTGTAGTTGGTGCACTTGGAACGATACCAACAAACTTGGAAAAAAGATTGGAAAATCTGGAAATCAAAGGAAGAATTGAGACCATCCTGACTACTGCACAACTGCAATCGGCTAGAATACTTAGGAGAGTCCTGGAGATATGAGGATACTTGTTGTCACTCAGACTCCAGTGAAAGACCATCAGCTAATGCTGATGGGAAAAACTCAAAAGGAGTGATAATAATAATAATAATAATAATAATAATAATAATAATTGTTGGTGCAGAGGAAATGCACTTCAAAATAGTGTTAGAGAAAACGAAACTACTTTAAATACACAGCAATATTTTCTCATATGCAAATTTGGTGTATCAATTCTTCCCTCATATTTATTCATTAATAATTTCCAAGTCGGCGATCTCCACGTTGGGGGAATATTGTTGACATAAACAGACAAGCGATAAAAAAGTGAATAAAAATATTGAAGGAAGGAAGAAGAAATTGGAAAAAAGAACGAAATGAAGGAAGAGAAGGAATTTTTTTTTTTTTTTTTTTTTTTCAAAAAGCAAATCAGAAATGAAAAATTAGAATAAGAATATAAAATAAGAAAATGGAAATTTTTGTTGGGTTAACGAGACAAAGATAGGAAATGTGTTGAAAGGTTTGCATTGAAGAGATAGGTATATGAATAGGTAAATTAATCAAGGGGGGGGTGAGAAGAAGAAGAAGAAGAAGAAGAAGAAGAAGAAGAAGAAAAGGGTTTAGGTAAATTAATAAAAGGGGGGTTGAGAAGAAGAAGAAGAAAGAAGAAGAAGAAGAAGAGAAGAAAGAAGAAAGAAGAAGAAGAAGAAGAAAAAAAAGAAAAGAAAGGGAGTAGAAGAAAGTTAGGTAATTTATCAGAGATTGGAAGAAGAAGAAGAAGAAGAAGAAGAGAAGAAAGAAGAAGAAGAAGAAGAGGAAAGGAGAAAAGAAGGTTTAGGTAATTAATCAAAGGGGGAGGAGATGAAGAAGAAGAGAAGAAGAAAGAAGAGAAGAAGAGAAGAAGAAGAGAAGAAGAAGAAGAAGAAAGAAAGAGAAAGAAAGAAAGAAGAAAAAGGTTAGGATGAGGAAAAGGTATGATGTGAAGAAAGAAGCGAAGGAGGATGGAATGTTTGTGAAAAGAAGAACAAAAAGGAGGAAACACAGTGAGTGGATTGAAAAGGAGGGAAAAGAAAGAGGATAAAAAAGAATTAGAAGGAAAAATGAAAGAAAATAGATGAAAGAAAGATATAGAAAGAGAAAAAAATAAATAATGGTAATAATTTCTTCGGCCCGAAACGCATGCCATCATCTGAATGAGGGTTTTGTTGATTGCAATGCTTCTGTGTAACAGCAGTCATTGTTTGTTAAATTTAATGAAAACGGAATTGAGAAGTGAAAGAACAGAAGAAATAAGAAAAGGAAAAAGGAGAGAAGAAATTGGGAGAGAAAAAGATAAGATAAATTAAAAGAGGAGAAAGGAAAAAGAAAAGTAATTAAGAAATGGAATGTGTAAAGGACAGAAGAAAAGAGAGAAGAAGGAGAAAAAAAGTTGAAGAAAAGGATGAAAAGGAAAATAAAGAAAAGAAAAAGGAAAAAAGGTCTGAGATAAAGAAAGAAAGGAAAAAAAGAGAAAAAAGGAAGAAACGAAAGAAAGGGAATAAAAGAAAGAGGGAGAAAAAGCGAAAGGCAAAGGTAAACGAAAAAAGAAGAAAAGTTCTGGGACACAATAGTGGGCTAGTGGATAAAGGCGTGGATTCTTCTCTTTTTTNCTGGTCACGTTCTTTCTGATCACGCCAGATGCATCGTGGTAAATCAGAATCAGTGTGAAAATTTAAATTTTCGAATTTGCATATTCAACTAATTTGTTAAATTTACCGAGTCTTTTGGTTCGTCAATTTCGGCAATTGATTTGCTAACGGTATTCTTTTGCCGCACCCAATGTTGGTTTGACCCATTTGGGTACTGACCATGGTCATGATGCTTAACCTCATTGATTTACCAGGAACCAGAAGTGTAAATGAAATTTTTTTGATTTAGTAAATAAATCGAATGACATTCATTTATATAATATATATATTATATATATATATATATATTATATATTATATATATATATATATATATATATATATATATATATATATATATATATATATATATTGGATGGATTTTTATTGTCACTGCAACATATATATATATATATTTGTATTTTATCTATATATTATATATACAAATATATATATACATGTTATATAAAATATATATATATATATTATATATATATATATATATATATATATATATATATACGCATACACACACTGACATATAATATATATATATATATATATATATATATATATATATATCAATAAGTCATCCACAGACACGTGTTTTCGGCGTTTCAGGCCTCTTAAGTGTGGCTAGACACAACTATCTTTGGCTAGGGTCGAACTCAGAATGGTCATTTGGCAGCCTGATATCCTATCCTCTCGTCCACTGACAGCTGTAGCGGGGACTGGTGTTTTTAAACGATTAAGTACATAGGTTTGTTTATGTATTTTACGGTCACAGAGAGATCAAATTTCCGGGGAAATGACCATTGCTTATATGCTTAGTAGTGAGAGTTAGTTTAAATTACCAGTTAGAGATCTCATACCAAATCTATGGAGCATATATATATATATTATATTATATATATATATATATAGAGAGAGAGAGAGAGGAGAGAGATAACGAGATAGCGAAAGTGAGAGAGATAAAGAGAGGTGGGGAATAGGTATGAACAAAGATATATATTATTATATATATATATATATATATACACTGAGAGAGAGAGAGAGAGAGAGAGAGAGAGAGAGAGAGAGAGAGAGAGAGAGAGATAACGAGATAGTGAAAGTGAGAGAGATAAAGAGAGGTGGAATAGGTATGAACAAATTGATATATATTAATAATATTATATATACACAGAGAGAGAGAGAGAGAGGAGAGAGAGAGAGAGAGAGAGAGAGAGAGAGAGAGAGAGAGATAACGAGATAACGAGATAGCGAAAGTGAGAGAGATAAGAGAGGTGGGGAATAGGTATGAAGAAATTGAATAATATATATACACTGAGAGAGAGAGAGAGAGAGAGAGAGAGAGAGAGAGAGAGAGAGAGGGGGGGGGAGGGAGAGAGAGAGAGAGCGAGAGAGAGTAATGAACCTGTAAAATAATGGATGAGCTAGCTAGCAAAATTGATAGATACAATGAATAAATCGATTGAAAACAAATGAAAAGATACACAAAGAAGACATGGACAAGGTTTTCTAAAAAAAACGAATCGTCATTGATAAAATGAAAAGAAAAAGAAATAAAATCCTACTTGTCCTTGCAATCCGAGTTCATTAATGACTGATTAGTTGTTTAGCGATATTACCCCTGTAGGGATCTTTGCCAGTAGCACTCTGGGCGCCACCAGAATACTTTCTAGTTGCAATCGGTGGGCGGGGGATGGAAGCTAGGCCCCAAATATTACTGGATAAGAGTCGCTTGCTCGCTTTATAAGCCGCTCGAAAATTGAACTCCTTTTATTTACAAAAAATTAAACATGTCCTCCTTCTTGAACGCAATGCAATATTGCCATTGGCGAGCAATCATGTAGATTGAAAATGAGGAAAAATGTTTTTTTTTTATAAAGTCCAGGAATAAAAATATAAAAATGCAAAATAATAATGTGGATATTTAGCTTGTAGATCCCAAAAGAATTTATACGTTCAACAGATGAAAATGAAGTTGAAGAAAAAATAATAGCAATAATATGAATTTGTTTATATTATCGTTCGGTTTGAAAATATCGTTTCCACTGTAGATAATGGTTTTCCGAGGAATCAAAAATAAATAAATAAATAAATAAAAATAATAAATATAAGGTTGATGAACATCAAAACTGTTGAAAATAAAACCGCTTCAATATTTCCTCTGTTTATATTGTATTAATATTTTGGTGAGTCATTCTGTTTGAATTAGACATTAAGATTTCTTTCTTTCTTTCTTTCTTTCTTTCTTTCTTTCTTTTTAATATTTCAGCATGAGTGTGCGGTAAAACTATACACATATTTACCAACCCCTCCGCGCGAGCAGGATGTGACACAAGGTCAATTTCTTAAGCAGAGTTTAACAGAGGAGGCGCTTGGGTCAAACTTGCAATGTTTCTTTCTGTCCTCGCACTCACCCTCGGACCAGAATAAGTGCCTCTTAGACCTTTTCAATTAAGATTTTGCACAGTTCCAAACTGAATTTTTGGACTCAGTCAAAAATCCTGATTTTGATGGAGCACGACGATATCGAAACTTTCTCCGAAATTGGCTTACAGTTCAGTGTTTAGGGGCCGGGTTAGCTCAGTCGGTAGAGCGTTCGGCTAGAAAAGTAAAGTAAGGAGCTGATGGTAGGTGTGGCGCTCCACCTCAGATGCTAAACAATCTCCTTGGTCTAGCGCTATTGAAAAGGGGATAGACTCCTTCGCTGACTGGCTGATACCGACTTTAGGCCGCCCCGAGCATTATAGAAGAACTATAAAAATTGAAGTGTTTTTGAGGGTTTGACATGCTATTAAAATACGGGTAGACGAGTGTGTTAGTAGTAGCATGTCCATTTGTTCCGTGAAGAACCTCTATGAGGTGTTTTTTTTTAATGCTCTTATATATGTGAGGGAGGGTTCATGGGAGTTGTGTGTATGACTATATGTGTATACATATAAATGTATGTGTGTGTTTACATATATGTGTGTGAATGTGAGTGTGTGTATGTATCTCGGTACTGTGCGCATGACTTCTAGATTTTTAATTGGGTCATAAGTGCCTTGTTTGATGCGTGATGGTCAGTGTTTGTTTATTTAGGTGACATCGGCCACCCTCGTAGGTGTAGACAGTTTTATTTCTTTTGTTAAAATGGGTCTGTTTTCTGATTAAAGCCAAACGGATGAAAGCTTTTTATCTTTTTTATCTATCTGTACTCGTGGTTTTCGATTACAGATTTGGTGTCGGTATTTCTTTGAATTCTTTTAATGAGGGTAAATTTGGCGTCTCTGTCAAAGTCATGGCCATCTAGTCGGAAGTGTTGCTCGACTGGGATAAGCTTGCTGTAGTCAGTATTTTTTATTCGGTATATGTAGTTATTAAGCCTAAAGTAAAATGCCCACTCAGATTTCCCAACGTATTGCTTCTTGCATTTAATACAATCGAGTAGGTAAATCACGTTTATGCTTTTGCAGTTTGATTCATGGTAGATTATAAAGGTTTGTTTTGTTGTTGAGTTTGTAAATGTGTCTGTTGTTTTTATTTGTTTGCAGCATAAGTTGTTTTTGTACAACAGGGTCGGCAGAATTTTGTGGAGTTAATTATGGGTCTCATGTTGACTACTTTATTGTTTAGTATGTTGTTACCTCCTATCATTTCTCTGAGGTTATGAGGTCGCCGATAGGTCCCTATACCGGGTTCTTGGAAAATATCTCTTAGTTCAGGGTTTATTTTCAGGATGTTCGAGTGTTTTTTGATTTAGTGGTGGGAGGGTGTTATTAAATGTCGTTATTAGGGGGATGCGATGTGTCTCCTTTTTGTGTTTTGATTTTAGGGTTTCTTGTCTAGGGATGGAGATAGCTTTAGCTACCTGGCTATCTATTAAAGTGTGGGAGTTTCCACGTGCTGAGAATTGTTGTCTTAGTTTATTTATTTGTTGTCTTAGCTCATTGTCGTCAGTGCAGATTCTTCTCAGTCTTATAGCTAGTGAGTAAGGGAGGCTGTCTTTGAGGTGTTTTGGGTGAGATGATTTGTAGTGAAGGTAGTTGTGAGTATGTGTTGGTTTAGTGTGTAATGTGGTTTGAAGTTGTCTGTTTTCATCTATATATATTAGAATATCTAGAAATGCTATTGCTTGTTTTGATTTTTCATGGTCAAATTTAATGGAGTCGTGTGTCATGTTTAGGTCATTTAGAAAGATATTGTCTTTGTCTTCTCCGCCCGTGTATATCATGAATATATCGTCAATATATCTTGCGTAAAAGATGCAGTCATCTTTAATTTTCGGGTAGATGTGTGTGTTTTTAAATTTGTCCATGTATATGGTTGCGTATGTGGGAGCTGCAATCGTCCCCATAGCACATCCTTTTGTTTGTATGTAGTGTTGACCGTTGAAATTGAAGTTGTTTAGTGTTAGTATGTGTTTCATCAATGTTAAAATTACTTCTGTAGGTGGATTTTTTGTTATTCTCTTATTTAGGTGTTCCTCTAAGGCTGAGAGTCCCTCGTCGTGTTTAATGTTAGAGTACAGGGATCTAACATCCATTGTGACTAAGATCGCTTCCTGTGGTATTGTTGTGGTGTGGTTGATTTTATTTTGGAAGTCCGTTGTGTCTCGTATGTAGGATTTTATTTCTTTTGTAAGTGGTTGTATGTAGTGGTCTACATATTTAGATAGTTTTGTTGTATGACAGTTAATCGAGGAGATCACTGGTCTTCCGGGGTTTGTCTTATGAATTTTTGGAAGTAGATAGAAGCGGGCAGGTTTTGTGTTGCTGGGTTTTAGTCTATCTGCTCTTTCTTTGTCGATTAGATTTTTTTCAACCATATCTTTTATAGAATGTTTGATGATGTTCTGGTGGTTTTTAAAGGGGTCAGCTGGAAGTGCAAGGTAGAATTCCTCGTTATTTAGCGGTTTTTCGGCTTCTCTGAGATATTCCTCGATGCCCCAGATGATATATATATATATATATATATATATATATATATATATATATATATATATATATATTTCTAAACTCCGACGGTATAAAAAAGTCCAGGGTTTATAGTTTGCAATTACACTATAGAAACCTTTGCCAGAGAACAAAAAATATATAAAAAGAAAAGACAAAATCATATGCACCCCCTGAAAAATATCAGAGGGTATTATAACAATGCCCAAAAGAAAAAATACTATAAGAGTTGCCTAAGTAAAATATACTAAAGTGCTCAATACAAAAAGTAGAGCTAATAAATTAAGAATCAGAGAATATATACCTAGGTTTCACCTAACGGATTATCAGTATACTTCTGAATTGTCCTGGTGATCTGTTAGGAGAAACCTAGGTAGATATTCTCTGACTCATTAGGCTTACTCTATATTATATATATATATATATATATATATATATATATATATATATAGTCCACTACATTTAGCCTGTCACCACAGAGGGCGTTCCTGAGCCAAATCTTCCCAGCTGAAAGGAGTGATGTTAAGCACTTGGAATCATACATGCAGACATTCTTAAATCGCAGTTAGGGTCGACCAATCTATCTCTTGCCAGATGAAATAGAGGATATGTCACAGTAGAGAGCACAAGCTGGGAAGTTGAGCTCTCTCTCTGGAACTGCAATGTTAGTGATCCTGTCCCTCCTGGTGATGCCCAGTATATGTCAGAGGCAGCGCACATAGTATCTATTTAGCCGCCGCTCTTGGTGGCAGTACAGGGTCCAGGTTTCGCTTCCATGCAAGAGAGGGCTGATAGCACAAGCCTTACAGACAATATCTTTATACGGACAGTGAGCCTGTCTTCTTCCCACACTCTCGCTGTGAGCTTCCCAAAAGTAGAGGCCTCGTTTCCAATCCGGCAACTGAGTTCAACATCAAGTGACATTTTACTTGGTTTTAACATAAGATAAATGAGCTCTGAGAAAAACAACAATGTCTTGTGTTCGTTACTAAGAACTGCCAACGTACGCGAGGACAGAAAAAACATCCTGTTGCATAATTCATAGACAGCCAATAAATTATGTACATACGGTAGTAAGAATATTTTGAATAAGGGTCCGTTAGATTAAAAAAAACGGGGGTCCAGTGGAAAGTTACCTCGACGGTTACTGACAGGTAATAACCATTTTACTTGTCCCCTTGAAAAACGCGCCATTAGAGGCGTGGGATTTTAGTTCACGAATTAATGCAAGCTCTACTGAAAGAATAAAACTATTATCTGTATAAAAGTCGACTGTACTTGATGATTTATACCGGTACATTTTCTTTGCTTTATAATTAATAAGGGATAATAATTGAGTCTAGCAAAACCGGTTGATATATCACAGTATAATAATTCAATAATCACAATGTTTGATATGTTTACTTAAGAGTTATTGTTAAATAGCTCAATATGTAAAACGTGTAATAATCTTGATTTAACTATCTCTCAATATTTTTTCTCCTTCTTTCCTTCTTTTCATCTTTTGATTATGTGTGATAGAAATAGAGTAGCGTTATCGCTTCCGTACACTCATTCCATCTCTCTATATATTCTCATCTCTCTTCTTTCCCCTACTCTCTTTCGTTCTTTCTTTTTCATTATATTTTTCTGTGTGCCATGTTATTTTTCTTATGTCTTTCTTTATAATAAAAAGAGAATGGTCCCTTATTTAACTGAGTTGACGACACTCATAGGAAATACGAAATCAGTGATTAAATGACACTAGATAATTAGGACTTACATTTTTGCATTTTATCTTGAACTATTTGGACAGTCTCATTTTTAGCCAGAGGGGGTGGCAGGATATATCGGTCGAGAGATTAGGGAACAAGAGAGTTGAGACATATTTTTAGCAATAATTGTTGATTATTCAATTATTGGAACGGAAAACTAAAATGTTTTCAATTATTTTAATCCAGTAGTTATTTAGGCCATCACCGACCAGTTGCCAGTCAAAAATCTTTTGTATGGCTTCTAGGCCATCACTTAGTACAGACTTTGTAGAATTTGAAATCGGTCAGTTAGATGATAGCGTAGGGGAGAAACTGACAATTACATTGCGTCGTTTACTCTGTGACTCTACACAATCCAATCTTATATGATCGATCACGCAGTGTAATGGTTCGCAAGTTCATTGGGCGCTCCATTATTTTGGCCTTGTGTCGCATCTAAGCTAAGCTTAGTAAAAATGGAGGCGAGTGGTATGATGGTTAGAGACGTAGGAAATGGACTCGTGGACCCGAATTCAAATCCTGGAAGAAGCTGTTTGCATTTCACATAGCACTAATACCATTGGGAAAGGTATGAATCCAATTCTCCCTCCAGCTATGGATAAATAGCAGGGCTGACCGGGCTCGTTAAAATTGGGTAGCAACCAGTATGTGAGAAGGAAAACTCTTATTTCAAACCTTTTTATATGTATATAATTTGTCTAATATATATATATATATATATATATATATATATATATATATATATATACTGTGTAATAATATATATATAATTTGTTAATATATATATATATATATATATATATTATATATATAAATAATTTGTGTAATATATATCATCATCATCATCGTCGTCGTGCAATTAGCACGGATATCCATGACAATCTCTCGCCAACTCTCCCTATCATTCATTGAGCCAGAGAGGTCTTCGACGCAGCATCCAGTATCCTTGCATAGTTGGTCATTGTAGGTCCATGGTTCCCGGCTCACACTAACATGTCCATGTGTTGGCTTCCACAGGAGAACATCGCTTATGAGCTCGTCCTTGCTTCTCCAGTAGTATCCATCATGCCTTGTCCGTCTCACCCGGATGGTTTGTGAGATGGGGGTCAGGTGGCTATACAACTGTTCCCTTGTGAGGTGCTGTTGCCACTTCTTGTTCAAGACCGCACGCAGCATTCTTGTGCAGGTCCCATCTAGCTTATTCTCAAGGCTCTTCGTTAGGGTCCAGGTGGTGCAGCCATACAGCAGTACTGATATATCCAAGCCTGGAAGAATTGTCAGTGAGATTGGATTTCTATATGATTGATAATTTATTTGTGGCCGCCCATGCCTTTCCTATTCGTGTATTAACATCGCTTTCTGTGGATGAGATATTACTATCTAGGTATGTGAATTGTTCTAATTGCTTAAGAGGTTTACCGATGAGTGTGGAGTGTTAATATATATATATATATATATATATATATATTATATATATATATGTGTGTATATATATATACAATGTGTGTAATATATATATATATATATATATATATATATATATATGCGTATATATAATGTGTGTAGTATATATATATATATATTATATATATATATATATATATATATATATATGTGTGTTAGTATATATATGTATATAATGTGTGTATATATATTTGTGTGTTATATATAATGTATATAAATATATATATATTTATATATATTAATATACATAAAAAATTATATATATATATATATATATATATATATATATATATATATATATATATCTCGAGTATAATGTCAAATTATATATCCTACGTATTTCAGTAAGCCAATAACAAAATAAAACAAATCACAATAAATCTAAAAAAAAAAAAAAATCTACCGATACTTTAATATAACAAAAAAAAAAAAATAAAACAAAAAAGACCGAAGAAAACTCCAGAAAAAACATTACGTATCGATTGTTTAATAACGCATGCGCAGTGGCGCGAACTGGTATGGCGTACGCATGACATGAAGAATTGGATTTTAACCCTTTTTTTTACCTCCCTGCCCGGGGACACGATTCAGCGGAAAGAACTCAGCCCTTAGCTCTCCTTTGGGAATTCGTACTGAAGGGGAACATAGGGTGGCGCTGCTTGTCAGGGGGTAAGCAATGTGTCAAACGGCTTATGACACCACCCATTCCATTTTTAGTCGGTTACGCCTGATTGAACTTAGGCGATTTTTCGACACACAAAAATAAGGCTGAAATGGCGACAGTGATGAAATGTGTGAACGTGGTTGGAGGGTGAGGTTTCTTAATCGGCATATGGCAGCCAATTCATATTCGATGTCGATAAGGCAGTTTAAAGTAGGAATATCAGACTGCCGAAGTTGATTTTAGAAATATCCGTGTTTATTTTCAACGTTCTGTTCATACGTTTAATGGTGTAATACGATGTTGGTCGGGGTGCCAAATGTAATACTATGATCTGGTCACGGGACCAAATGTAATACTATGGTGGTCGCGGCAACAAATATAATACTATGCTGGTCGGGGTGCCAAATGTAATACCATGATCTGGTCACGGGACCAAATGTAATACTATGCTGTCGCGGTGCCGAATCTAAAACGATGGGTGTTATTTGACCCACAGGAAAATTGAAGTGCTTGTTCCGGGCTGTACCTGAAAGTGACCAAATTCACCAATGTTGTTCCACAATTAATACGAACGCGTTTTCAACAATAAAATACCTTTATTTGTTATACAATGGGCTATCAACTCTTTAGGGTTATTTAATGACGAAATTTGATTCATTTGTATGTATTTGCTGGCCCCTACACACGAGCAGGATGCGACACCAGGTCAATATATTAAGCGTGGTGTAACGGGTTTGAATTAAGTGTTTTCCTTCTCTTAGACCAGTTGCCATATCAAGCTTAAAGTTGATATATTATAAGTTATATGCCGTAAAACAAAACAAGCAAATGAAAGGGTTCTCTTTCAAAATTGCTAAATCAAAATTGGTCCCAATAAAAATAACCTGATTCGACATTAAATAACCCAAAAGGGTTGATATGCCATAATACAGAACAACCAACAAACAGATTGAAAGTAACTAGGTTGCTTCAAAAACCTCCTACATTTTTTTAAGTGTGACTGACTACAAAAATTTAGGGTCTCAGGGGCCGGGTTAGCTCAATCGTAGAGCGTTCGGCTAGAATCCACAAGGTTCCTAGTTCGATACCGGTCCTCGCCAACTCAGCGTATGAGTAGCACAGGTATTATGTGCGGTAAAGTAAGGAGGTGATGGTAGGTGTGGCGCTCCACCTCAGACGCCAAAAACAATCTCCTTGGTCTAGCGCTATTGAAAAGGGGATAGACTCCCTCGCTGACTGGCTGATACCGACTTTAGGCCGCCCCGACGACTTTACTTTACTTACAGGATCAGTACCTGCGTGTCTGTGTGTCTGTATGTCTACTAATAAAGTCCCGTATGCCACTGAGCTGTTATCTCCCCATAGCAAAAGGGAAAATAGTTGGATGTGTACTTTTCCAAATAGTATTAGGGCTATGTGAAATGAATCCAGGTTCTATACAGGATTTGAACTCGTGTTGCCGTATCCATTTCCTTTGATGATAAACATTACAGAATTAGCACCTCAATTGTAAATATTCGACTATATTCGTAAGTATATTATGATTTAGTTATGTTTATTTGTTTATCGGCATATCAACTCCTTAAGGGTTACTTAATGTTGAAATTTGATTTGTATATATATATATATATATATATATACCAACCCCTCCGCATGAGCAGGATGTGACACAAGGCCAATGTATTAAGCGGAGTTTAACAGGTTTGAATTCACTGTTTTCCTTCTCCTAGACAAGTTGCCTAACCAAAGTTAAAGAGCCCAGTCTGCCCTACTATTTACCCATAGCTGGAGGGAGAGTAGAATTTATACTTTTCCCAAGGGTATTAGCGCTAAGTGAAATGCAATTACCACGTCTAGGATTTGAACTCGGGGCGACGAGTCCATTTCCTATGACTTTAAACATTACACCACGCGCTTCCTTCTTGATTGGTATATATGATATTATGATCATTTGGGAAGCGCGGTGGACTACTGGTTAGATTCGTTGGAAATGGACTCGTCGACCGGAGTTCAATTCCGAGACGTAGCCACAGTTCACATAGCACTAATACCCTTGGGAAAGGTGTGGATTCAACTATTCTCCCTCCAGCTATGGGTAAATAGACTGGGCTCTTAAACCTAGGTTAAGCAACCAGTCTAGGTGAAGGAAAACTCTAAATTCAAACCTGGTCCTAAAATCTTAAAACTATATTTTGATTTGGTTTGTTTTTTTAATGATGAGAAAATATGATATTACGAAAGGTGCTTACCTGGGATTCTGGGGCTGGGAAATTGAGCCGCTTGTCGGATATCTTTTTATATATTTGTTAGTTATGCTTATTTAAATGTACTCTTCATTTTGATTGGTTGAAACCTTTATATTAACCCTTCTCTTTGTTGGTGTTTGCAGTTTCAACTAACCTTGAAACTGGCCCAGCCAGTGAACTTCGGTCGCTAAATCAGGTGTTGTAAATTAATAGCGTCGATCCCAGATTCAATCCCCCCAGGCAATATCTGCCCCCTTGATTTAAAGGGGCAGGGCTGGGTTTATTGCTCAGCGCATGAGGCGCCCCCTTGAGGGGAATGCTGACGGGATCGATGCAATTTTTTCCATCTACCACCCATGAGCTTCGGCTTGTGGGTGGGCCCACATGAAAATGTCCTTGTTTCACGACCTCATAAGTGGGATGAGAGGCAAATATCCTAACTTTGTACCTGGCCCAGCCGGGGGGTCCAGTGAGCTTCGGCCGCTGGATCAGGTATAATTAATAGCGTCGATCCCAGGGGGCTATCCCACCAGTAAACACCTGCCCCCTTGATTTAAAGGGGCAGGGCTGGGTTTATTGCCCAGCGTCTGAGGCTTCCCCTTGAGGGGAATGCCGACGGGATCGACGCTATTTTTATGCGCCCTCGTGAAAACGAGACCTTGTGTCCAGCGCTTATAAGTGGGATGAGAGGCAATTACCCTAATCTTGCTGTCAATAGGCAGACATAACTACCTTTACGAGACCTATGGAATTTTTTTATTACCTTCTCAATCAGGGAAGTTGCTTTTTTCACTTATTTTTCCATCTATCGTAAGTAGTAGCTCTTTTCGTGGGTCAGCCACTCCCCAAGTGGCGATTTGCGCTATTATTTTGATGTTTTTTCCGCATTAAAGAGTATATCGCCTCTTTATGGGGGATTTAATAGGGAAATTTGATTAATTTTCAAATGTTTGTATTGGTTTATTTGTTTATCGGTATCTCAACTCCTAATGGGTTATTTAATACCGAAATTTGATCTGGATATTCGATGTCAATATTAAGTAAGTCTAGCAGTTATTTGGGATTTTTGTAGATTATTTTTTACATCTCGTCCAGTATTTGAACTCGTGTTGCTGTGTTTATTTTCTACGACGATAACAACCACACCCCAGGCGCCTCCAATGTATCTATGGTTTCAGGATTATCGTATATTTTACTGTATAGTTAAAGAGGCTTGGAATCTTGAATAGCTGTAAGCAATATTTACAGGAAGTAGTGGTACACGATTATGATAGCTCAATCAATTGAAACACGATCTAAACTCACAGCGCATGCGCGTTTCAATAAACTTCATTTCCGTCAAGTTCTGATCGCTAAATAATCCTGTCTCTATTATATCCGCTTTTTATTTATCCATTCATTTAGTTTTCTAATTGAATAATCGTTTGCGACACATGAAACTGATTGACACCTCTAATATATATAATATATATATATATATATATATATATATATATATATATATATATATATATATATTATAATATATATATATATATATATATGTGTGTGTGTGTGTGTGTGTGTGTGAAACAAAAAAATAAAAACAGCAAAAAAAGAATTGTGACTAATTAATCCTGGTTGAATGTTAAGCCTCTGAAATTAGTAGACCAGTTTATATACCTAGGTAGCAATATCTCATCTACCACACCAGCAAAGCATAGACTGATATTGATAGGTTATTAGACGTATGGATAAAATAAAATATATCTTTCTCACTCTTTGTATTCAAACCGTTTTAATTTCAAATATCAAACATCTTGCTATGATGATGGTTGTTTTTCTGTATACTTAGAAAAAAATATAATTGTTTTATTATTATTATCTTATTTTATTTTATATTTGAAATAATAATGAATAGAATACAATGTGTACAAGAGCATCTTCTCGGTTGAAACACGTGTCGATATTTCATTCAATATCTTTATCTATTCAAAATGTTCTCTCCTTTATTTATTTTTTCAACATACTTCAATTGTTTTCAACTTACACACACACATATATATATATATATATATATATAGGGGATCGAAACCCGACTGAATTTTCGTAAATCAAGCTCCTTACCTTCTCGGCCGTAAGCAAATGTCAGTAAGAGGCGAACAAGTAATTGATTCATACTTCCGTAGATGTATCTTAACAAACACCAGAGAACTCAAGTCAGTAAACAACAGACGATTAATATGTGTGTGTGTATGTATGTATGTATGTGTGTATGTGTGTGTGTCTAATACCTTTTCTTTCGTTTTCATTCATAATTTTCTTTCTTTCTTTATCTCCTTGTTACTTTCTTTTCTTCTTTTTCGATGTTTTTTCTCTTTTTTTCTATTTTCTCTTTTTCATTCTTTTTATTTTTCATTCCCGTTTACAACATTTTCTTTCTTTCTTTCATGTATATTTCCTTTTCTTTCATACTTTCATTCCTTTCTGCCATCTTTCTTTCCGTTTCTTTTTCTCTTCAATATCATTGTAATCTTTTCTTTCTCTCTCTCTATCTTTCTCTCCCCCCTCTCTCTCTTTCTCTCTTAATTCCGCTTTTTCTTTCTTTTTCCTTTCATTTTTCTTTCCTTTTTGTTGAGTAAGTTTCCTTTCTTTATTCTATAATTTCTGTATCTTTCCTTTACTTTCCTTTTCTTTCATACTTTTCTTTCTTTTTTTCTTTCTTTCTTTGTTTCTCTCATTTGTTTCTTTTCTTTCTTTGTTAATTCCGTTTCTTCTTTTTCTTTTCTTCTTTATTTCTTTCTTGCACTTTTTCGTTGATATTCTTATTCCATAATTCGGTATTCATTCGTCTTTATACGCTTCTTCCTATTTTCTTCATTCATTCTATCTTAATTTCTTAAATAAATATTATAGACACTAGCAAAAATATGCACACCGCGGATGCAAGTATTTAAGTTTTAATGTAATGAAATATATCACATTAGAAAGACTAATGAAACAAAATAAGAATGTAGATAAAATGATTGAACACTGTAAACCGCTATTTTGTTGTATCTATAATTAAAATTGCTTATTATTATTATTATTATTATTATTATTATTATTATTATTATTTATAACAGTATTCATAATGTAAAACAATTTTATCTATAATTGAGGCTTAGCTAAAAATAAAATCATAGAGAATGTGACGTGAATAACAAAGGGAATTGTAACGAGTAGTGATATAGTTTCGGCTAGAGACAGACAAACACACAATCTCTATTATATTTTATCTGTATATTCTGGTTTCAATCTTTTTAGTCACCGAATGGATGATACGAATTAGCAAATAAATTTACAATAACTAATTTACTCCCAGGAGCATTTAGGCTGCGACACATGATGTTTATGGACAGAATCCTGATGAATGAGAAGTCCTTAACAGTCAACCACTTTGCTAGACGGGCGGTCGGAGAGGCCCTCACCGATTTATCATCTGGTCACTTCAAGTCCTAGCACCTATATGATTGTTCCGAACGTATTGTCCTTATGACAAACCTCCAACCCTTTTATCATACATGTGCTAGAAGGCAGTGACTGAGTGCCTTGGTGTCCTGGATATTACGTTAAACTGCATCTACTGGTGAGGTTCAGATTCTGGAGCTTTAGGAAGTGTGGAATACCTCTTCTTTGCCATTGCTACCAGGTCCTCTCTGACCTGGAGTGGTAGTACCTTTTAGGGTTGTATCTATAGGTTAAAAAGATCAAAAGTGAGTTTTAAAAATGTATTAAAAGATGAGTTAAAATTTTGAATAACCAACAGAATAAGTAAAACAAAATACGTTATCGGCATAAAATAACCCAAGGGTTGACATGCCGTAAAATCTAACCAGCCTATCTACGAACCAACTGTTCCTATCCATCTTGGTCCTTAGTTAGTAATAATACTAATACTAATATTTATTATATTATAATCATTTTTTCGAGAATTATCCTTGATCTTTCTACCGACATGTGGGTGGGGGTTATAATATATCAACAGTATCCCCTAAAGAGGGATAACTCCCCCTCTAAAACGGTGTGTCCTGAGTATGTCGACTGGGGCTTTAGAATACACCGACTGCATCTCTACAGAGGGGTAAGACTCCCTCAATAGGGCCACCTGTCGGCCATGGGTGGCGACCCACGATGCTTAAGAATGGAACCACAGTGACTGAGCAGTCCATGACATGCAACACTCCACTTTCGACCATACGTAGGCTAGACGGGCGGTAGGAGAGACCTCCTCCAATTAATCGGCTGGTCATTTCAAGCCCTAGCACCTATATAATTGCTCCAACCCATTGCCCTTATGGCAACCCGAACACTTTTTATCATATATGTGCTAGAAGCCGGTGGATAAGAGTCTTCATGTCC
>CM042170.1:28757959-28780459 GCA_023376005.1 Doryteuthis pealeii | reverse complement strand
GATGAGCCTGTTCAGTACTTAATTGTGTAATACACTTACTAAGCATAGTTTAGTACAGCCGAAGGTTACTGGAATGAAAAAGATGAACGAGGTAGCAGCTTGACTTTAAGCTTTATTAAAATATACACTAATACTTTGTTATAACGTTCCTTTAGATCACCGAAGTTAAGCAGCGATGAGTCTGTTCTGTACTTAATTGTGTGATACACTTTGGCAACACCAGATTCCTTTGTTAATCAAAATCACTTGATTCAGCATTAAATGCCTCGAAAAGAGTTCATATCCCGTAAAACAACTTACCTACCACAAATAAGAGTTACGTTTGACACGCCGAAAAGACCAGTTCAGGCTGGATCACCGAAGTTAAGCTGCGATGAGTCTGTTCAATACTTAATTGGGTGTTCACTTTAGCAACAGCCCCTACTGTAATTAACCAGAGTCCTTTGCTAATCAAAAACACTTGATTCAGCATTAAATTATTCGAAAAGAATTGATATCCCATAAAGCAACCTATCTACCACAAGAGAGAGTTACGGTTGTCACGCCGAAAGCACCATTACAGGCTAGATCACCGAAGTTAAGCAGCGATGAGTCTATTCAATATTTAATGGGGTGATACACTTACTAAGCATAGTTTAGTCAAGCCGGAGGTTACTGGAATGAAAAAGATGAACGAGGTAGCAGCTTGACTTGAAGCGTTATTCAAATATACTCTCGTTATAACGTTCCATTAGATCACCGAAGTTAAGCAGCGATGAGTCTGTTCAATCCTTAATTGGATGATACACTTTGGCAACACCAGAGTCCTTTGTCAATCAAAATCACTTGATTCAGCATTAAATGCCCTCGAAAAGTGTTTATATCCCGTAAAACAGCCTACTTACCACAAAAGAAGTTACAGTTGACACGCTGAAAGCACCAGTTCAGGCTAGATCACCGAAGTTAAGCAGCGATGTGTCTGTTCAATGCTTAATTTGGTGATCAATTTAGCAACAGCTCGTACTGTAATTAATCAGAGTCCTTTCTTAATCCAAATAACTTAATCCAGCATTAAATAATCAAAAAGAGTTGATATCCCGTAAAGCAACCTACCTATCACAAAAGAGAGTTACGGTTGTCACGCCGAAAGTACCGGTTCAGGCTAGATCACAAGCTTTATTCAAATATACAGTAATACCTTCTTATAAATACTTATTGAATACTTATTGAATACTGTTCAATACTTAATTGGGTGATACACTTACTAAGCATAGCGTACTGTAAGTAACCTGAGTCTTTTGTTTATCAAAATCACTTGATTCAGCATTAAATGATTCGAAAATGTTTATATCCCGTAAAACAGCCTACCAACCATACATAAGAGAGTTACGTTCATCACGATGAAAACAGCGGTTCCCGGTAGATCACCGAAGTTAAGTAGCGATGAGCAAGTTTAAAACATAATTGAGAGACCATTAAGCCAACAACAAATATTGAGTCTTTTGTTCATCAAAATCCCTCAATTCAGTATTAAATGATCCAAAAAGGGTTGATATGCCGTAAAATAAAACCACCCTCCTATCTCCGTCTGTTTTCTCTCTCTCTCTCTCTCTCTCTCTCTCTCTCTATATATATATATATATATATATATATATATATATATACGAAACGTATTGGTAAACCCTTACGGTAAGAAAAAAACGGCAAAAAGTTTGATAGTAAAAATATGCTACCAAACTTCACCTGGGGAAAAATGAAAAAAAAAAGAAAAACCCAGAGGGTCATACCAATCGAAAATTATTGATTAATACTATAACACCTGGCCAAAAAATATATATTATATATATATATATATATATATATATATAGATGTAAACAAATATGGCTATTTTCAGCCGACAATATTTGGGAGAATATGTGCTTAATTAAAATTAGGTTTGACTTCAATTAAGCACATATTCTCCCAAATATATTATATATATATATATATATATATATATATATATATATATATATCAGTCTGTTCCTATCTATTGATCGATCTATCTATCAATCTCAGCCTGTTCCAATCTATCTCAGTATGATTCCCGCTAGTTATCGGTTAAGCATCAATGAGCCTGTTTAATACTGAAATGGGTGACGAATTATGCAACAGCAAATAGATTCTGCAAGCATTCTGTAAGTCCTTTGCTTATAAAAAAAAACGACTTGATTCGGCTTTAAATAACTTGAAAAGGGTTGACATGCCGTAAAACAAAACAACCAACCAGAAAACTAACAAGTTATAACGGACTAATAAGGAAGAGAGGTGGTCCATTAAAACCGATAGTAGTGTTGATTGAATTTTACATTCTGGACGTTAGCTTTTTTTTTATATGTACTAGCAAAATAAAAAACACCCTCCGGGCGATGTAAAAATAGATTTTTGAAACATATTGCCCGAGGGGTGGGAGTAAAAAAGTCAATGTCAGCGAGTTTGTATCCTAAGTAAGTAAAATCATCAAATTCATTAAAGGATTAAAAAATAAAACAATTTGAAATGTAAACTTTAGATATGTATTAAAATAAAACAAACTATATATAGATATATAACACCAGGCATGTATTTATTAAAACTTGTTTTAAAAAACAATGAGGACTGTCTAATGCTGCATGTTCAAATTTTCAGTGTATTTATTGTGTTATGACGATTTGGGGTAATGTGACGTAAGCAGTGACGTAGTTTTTGTTACAGACAAAACCCGGAAGCGAGTCTCCATTATTAATAGATATGTTGGGATACAAAATTGAATTGATTCCCTTTTGAGATTGGAAGCAAGACTTTCCCATGTCACGTGTCCGTTGGTCACGTGACAATTCAAGATTTTAGCCCTTATCTCTTTTACCGACACAACATGAAACGAAGCAGTCATGAATCTCTTTATTTCCTCGTACGACTAAGCACATGTGTATTTTGCACGTGCGCGTAATTCAATAATGCACTTTTTAAAAATAATTACTTTCATTTTTTTATTATGCTTCTTCTGATATAACTCAACTATCGTCACGGACTATATTCTTTTTGGACTCTCATCTATCCTCTTTTCTATTCTTTCCATTGGACTTTGCTCAGACAATAAAGTCTATTTGTTATAACTCTTTGTCGGTATTTGTTCTATATAAATATGTATATGTCCTGCGTTAGGTGACCTTCTGGTATAACCTTGTGCATTATCAGAAATTGGTTTTAGCTACTGTATTAACACCACCCAAATTCTTATGGTCATATTTAACACATAGCGGTGGGAATGACAAGAGTCATACCTTGTCCAAGAGTAAGTAAATAAAATGTAAAGACGAGGTGGCCTAATGTCCTAACAACCAGACAGCGATGGAGTATATCCTCTTTTCACTTCCGCTAGACCAAGGGGATTGTTTTTTAGCATCTGAAGTGGAGCCCCACTCCTACCATCAGCTCCTCTCTTCACCGCACATATCCCTGTGTTAGGTTGGTGAGGGCCGGTATCGAACCAGGAACCTTGCGATTCCTAGGCAAGTGTTCTACCGACTGTGCTAAACTGATAAGTCCAAAAGTGAAAGCAATTGCACAACTGGAGTTCGAACTTGATTACTACGATGTTGCTGTCCAAAACGTTAGCCACTACGATACGGGAGTCCTTCAATTGATTAATAATTAAGTTGATAATAAAGTTTTAAAAAAGTCGTCGGGGTAGCCTAAAGTCGGTATCAGACGGACAGCGAGTGAGTCTATCCCCTTGTCACTTGCGGTAGACCAAGAATATCGTTTTTAGCATCTGAGGTGGAGGACTACACCTAAAATCAGCTCCTCGCTTCACCGCACAGATCCCTGTGGTACTCATACGCTGAGTTGGCGAGGGTCGATATCAAACACGCAAGCCAATACGCGACGGGTGTCCCTCAATTGATTAATAATCAAGTTGATAAAAAAATGTTTAAAAAGTCGTCGGGGTTGCCTAAAATCGGTATCAGCCGGACAGCGAGGGGGTCTATCCCCTTTTCACTTGCGCTAGACCAAGAAGATAGTTTTTAGCATCTGAGGTGGAGCGCTACACCTACCATCAGCTTCTCACTTTACCGCACAGATCCCTGTGATACTCATACGCTGAGTTGACGAGGGCCGGTATCGAACTCGCTAGCCAATACGCGACGGGAGTCCCTCAATTGATTAATAATGAAGTCGATAATTAAAAAAAAAATAGTGCGCTCAGTCGCAATAATTTTAAAAGTCTGATCTTTTTCCAGCGTATTAGTCCGAAAGTGAAAGTAAAAGCGATACTGGATTCGAACTTGATTACTACGATATCGCAGTCCAGCACGTTATCCAATTCGCCAATAGATTTGTAATTAAGTTGATAATTTAAACAAAAAATAGTGCACCAGTCGCATTACTTAATAGACTGATCTTGTATTCCTCCGCGTATTTTAATAATGCACTTTTTATAATTACTTTCATTGTTTCGATTGTGCTTATTGTGTTAAGCTCTGGGGAAAAGCAAATACACATTCCCAGAGAGAGGAGGTCGCGAATATCAATTTATTTCTAATACATTTGAACAATTATTCGCGCATATGAAATAATCTTCTATCAATAGTTGTGTCTCTAGTGTCGTTTCTTTTTTTTCACAGAAGAAAAATAACTTTTGTTCTAAATTAACCTAAAGATTTAACCCCTTGCTGACGAGAATACAAATGAAATCGTTAAAAAAAATCGATATGGCCTTCAAGTCATCTATATCTCAGGTTAGGATGTGGTCACGTTCTTTCTGATCCACGCCCAGATGCATCGGTGGTAAATCAGAATCAGTTGTGAAAATTAATTTTCGAATTTGCATATTCAAACGTAATTCGTAAAATTTACCGAGTCTTTTTCTGGTTCGTCAATTTGGCCATTGATTGCTAACGGTATCTGCCGTCACCCAATTGGTGACCCATTTGGGTACTGACCATGGTCATTGATGCTTAACCTCATTGATTTACCAGGAACCAGAAGTGTAAATGATATTTTTTGATTTACTAAACTAACGACATTCATTTATATATATATATATATATATATATATATATATATATATATATATATATATATATATATATATATATATATATATATATATATATATATATATATATATATATATATATATATATATATATATATATATATATATATATATATATATATATATATATATATATATATATATATATAGCTCTTTATATTGAGCACTTTTTAACCGATTTTAGTGTAAAAAAAATGAAGTAAATAAGACTGTATACTGTTGGATTTTTATTGTCACTGCAACATATATATATATATATATATATTATATATATATATATATATATATAATATATATATTTGTATTTTATCTATATATTATATATACAAATATATATATACATGTATATATACAATATATATATATATATATATATATACATACACACACAGACATATATATATATATATATATATATATATATATATTGATAAGTCATCCACAGACACGTGTTTCGGAGTTTCAGGCCTCTTCAGTGTGGCTAGACACAACTATCTTTGGCTAGGGTCGAACTCAGAATGATATCCTATCCCCTCGTCCACTGACAGCTGTAGCGGGGACTGGTGTTTTTAAACTATTAAGTACATAGGTTTGTTTATGTATATTACGGTCACAGAGAGATCAAATTTCCGGGGAAATGACCATTGCTTATATGCTTAGTAGTGAGAGTTATTTTAAATTACCAGTTAGAGAGCTCATACTAAATTTATGGGAATATATATATATATATATATATATATATATATATATATATATATATATATAGAGAGAGAGAGAGATAATGAGATAGCGAAAGTGAGAGAGGTAAAGAGAAGTGGAAATAGGTATGAACAAATTGATATATATTTATATATATATACTGAGAGAGAGAGAGAGAGAAAGAGAGAGAGAGAGGAGAGGGGGGGAGGGAGGGAGAGATAGCGAGAGAGAGAGAGAGAGTAATGAACCTGTAAAATAATGGATGAGCTAGCTAGCAAAATTGATAGATACAATGAATAAATCGATTGAAAACAAATGAAAAGATACACAAAGAAGACATGGACAAGGTTTCTAAAAAAACGAATTCGTCATTGATAAAACGAAAAGAAAAAGAAATAAAATCCTAACTTGTCCTTGCAATCCGAGTTCATTAATGACTGATTAGTTGTTTAGCGATATTACCCCTGTAGGGATCTTTGCCAGTAGCACTCTGGGCGCCACCAGAATACTTTCTAGTGCAATCGGTGGGCGGGGGATGGAAGCTAGGCCCCAAATATTACTGGATAAGAGTCGCTTGCTCGCTTTATAAGCCGCTCGAAAATTGAACTCCTTTTATTTACAAAAAATTAAACATGTCCTCCTTCTTGAACGCAATACAATATTGCCATTTGGCGAGCAATCATGTAGATTGAAAATGAGGAAAAATTGTTTTTTTTATAAAGTCCAGGAACAAAAATATAAAAATGCAAAATAATAATGTGGATATTTAGCTTGTAGATCCCAAAAGAATTTATACGTTCAACAGATGAAAATGAAGTTGAAGAAAAAATAATAGCAATAATATGAATTTGTTTATATTATCGTTCGGTTTGAAATAATATCGTTTCCACTGTAGATAATGGTTTTCCGAGGAATCAAAAATAAATAAATAAATAAATAAAAATAATAAATAAAGGTTGATGAAACATCAAAACTGTTGAAAATAAAACCGCTTCAATATTTCCTCTGTTTATATTGTATTAATATTTTGGTGAGTCATTCTGTTTTGAATTAGACATTAAGATTTCTTTCTTTCTTTCTTTCTTTCTTTCTTTCTTTTTAATATTTCAGCATGAGTGTGCGGTAAAACTATATATACATATTTACCAACCCCTCCGCGCGGCCGGGTGTGACACAAGGTCAATTTCTTAAGCAGAGTTTAACAGAGGCGGCGCTGGGGGCAAACTTGCAATGTTTTTTTTTCTGTCCTAGCACTCACCCTCGGACCAGAATAAGTGCCTCTTAGACCTTTTCAATTAAGATTTTGCACAGTTCCAAACTGAATTTTTGGACCCAGTCAAAAATCCTGCTTTTTGATGGAGCACGACGATATCGAAACTTTCTCCGAAATTGGCTTACAGTTCAGTGTTTAGGGGCCGGGTTAGCTCAGTCGGTAGAGCGTTCGGCTAGAAACCACAAGGTTCCTAGTTCGATACCGGTCCCCGCCAACTCAGCGTATGAGTAGCACATGGATCTGTGCGGTAAAGTAAGGAGCTGATGGTAGGTGTGGCGCTCCACCTCAGATGCTAAACAATCTCCTTGGTCTAGCGCTATTGAAAAGGGGATAGACTCCTTCGCTGACTGGCTGATACCGACTTTAGGCCGCCCCGAGCATTATAGAAGAACTATAAAAATTGAAGTGTTTTTGAGGGTTTGACATGCTATTAAAATACGGGTAGACGAGTGTGTTAGTAGTAGCATGTCCATTTGTTCCGTGAAGAACCTCTATGAGGTGGTTTTTTTTAATGCTCTTATATATGTGAGGGAGGATTCATGGGAGTTGTGTGTATGACTATATGTGTATACATATAAATGTATGTGTGTGTTTACATATATGTGTGTGAATGTGAGTGTGTGTATGTATCTCGGTACTGTGCGCATGACTTCTAGATTTTCAATTGGGTCAAAAGTGCCTTGTTTGATGCGTGATGGTCAGTGTTTATTTATTTAGGTGACATCGGCCACCCTCGTAGGTGTAGACAGTTTTATTTCTCTTGTTAAAATGGGACTGTTTTCTGATTAAAGCCAAACGGATGAAAGCTTTTTATCTTTTTTATCTATCTGTACTCGTGGTTTTCGATTACAGATTTGGTGTCGGTATTTCTTTGAATTCTTTTAATGAGGGTAAATTTGGCGTATCTGTCAAAGTCATGGCCATCTAGTCGGAAGTGTTGCACGACTGGGATGAGCTTGCTGTAGTCAGTATTTTTTATTCGGTATATGTAGTTATTAAGCCTAAAGTAAAATGCCCACTCAGATTTCCCAACGTATTGCTTCTTGCATTTAATACAATCGAGTAGGTAAATCACGTTTTTGCTTTTGCAGTTTGATTCATGGTAGATTTTAAAGGTTTGTTTTGTTGCTGAGCTTGTAAATGTGTCTGTTGTTTTTATTTGTTTGCAGCATAAGTTGTTTTTGTACTACAGGGCCGGCAGAATTTTGTGGAGTTAATTATGGGTCTCATGTTGACTACTTTATTGTTTAGTATGTTGTTACCTCCTATCATTTCTCTGAGGTTATGAGGTCGCCGATTGGTCCCTATACCGGGTTCTTGGAAAATATCTCTTAGTTCAGGGTTTATTTTCAGGATGTTCCAGTGTTTTTTGATTATTTGATTTAGTGGTGAGAGAGTGTTATTAAATGTCGTTATTAGGGGGACGCGATGTGTCTTCTTTTTGTGTTTTGATTTTAGGGTTTCTTGTCTAGGGATGGAGATAGCTTTAGCTACCTGGCTATCTATTAAAGTGTGGGAGTTTCCACGCGCTGAGAATTGTTGACTTAGTTTATTTATTTGTTGTCTTAGCTCATTGTCGTCAGTGCAGATTCTTCTCAGTCTTATAGCTAGTGAGTAGGGGAGGCTGTCTTTGAGGTGTTTTGGGTGAGATGATTTGTAGTGAAGGTAGTTGTGAGTATGTGTTGGTTTAGTGTGTAATGTGGTTTGAAGTTGTCTGTTTTCATCTATATATATTAGAATATCTAGAAATGCTATTGCTTGTTTTGATTTTTCATGGTCAAATTTAATGGAGTCGTGTGTCATGTTTAGGTCATTTAGAAAGTTATTGTATTTGTCTTCTCCGCCCGTGTATATCATGAATATATCGTCAATATATCTTCCATAAAAGAGGCAGTCATCTTTAATTTTCGGGTAGATGTGTGTGTTTTTAAATTTGTCCATGTATATGGTTGCGTATGTGGGAGCTGCAATCGTACCCATAGCAGATCCTTTTGTTTGTATGTAGTGTTGACCGTTGAAATTGAAGTTGTTTAGTGTTAGTATGTGTTTCATCAATGTTAAAATTACTTCTGTAGGTGGATTTTTTGTTGTTCTCTTATTTAGGTGTTCCTCTAAGGCTGAGAGTCCCTCGTCGTGTTTAATGTTAGAGTACAGGGATCTAACATCCATTGTGACTAAGATCGCTTCCTGTGGTATTGTTGTGGTGTGGTTGATTTTATTTTGGAAGTCCGTTGTGTCTCGTATGTAGGATTGTATTTCTTTTGTAAGTGGTTGTATGTAGTGGTCTACATATTTAGATATTTTTGTTGTGTGACAGTTGATCGAGGAGATCACTGGTCTTCCGAATTTGTTTGTCTTATGCATTTTTGGAAGTAGATAGAAGCGGGCAGGTTTTGTGTTGCTGGGTTTTAGTCTATCTGCTCTTTCTTTGTCGATTAGATTTTTTTCAACCATATCTTTTATAGAATGTTTGATGATGTTCTGGTGGTTTTTAAAGGGGTCAGCTGGAAGTGCAAGGTAGAATTCCTCGTTATTTAGCGGTTTTTCGGCTTCTCTGAGATATTCCTCGATGCCACAGATGATATATATATATATATATATATATATATATATATATATATATATATATAATATATATATATATTCTAAACTCCGACGGTATAAAAAAGTCCCGGGTTTATAGTTTGCAATTACACCATAGAAACCTTTGCCAGAGAACAAAAAATATATAAAAAGAAAAGACAAAATCATATGCGCCCCCTGAAAAATATCAGAGGGTATTATAACAATGGCCAAAAGAAAAAATACTATAAGAGTTGCCTAAGTAAAATATACTAAAGTGCTGAATACAAAAAGTAGAGCTAATAAATTAAGAATCAGAGAATATATACCTAGGTTTCACCTAACGGATTATCAGTATACTTCTGAATTGTCCTGGTGATCCGTTAGGAGAAACCTAGGTAGATATTCTCTGACTCATTAGGCTTACTCTATATATATATATATATATATATATATATATATATATATATATAGTCCACTACATTTAGCCTGTCACCACAGAGGGCGTTCCTGAGCCAAATCTTCCCAGCTGAAAGGAGTGATGTTAAGCACTTGGAATCATACATGCAGACATTCTTAAATCGCAGTTAGGGTCGACCAATCTATCTCTTGCCAGATGAAATAGAGGATATGTCACAGTAGAGAGCACAAGCTGGGAAGTTGAGCTCTCTCTCTGGAACTGCAATGTTAGTGATCCTGTCCCTCCTGGTGATGCCCAGTATATGTCAAAGGCAGTACAGATAGTATCTATTTAGCCACCGCTCTTGGTGGCAGTACAGGGTCCAGGTTTCGCTTCCATGCAAGAGAGGGCTGATAGCGCAAGCCTTACAGACAATATCTTTATACGGACAGTGAGCCTGTCTTCTTCCCACACTCTCGCTGTGAGCTTCCCAAAAGTAGAGGCCTCGTTTCCAATCCAGCAACTGAGTTCAACATCAAGTGACATTTTACTTGGTTTTAACATAAGATAAATGAGCTCTGAGAAAAACAACAATGTCTTGTGTTCGTTACTAAGAACTGCCAACGTACGCGAGGACAGAAAAACATCCTGTTGCATAATTCATAGACAGCCAATAAATTATGTACATACGGTAGTAAGAATATTTTGAATAAGGGTCCGTTAGATTAAAAAAAACGGGGGTCCAGTGGAAAGTTACCTCGACGGTTACTGACAGGTAATAACCATTTTACTTGTCCCTTGAAAAACGCGCCATTAGAGGCGTGGGATTTTAGTTCACGAATTAATGCAAGCTCTACTGAAAGAATAAAACTATTATCTGTATAAAAGTCGACTGTACTTGATGATTTATACCGGTACATTTTTTGCTTTAATAATTGAGTCTAGCAAAACCGGTTGATATATCACAGTATAATAATTCAATAATCACAATGTTTGATATGTTTACTTAAGAGTTATTGTTAAATAGCTCAATATGTAAAACGTGTAATAATCTTGATTTAACTATCTCTCAATATTTTTTCTCTTTCTTTCCTTCTTTTCATCTTTTGATTATGTGTGATAGAAATAGAGTAGCGTTATCGCTTCCGTACACTCATTCCATCTCTCTATATATTCTCATCTCTCTTCTTTCCCCTACTCTCTTTCGTTCTTTCGTTTTCATTATATTTTCCGTGTGCCATGTCATTTTTCTTATATGTCATTCTTTATAATAAAAAGGGAATGGTCTCTTATTTAACTGAGTTGACGACACTCATGAGAAATAAGAAATCAGTGATTAAGCGACACTAGATAATTAGGACTTACATTTTTGCATTTTATCTTGACCTATTTGGACAGTCTCATTTTTAACCAGAGGGGGTGGCAGGATATATCAGTCGGGAGATTAGGGAACAAGAGTGTTGATACATATTTTTAGCAATAGTTGTTAACTATTTAATTATTGGAAATGAAAACTAAAATGTTTTCAATTATTTTAATCCAGTAGTTATTTAGGCCATCACCTACCAGTTGCCAATCAAAAATCTTTTGTATGGCTTCTAGGCCATCACTTAGTACAGACTTTGTAGAATTTGAAATCGGTCAGTTAGATGATAGCGTAGGGGAGAAACTGACAATTACATTGCGTCGTTTACTCTGTGACTCTACACAATCCAATCTTATATGATCGATCACGCAGTGTAATGGTTCGCAAGTTCATTGGGCGCTCCATTATTTTGGCCTTGTGCCGCATCTAAGCTACGCTTAGTAAAAAATGGAGGCGAGGAGTGTAATGGTTAGAGACGTAGGAAATGGACTCGTCGACCCGAATTCAAATGCTGGAAGAAGCTGTTTGCATTTCACATAGCACTAATACCATTGGAAAAGGTATGAATCCAATTCTCCCTCCAGCTATGGGGAAATAGCAGGGCAGACCGGGATCGTTAAAATTGGGTAGCAACCAGTATGGGAGAAGGAAAACTCTAATTTCAAACCTTTTATATGTATAATATATTATATTATATATATATATATATTATATATATATATATATATATATATATATATATAATATATATATATATATCATTTGTGTATATATATATATATATATATATATATATATATATATATATATATATTTATATATGTATAAATAATTTGTGTAATATATATCATCATCATCATCGTCGTCGTGCAATTAGCACGGATATCCATGACAATCTCTCGCCAACTCTCCCTATCATTCATTGAGCCAGAGAGGTCTTCGACGCAGCATCCAGTATCCTTGCATAGTTGGTCATTGTAGGTCCATGGTTCCCGGCTCACACTAGCATGTCCATGTGTTGGCTTCCACAGGAGAACATCGCTTATGAGCTCGTCCTTGCTTCTCCAGCAGTGTCCATCATGCCTTGTCCGTCTCACCCGGATGGTTTGTGAGATGGGGGTCAGGTGGCTATACAACTGTTTCCCTGTGAAGTGCTGTTGCCACTTCTTGTTCAAGACCGCACGCAGCATTCTTGTGCAGGTCCCATATAGCTTATTCTCAAGGCTCTTAGTTAGGGTCCAGGTGGTGCAGTCATACAGCAGTACTGATATATCCACAGCCTGGAAGAATTGTCAGTGAGATTGGATTTCTATATGATTGATAATTTATTTGTGGCCGCACATGCCTTTCCTATTCATGTATTAACATCGCTTTCTGTGGAAGAGATATTACTACATAGGTATGTGAATTGTTCTAATTGCTTAAGAGGTTTACCGATGAGTGTGGAGTGTAATATATATATATATATATATATATATATATATATATAATGTGTGTATATATATATATAATGTGTGTAATATATATATATATATATATATATATATATATGCGTATATATAATGTGTGTAGTATATATATATATATATATATATATATATATATATATATAATGTGTGTATATATATAATGTATATAATGTGTGTAATATATATATTGTGTGTTATATATAATGTATATATATATATATATATATATAATATATATATATATATATATATATATATATATATATATAAATATACATAAAAAATGATATATATATATATATATATATATATATATATATATATATATATATATATATATATATATCGAGTATAATGTCAAATTATATATCCTACGTATTTCAGTAAGCCCAATAACAAAATAAAAACAAATCACAATAAATCTAAAAAAAAAAAATCTACCGATACTTTAATATAACAAAAAAAAAAAAATAAAACAAAAAAGACCGAAGAAAAACTGCAGTAAAAACATTACGTATCGATTGTTTAATAACGCATGCGCAGTGGCGCGAACTGGTATGGCGTACGCATGACATTGAAGAATTGGATTTTAACCCTTTTTTTTTACCTCCCTGCCCGGGGACACGATTCAGCGGAAAGAACTCAGCCCTTAGCTCTCCTTTGGGAATTCGTACTGAAGGGGAACATAGGGTGGCGCTGCTTGTCAGGGGGTAAGCAATGTGTCAAACGGCTTATGACACCACCCATTCCATTTTTAGTCGGTTACGCCTGATTGAACTTAGGCGATTTTTCGACACACAATAAATAAGGCTGAAATGGCGACAGTGATGAAAATGTGTGAACGTGGTTGGAGGGTGAGGTTTCTTAATCGGGCATATGGCAGCCAATTCATATTCGATGTCGATAAGGCAGTTTAAAGGAGGAATATCAGACTGCCGAAGTTGATTTTAGAAATATCCGTGTTTATTTTCAACGTTCTGTTCATACGTTTAATGGTGTAATACGATGTTGGTCGGGGTGCCAAATGTAATACTATGATCTGGTCACGGGACCAAATGTAATACTATGGTGGTTGCAGCAACAAATGTAATACTATGCTGGTCGGGGTGCCAAATGTAATACCATGATCTGGTCACGGGATCAAATGTAATACTATGCTGTCGCGGCGACGGATCTAACACAATGGGTGTTATTTGACCCACAGGAAAGTGGAAGTGCTTGTTCCGGGCTGTACCTGAAAGTGACCAAATTCACCAATGTTGTTCCACAATTAATACGAACGCATTTTCAACAATAAAAGACCTTTATTTGTAATACAATGGGCTATCAACTTCTTTAGGGTTATTTGATGACAAAATTTGATTCATTTGTATGTATTTGCTAACCCCTACGCACGAGCAGGATGTGACACCAGGTCAATGTTTTAAGCGTGGTGTAACGGTTTTGAATGAAGTGTTTTCCTTCTCTTAGACTAGTTGCCATATCAAGCTTAAAGTTGATATGCCGTAAAACAAAACAAGCAAATGAAAGGGTTCTCTTTCAAAATTGCTAAATCAAAATTGGTCCCAATCAAAATAACCTGATTCGACATTAAATAACCCAAAAGGGTTGATATGCCATAATACAGAACAACCAACAAACAGATTGAAAGTAACTAGGTTTCTTCAAAAACCTCCTACATTTTTATAAGTGTGACTGACTACAAAAATTTAGGGTCTCAGGGGCCGGGTTAGCTCAATCGGTAGAGCGTTCGGTTAGAAACCACAAGGTTCCTAGTTCGATACCGGTCCTCGCCAACTCAGCGTATGAGTAGCACAGGGATCTGTGCGGTAAAGTAAGGAGGTGATGGTAGGTGTGGCACTCCACCTCAGACGCCAAAAACAATCTCCTTGGTCTAGCGCTATTGAAAAGGGGATAGACTCCCTCGCTGACTGGCTGATACCGACTTTAGGCCGCCCCGACGACTTTACTTTACTTACAGGATCAGTACCTGCATGTGTGTGTGTGTGTGTATGTGTACTAATAAAGTCCCGAGCTGTAATAGAAAAGGGGAAAAATAGTTGGATGTGTACTTTTCCCAATAGTATTAGGGCTATGTGAAATGAATCCAGGTTCTATACAGGATTTGAACTCGTGTTGTCGTGTCCATTTCCTTTGATGATAACCATTACAGAATTAGCACCTCAATTGTAAATATTCGACTATATTCGTAAGTATATTATGATTTTGTTACGTTTATTTGTTTATCGGCATATCAACTCCTTAAGGGTTACTTAATGTTGAAATTTGATTTGTATATATATATATATATTTACCAACCCCTCCGCATAAGCAGGATGTGACACAAGGCCAATTTATTAAGCGGATTTTAACAGGTTTAAATTCAGAGTTTTCCTTCTCCTAGACCGGTTGCCTAACCAAGGTTAAAAACCCCAGTCTGCCCTACTATTTACCCATAGCTGGAGGAAGAGTAGAATTTATACCTTTCCCAAGGGTATTAGCGCTAAGTGAAATGCAATTACCACGTCTAGGATTTGAACTCGGAGCGACGAGTCCATTACCTATGACTTTAACCATTACACCACGCGCTTCCTACTTGATTTGTATATATGGGATTATGATCATTTGGGAAGCGCGGTGGAGTACTTGTTAGATTCGTAGGAAATGGACTCGTCGACCCGAGTTCAATTCCGGGACGAAGCCACAGTTCACATAGCACTAATCCCCTTGGGAAAAGTGTGAATCTCACTATTCTCCCTCCAGCTATGGGTAAATGGACTGGGCTCTTTAACCTTGGTTAACCAACCAGTCTAGGGGAAGGAAAACTCTGAATTCAAACCTGTTGAACTCCGCCACAGTTCACATAGCACTAATACCCTTGGGAAAGGTATGAATTCAACTATTCTCCCTCCAGCTATGGATAAATAGACTAGGCTCTTTAATCTTGGTTAAGCAACCAGTCTAGGAGAAGGAAAATTCTGAATTCAAACCTGTTGAACTCCGCCACAGTTCACATAGCACTAATAACCTTGGGAAAGGTATGAATTCAACTCTTCTCCCTCCAGCTATGGGTAAATAGACTGGGCTCTTTAATCTTGGTTAAGAAACCAGTCTAGGAGAAGGAAAATTCTGAATTTAAAGCTGGTCCTAAAATTTTAAAACTATATTTTGATTTGGTTTGTTTTTTTAATGTTGAGAAAAAAAAGATGATATTATGAAAGGTGCTTACCTGGGATTCTGGGTCTGGGAAATTGATCCGCTTGTCGGATATCTTTTTATATGTTTGTTAGTTATGCCTATGTAAATTTACTCTTCATTTTGATTGGTTGACACCTTTATATTAACCCTCCTCTTTGTTGGTGTTTGCAGTTTCAACTAACCTTGTACCTGGCCAGCCGGGGTGCAGCAAGCTTCGGCCGCTGGATCAGGTATAGTAAATTAGTAGCGTTGATCCCAGGGGGCTATCCCCCCCGGCAATACCTGCTCCCTTGATTCAAAGGGACAGGGCTGGGTTTATTGCCCAGTGCCTGAGGCGCACCCTCCACGGGATCGGCGCATTTTTTCCACCTGCCAACCATGAGTCTCGGCTTGTGGGTGGTCTCTCGTAAAAACGAGACCTTGTGTCCAACCCATACAGGTGGGGTATGAGGTAAATATCCCAACCTTCTCGCTACCGGGGAGTCCTGTGAGTTTCAGCTGCTGGATCAGGTGTAGTAAATTAATAGCGTCGATACCAGGGGGCTATTCCCCCAGGAAATACCTGCCCCCTTGATTTAAAGGGACAGGGCTGGGTTTATTGGCCAGCGCCTGAGGCGCCCCCTTGATGGAGAATCGACGCAATTTTTTCCACCAACCACCCATGAGCTTCGGCTTGTGGGTGGGCCCACATAAAAATGTCCTTGTGTTACGGCCTCATAAGTGGGATGAGAGGCAAATACCCTAATCTTGCTGTCAGTAGGCATACACAACTAACTTTACCAGACCTATTGAATTTTTAGGTTGCAATGAGACATTATTGCAACCTTTTACTACCTTCTGAATAAAGGAAGTTGCTTTTTTTCCTTATTTTTCCGACTATCGCATGTAGTAGCTCTTTTCGTAGGTCAGCCACTCCCCAAGTGGCGATTTGCGCTATTATTTTGATGTTTTTTTCCGCATTAAAGAGTATATCAACTCCTTATGGGGGATTTAATTGGGTAATTTGATTAATTTTTAAATGTTTGTATTGGTTTATTTGTTTATCGGTATCTCAACTCCTTATGGGTTATTTAATACCGAAATTTGATTTGGATATTCGATGTCAATATTATATAAGTTTACCAGTTATTTAGGACCTTTGTAAATTATTTTTTACATCTCGTCCAGTATTTGAACTCGTGTTACCGTGCTCATTTTCTACGACGATAACAACTACACCCCAGGCGCCTCCAATGTATCTATGGTTTCAGGATTATCGTATATTTTACTGTATAGTTAAAGAGGCTTGGAATCTTGAATAGCTGTAAGCAATATTTACAGGAAGTAGTGGTACACGATTATGATAGCTCAATCAATTGAAACACGATCCAAACTCACAGCGAATGCGCGTTTCAATAAACTTCATTTCCGTCAAGTTCTGATCGCTAAATAATCCTGTCTCTATTATATCCGCTTTTTATTTATCCATTCATTTATTTTTCTAATTGAATAATCGTTTGCGACACATGAAACTGATTGACACCTCTAATATATATATATATATATATATATATATATATATATATATGTGTGTGTGTGTGTGTGTGTGTGTGTGTGTGAAACAAAAAAAATAAAAACAGCAAAAGAAAAATTGCGACTAATTAATCCTGGTGGAATGGTAAGCCTCTGAAATTAGTAGACCAGTTTATATACCTAGGTAGCAATATCTCATCTACCACACCAAAAAGCATAGACTTATATTGATAGGTTATTAAACATATGGAAATCTGATTACTCTGATAAAATAAAATAAGGATGCCTTAAAGATGCAGCCATGTTAATACAACTAAAATGCATTTTGCTTTTTTCCAAAATTATTCTTACTTATTGAATATCCCTCGTATATATATATATATATATAATATATATATATATATATATATATATTTATATATATATATGTATGTGTGTGTGCGTCTGTGTGTGTGTGTGTGTGTGTGTATGTGTGTGTGTGTGTATATGTACATGTATATATATGTATATACATATATGTATGCATATATATATATATATATATATATATATATATATATATATATATATATATATACATAAATATCTTTCTCACTCTCTGTATTATTAGCATTTTAATTTCAAGTATCAAAACATCTGGCCCTGATGATGGCCCTTTTTCTGTATACTTAAACGTTTTTAAAAATATATTTTCTATTATTATTATTATTATTATTATTATTATTATTTCATTTTAATTTATATTCAAAATAATAATGAATAGAGTACAATGTGTACAAGAACATCGGTTGAAACACGTGTCTGCATTTCATTAAATATCATTATCCATTCAATATTTTCTCCCCTTTATTTTTTTTCGACAAACTGTCGGATTCACTTCCATTGTTTTCAACTTATATATATATATATATATATATATATATATATATATATATTATATATATATAGTCATCCACAGTCACAGTGTTTCGATGTTTCATCGGTGTGGCTCGACTTAACAGCTACTTCTAGCCGGGAGCGAAAGCCGACTGAATTTTCGTAAATCAAGCTCCTTACTATTCTTTTTATTTTTCATTCCCGTTTACAACATTTTCTTTCTTTCTTCCATGTTTATTTCCTTTTCTTTCATACTTTCATTCCTTTCGGACATCTTTCTTTCCGTTTTTTCCCTTCAATATCATTGTAACCCTTTCTCTCTCTCTCTCTCTCTCTCTCTCTCTCTCTCTCTCTCTCTCTCTCTCTCTCTCTTAATTCCGCTTTTTCTTCTTTTCCTTCATTTTCTTTCCTTTTTGTTTAGTAAGTTTCCTTTCTTTCTTTATTCTATAATTTCTGTATCTTTCCTTTACTTTCCTTTTCTTTCACACTTTTCTTCCTTTCTTCCTTTTTTTCTTTCTTTCTTTCTTTCTCTTCTTTCTTTCTCCCCTTCTTTCTTTCTTTTCTTTCTTTCTTAATTCCGTTTCTTCTTTTTCTTTTCTTCTTTATTTCTTTCTTGCACTTTTTCGTTGATATTCTTATTCCATAATTCGGTATTCATTCGTCTTTATACGCTTCTTCCTATTTTTCTTATTTCTTCTTTCTTTCTGTCTTAACTTCTTAATTAAATATTATAGACACTAGAAAAATATGCACACTGCGGATGCAAGTATTTAAGTTTTAATGTAATGAAATATATCACATTAGAAAGACTAATGAAGCAAAATAAGTATGTAGATAAAATGATTGAACACTGTAAACCGCTATTTTGTTGTATCTATAGATAAAATTGCTTATTATTAATATTATTCATAACAGTATCAATAATGTAAAACAATTCTGTCTATAATTGAGGCTTAAATATAAATAAAATCATAGAGAATGTGACATGAATAACAAAGGGAATTGTAACGAGTAGTGATATAGTTTCGGTTAGAGACAGAAAAACACAAAATCTCTATTATCGTTGGGGGCGGCCTAATGTCGGTATCAGCCCATCAGCGAGGGAGTCTATCCCCTTTTCACTAGCGCTAGACCAAGGAGATTGTTTTTGCATCTGAGGTGGAGCACCACACCTACCATCAGCTCCTTATAATAAGATATTTTATCTACATATTCTGGTTTAAATCCTTTTTAGTCACCGAATGGATGATACGAATTAGCAACTACATTTTCAATAACTAATTTACTCCCAAGAACATTCAGGCGGCGACCCATGATGTTTATGGACGAAATCCTGATGAATGAACAGTACTTAACAGTCAACCACTTTGCTAGACGGGCGGTCGGAGAGGCCCTCACCGATTGATCATCTGGTCACTTCAAGCCCTAGCACCTATATGATTGTTCCGAACGTATTGTCCTTATGACAAACCTCCAACCCTTTTATCATATATGTGCTAGAAGGCAGTGACTGAGGGTCTTAGTGTCCTGGATATTACGTTAAACTGCATCTACTGGTGAGGTTCCGATTCTGGAGCTTTAGGAAGTGTGGAATACCTCTTCTTTGCCATTGCTACCAGGTCCTCTCTGACCTGGAGTGGTAGTACCTTTTAGGGTTGTATCTATAGGTTTAAAAGATCAAAGGTGAGTTTTAAAAATGTATTAAAAGATAAGTTTAAAATTTTGAATACCCAACAAGAATAAATAAAGCAGAAAACGTTATCGGCATAAAATAACCCAAGGGTTGACATGCCGTAAAATCTAACCAGCCAATCTACGAACCAACTGTTCCTATCCATCTTGGTCCTTAGTTAGTAATAATACTAATACTAAATTTATTATATTATAATCATTTTTCGAGAATTATCCTTGATCTTCTACCGACATGTGGGTGGGGGTTATAATATATCAACAGTATCCCCTAAAGAGGATAACTCCCCCTCTAAAACGGTGTGTCCTTAGTATGTCGACTGGGGCTTTAGAATACACCGACTGCATCTCTAACAGAGGGGTAAGACTCCCTCAATAGGGCCACCTGTCGGCCATGGGTGGCGACCCACGATGCTTAAGAATGGAACCACAGTGACTGAGCAGTCCATGACATGCAACACTCCACTTTCGACCATACGTAGGCTAGACGGGCGGTAGGAGAGACCTCCTCCAATTAATCGGCTGGTCATTTCAAGCCCTAGCACCTATATAATTGCTCCAACCCAATTGCCCTTATGGCAACCCGAACACTTTTTATCATATATGTGCTAGAAGCCGTGGATAAGAGTCTTCATGTCCCGGGTATGACGTTAAACTACATGCATAGTGATGCTCCAGTTCAGGAGGTCTGAGGAATGTTGAGTACCCCGTCATCATCATTTCTCCCTGATCCACTCTGACCCGGAGTGGTAGTACCTGTTGTGTGTTTATAAAAATTTGAGTATCCATTTAGAATTAATCTATTATCCGATGAATAGATAAAGTCTGGTCTTACGTAGCAGATGCGTTACCAATTAAGCAACAATATTACAGCCTCTGTTATAAGAGCGCCATAAAACAACATCTACATACAAAACATACAGACAAATACAGATCCTCCAACGAAAATATTAAAATCCTTTATGTAAATAGCAAAAAAAAAAAAACCACCTAAAAATTCTTGAGGTGATTTGAATAAACAAAACAACAAACCTAACATTAATAAAATAGCATTTAACACGGGCAATGATATACTAAACATTTTCAATAAGTAACATACTAATCTTACAAACCCTCAAAAATATAATAATATACTCTCCTAATTTGAAAGGGCAATAAATAAATGAATAAATTCTAATGAGAACAAAAAAAAAATAAAAAAATAAAAAATAACTCACTACAACCTAATATCCCCCGATGACGACTGACGAAACGGTCGAATGCGCTAGGGTAAAAGTTATTTTACCAGCTGGATCCTGATATACGAATAACTAGGAGACAACAAAAATCTAAAGATAAAGATCATGAAGAAGAAATATTCCGTGAACTTTAATAGTAACAGCCTAGACAATAACATCATCTCTTATTATAATGGAGATTGTGTGTTTGTCTGTCTGTGATCGAAACTATATTACTACTCAAGTCACAATTGCCTTAGTTATTTACATCACATTCTCCATGATTTTATTCTATATAAAGCCCAATTATTAATAAAATTGTTTTACATTATTAATACTGTTGACGATATCTACGCACTAATAACATGCAAGTTTACAGTGTGAACTAAATTGAAGAATGGGAAGACTAATTTGAATATTGATATAAAAAATATTTTAATAAATATGTGCCGAGTATTATTGATTTCTAATTTGGTTTTATCTTAATGAATATGAGCAAAAATCTCGGAGATAAATCTTAAAAGAAATCCATTAACAAGAAGAAATAACTATTTTTATTCTGTACTTCCTATTTTAACTAAAAGGTTAAGTTAAGAAAATTTGAAGTGAAGGAAGAGTAAAAATATCGGGAGTGAAGGAAGAGTAAGTTTCAATTGATCTATTTTTCAATTTACCCCCTCCCTCTGTTTCAAATATTTTTATCTGAAAAATCAAATTTTCGTTGTTTTACTAACTATAAGTTTTTTTGTTGATTTTTAGATGAAGGTTTTTCAATCCCTAATATATAAAAGAAATATTATTTCGAATATTACTGATAATATTTCTACATTATTGTTATATATTATATTATATATATTTACACACACACACACACACACACACACACACACACACACACACATATATATATATATATATATAAAAGAGAGAGAGAGAGGAGGGAAATATTATTGATAATGTATGAATATCAAAGTTAGGGTTAGAAAATTGCATAGGCAAGAAATTATATATATATATATATGTGTGTTGTGTGTATATATAATATATGGTGTGTGTGTATATATATATATGTGTATGTGATGTGTGTGTATATATATATTGTGTGTGTGTATATATATATATATATATGTTTGTGTGTCTATATATATATGTGTGTGTGTGTGTATATATATATAATGT
>CM042170.1:28732959-28745459 GCA_023376005.1 Doryteuthis pealeii | reverse complement strand
AAAAATTAGAAAGATAAAAAAATAAAAATAAAACAATTTAAAATGAAAACTGAACCCCGTCCCTCTCAAATAAAATGTTGCGTGCATGTAATAATCAAACAATTATTTTGAATATTTTCCACATCAATTTTCCACAAAATCGTAGGTATTTATTTATTTGTAAACTTTTTTGTTAACTTCTTGTTACTGTAAAAAAAAAAAATGGACGAAAGTAAAAAACAATTTTTAAAATTGCTTACTCAAATTTTTTTGGGCCGGGTTAGCTCAGTCGGTAGAGCGTTCGGCTAGAAACCACAAGGTTCCTAGTTCGATACCGGCCCCCACCAACTCAGCGAATGAGTAGCACAGGGATCTGTGCGGTAAAGTAAGGAGCTGGTGGTAGGTGTGGCGCTCCACGTCAGATGCTAAAACAATCTCCTTGGTCTAGCGCTATTGAAAAGGGGATAGATTCCCTCGATGACGGGCTGATACCGCCCGTCGACTTTATAGCATAAGAATATTGTGACGTAAGCTGTGACGTGGAGCTATGACGTAGACAATCTCCATTATTAATAAATATAGAAAACTTGAAACCATAGAACTGTGTGTCAGTTATTTCTACTGGCAAATATATGCACGCTCAAGGTGCACCTATTAGAGTTTTAATGTAATAAGATATATTAAATTAGAAAGGCTAATGAAACTAAATAAGAATGCAGATAAAAAGATTTAAAATAGAGGGGTTATAATCGAAAAATAGAATAACTGAAACTTACTCTTCCGTCACTCCCGTCGTTCATTGCTAAATTTTCCTAATTTAACTATTTAGTTAAATTAGTAAGTAAAGAATAAAATTACAGATATTTCTTCTTGGTAATGGATCTTTTAAGATTTATCTCTGAGATTTTTGCTCATATTCATTAAATTAAAACCAAAGAATTAGAAATCAATAATTCAAGGCACATATTCATTAAAATCAAATTTTTAATATCAATATCCAAATTAGCCTTCCGGTTCACACTGTAAACCGCTATTTTGTTGCATAACAATAAATACAAGTACATGTTATTTAGTAATGTGGATATGGTGAACAGTATTAATAATGTAAAAATTTTTATTTATAATTGAGGTTTAAATAAAAAAATAAAATTATGGAGAATGTGACGTAAATAACTAAGGGAATATTGATTAATTAATAGAAAAACTTAAGAAATTGGCCTTGTGTCGCATCCAGCTCATGTGGGGTTGGGATATATATATATATATATATATATATATATATATATATATATATACTAGGAATGGTTATTACCTCCCACTTCTAATTCCTTGCTACTACTCGTTCTCGTTAAAAACGAGACACGAAATCATACCATCGTTTCACACCTGAGGATGGCAAATTGTATTGCCAAAAGCGCTCGTTTGGAAACCTTTGGGGGACTGTTATACCAGTTACACCCCGACACCAGAAAGATGGCCCGAAAATTGGAACGGACAAACGAAAAACTTGTCCGACAGGAATTGTCTGTACAGTTCAACAAAACTTGTATAAAAGAAAAAATGCTGCCAAAATACACTATATATATATATATATATATATATATATATATATATATATATATATATATATATATATTCGACTAAAACTCATTAGTTTAGTTAATTCGTTGGTCGGTATTACGATTATAATTATACGGTGTTCGTCACGTAACTGAGAACACACACACACACACACACAATATATATATATTTATGTGTGTGCATATATATATATATATATATATATATATATATATATATATAAAAGAATAATTCATAATCTTAGAAATTCAAACTAGTTTCATCAGTGCATCGTATGAATCCAAATGACTAATTTTCTTATCCTAACTCCCCCACCGTCTGTCCCCCACCCTTATCGACCATTGACTTCCCCCAGACCCCAAGGCCCTCTATCTACCACGGCTAAACGTTTACCCATAACCAATTCAGCGTTGATAAAGAATTTCTCCCCGATGAATAATTAGCTGTGTTGTCAGATTGAGCGAGTGAAGAGAGAAAACCGATTGAGCCGGGGCCGGGGTCGGGAGATGGGCCGGGGCCGGGGCCTGGGCCTGGGCCTGGGCCGGGCCTGGGCCGTGGCCTGGCCGGGAGATGGGCTGGAGCTTGGTCTGGGGCCGGGGCAAAACGTTTACAGATCTTTGGAAAAACGTATCGCCCTTCGTCGCTATTGTTATTAGAAAGCAAAACGCCTAGCTAATCCGAATCTCCGACCCGGCCTGGCCACCAACACCGTAGCCGCCGCCTTCGTGGCCGTGGCCGTGGCCGTGGCGGTGGTCGCCCCCCTTCCCGTAGCCGTAGCCGCCGCTTTGGCCACTGACCCAAACCGATTTACATTTGAACGGACGCCAAAAACAGTTCTGTTTCTCTCAATATAAACATAAAAACCACTTTCTTTCCTTTTCTTTTTCTGTTTCAATTTCTCTACTTCTCTCTCTCTCTCTCTCTCTCTCTCTCTCTCTGCTTTGCTTATTATCTTCTCCTTCTCCCTCTCTCTTTTACTCTTTAACCACCTTTCTCTCTATCCTTTTTATCTTCTCTCTTTCTCTCTCACTTTCTCGTTATTTTCCCTTTCTTTCTTTTTTCTGTTTCAACCTCTCTACTTTTTTCATCTCTCTCTCTCTCATCCTCCTTTTCTCATTTCCCTCGTCTTTCCCCTCTCCTCTCTCTCTCTCTCTCTCTCCTCTCTCTCTTTCTTTCTCTACCTGCCCATCTCTTTTTTCTGTTTCAACCTCTCTCCAGTTTAAAAAAATCTCTCTCCCTTTTCTCTCTCTCTCTCTCTCTCTCTCCCTCTCCCTCTCTGACCTTCCTGTTATTTGTCTTCTTTCTTTCTTTCTTTCTTTCTTTGTTTTAACCTTTCTCCTTTTTTATTTCTCTCTGCTCTGTTTATCTTTTACCTCCCTTTCTCTCTCCGTTTCCCTCTCTAACTTATTTTCATCTCTCTATCTTTCTCTCTTTCTCTCTCTCTCTCTTTCTCACTCTCACTCTCTCTATATATCTATTTAATTTTTCCTTCTTTCTTTCTATATTTAAACTTCTCTCCTATTTTTCATCTATCTACTTTGTTTCTCTTCTCTCTCTGTCTAAATTTTCATCTACCTCTTCTTTAATTTTCTTCTTCTTCTTCCTCCCCTCTCTCTCTTCTTTTACCCTCTCTTTCTTTTTTCTAATCTCTCTCTCTCTCTCCCCTCTCTCTCTCTGACTTTCCCGTTATTTTTATCCTTTCTTTCTCTATTTCAACCTTTCTTCTTTTCTCATCTTTTTTCTGTTCTCTTTCTACATTTCATATTCTTCTCTTCATCTTGCTTACTTCTCTCTTTCTCTTTTCTTTTCCACATCTCTCTCTCTCTCTCTCTCTCTCTCTCTCTCTCTCTCTCTCTCTCGTATCTCCCTTTATCCTCTCTTTGACTTTCTCCGTCATCTTTTCTTTCTTTTATTTCAAATTCTACCAACACTCTATCCAACCACTTGTGAAGTGCCTCCCCGTCTGCAACCCACACCCCGTATTTCGACAGGGGGGTAGATAATGGCCATACAAACAAAAACAGCTTGGGGTATCGGGTTTCGTTAACGAAAACTATGGAAATTATTGGGGGGAGGGTCAGTTGATTCTGCGGGTCCGTAGTTTTGCCAGAGACAGAATGGCTACACAAATCATTATATCTTTCGGAAGGCCGTTATGGGTAGATAATAATTAAACGACTTTTAGAAAATATAGCTAAGTCTGGCACAAGGTCAGGAAAAATAGAGATTGGCGACAGCACAGCCTCAATCACTTAACTAAAGCCCAACTCCCTCCTCCTCTCAAAAATCCAGCCCCTTCTCACTGTGGCAGGGTGGTACCAACTGTAGAGTTTAATGGAGTGATTAGTATCCAGCTAATATTTGTACAATAAATATCATTGGACTCATTTATTATTCCAATAAATATTGATGTACAATAAATATAGATATTAGGGCCGGGTTAGCTCAGTCGGTAGAGCTGTAGGGGATTATCTTCCTTTTGCCGGAAGAGTTATCTTCTCGCTGCATTGCTGTTTGTTCCCACTAGGGGACCTCTGGTATTTAAGCGCATTCATTCAAACGCTGCTTCCTCTTTTTAGCTGAATCTTCTCAAGAACTGCTATGGGCTAGAATCTATCTACCCCTCTTATCGGTGGGGCTTTTCTCCCCCCCCTTACATTACTGTAAGTCCTTTATACAGCATGGACTATCCTTTAGTTCCATGTCTGTAACATTTATTTGTTAGGTACATTTGGGTATCTTGTTTATACCTAAATATTGTCTATGTATTTACATGTTCTATTCTCCTGTACATGATGTATCTTATCGTTTCCATGTGCTGTTATATATATTAAATGTTTTGTCTCACAATGTGTCGGAATTGTATGTTCATTAAATGACTTTGAATCTTACAGAGCGTTCGGCTAGAAACCACATGGTTCAAAGTTCGATTTCGGTCCTCGCCAACTCAGCGTATGAGTAGCACAAGGATCTGTGCGGTAAAGTAAGGAGCTGATGGTAGGTGTGGCGCTCCACCTCAGATGCCAAAACAATCTCCTTGGTCTAGCACTAGTGAAAATGGGATAGACTCCCTCGCTGATTGGCTGATACCGACTTTAGGCAGCCCCGACGACTTTACTTTACTTTATTTGTATATCTTGTGTTGCAAGCTAAGTGTGTTCTGAGGATCCAGAATTGGTAGGTGGTTTAAATAGCAGGTCGGTCTATTCCACTTGTGTATTTGGGCCAAGTTCACTTCCTGGGTCCTCATTGGCTTCTGGTTTAAAAGTGTACTTACATCCATATAAATTGAACATTTGACTCTGGCAGCTAGTATAGAGCGTATTTCTTTACGTTTTCTTTTATTTGTCTGGTTACTGGACGCTAGTAACAGCTCTCTCGTGGAGGTGAGTAACGTGGTAGCTTTAGAGAAATGCTGTCCGGAACTCAGGTTCCTGGTAGTGCATTCCAGAGTAAATTGGTCTGTCATCCAGTGGTATTAGGGCCACAACCCGGCTAAAGAGGCTCTGGTGAAAATTCAAAGGGCGTTTCCATTATTGTGAGAAATCAACGGCTTTTGGTGTACTTGTCACTGCGTCTGTGGAAAATTTACGTCAACCGAGGGTATCTCCGTTCCCTGACCGGGATATGTACGCGAGTTTTGGGGACCGCTGGTGAATTCCCTATTCTTTTGTGGTACTATTCGCTGAGTTCTGTCCCGGTCTCCTGCCTTAAAAACGCGTCGGTGATAGCCCAAAAAACAAAGCCAACTATGAATGCAGTCCCAAGCCGAAGCGGTGCCTGCTGTATAGAAAAAAATAATTTGTCGATTGAAAGCGATTTATCGACAAATTATTTTTTGTTGTTTGAAGGTGTTAAAAGTAAGCCATATTTTTGAAAATATTGAAAAAAGACAAACAAAAAAAAACAAAAAAAACAAAAAAACAACCAGCGCTTAAGGCGTTTTTCCCCAAAAGTTAATGTGATATTTTACAATCAATCTTTTTTGGCAAGTAAAGGTAAATATTGTAACCTTTTAAAAAAGACAAAAAGGGATAGGCTATAACAAAATACAGACCCTGTCCTAACTGGTTGCCTAGCCCAAAACACGTTCTAGCATCGGTGATTGCCCTTGGGAACGGAAAGTTCAGTATTGTCTCTAGCAAAGAGTCTGAGGGGTCATTCCAGAAGGCGTTATATGGAGGCCTCAAAATTGCACCACATCATGCTTGCAGCACCATGCAGGTTTTCATACAAGCTGCAGATTCAACTGAATGCGAGTTGTACCCTAAGTAAGTAAAATCATCAAATTCATTAAAGGATTAAAAAATAAAACACTTTGAAATGTAAACTTTAAATATGTATCAAAATAACACAAACTATATATAGATATATAACACCAGTCATGGATTTATTAAAACTTGTTTTAAAAAACAATGAGGACTGTCTAATGTTGCATGGTCAAATTTTGAGTGTATTTATTCTATGTTATGACGATTTTGGGTAATGTGACATAAGCAGTGACGTAGTTTTTGTTACAGACAAAAACCGGAAGCGAATCCCATTATTAATAGATTAGATTGGATTACTTGATAAATATAAATGTTTGTAAAAATAATCTTAAAAATCTAGCTCATAAAATATAAATGTACAATAAAACCGATTCCCTACCTCTTAGGCTTAAAATAACCCTGATTGATTGACATACCGTCAATCAATAAATAAATACTGACTGAGGTAGTGAATTGTCCTTATCTTATATTTATTTGTTGTGTAAAACACATAAATGCACATGATCTGATCCCGTACTTTGCTTTCAATTGACTATGTTTAACATCGACATATACTCACGCGTACAGCCGTATGCAAATTATTTGTATTAAATTAGAATACGTGATATAATATAAATGTTTATAAAAACTCTGAAGAAAAAACAGCTATATGTAAATGTACAATTAAATTCTTAGGCATAAAATAACCCTAGATTGATTGACACGCCATTAAAATCAATCAATAATCGAGATAATGAATTGTCCCATCGTATATTCATTGGTTGTGTTAAACACTTAAATGCACATGATTTGATCACGTTCTTTGCTTTCACTGGACTAGTTTAACATTGAAAAAAAATCTTCATACAATGACTGCTATTTACACAGTAGCATTGCAACCAGCAAAGCCTTCATCAGATGATGACTCTGGTTCAGGCATGGTTTCGGGGCCGAAGCATCATTACCACTAACCCAGAGCGCCCCAGCAGTATCTCACGATACCACCAGACTTTGTCGTTTGATGTCACAATATAGGACTGCCATATCCACGCTGATGCGGTTAGAGCCTTCGCCTGGATCTTTTTTATGTATTTCCTCTTGTATGGTGGAGAAAGTCCAAGTTTAGACAAAAATGCCAAGGTTGAGTTGGTAATAAATCTCCGGCATCCGACTTCAATGGGAAATACATTTATTATCCATCCGTTTCTGAGTCATTGTTCACGTAGGACTTCATATTTTTCCAACTTACGCTGATGTACTCAAATGAACTTCTTATGTCAAATAAAGTGTCATATGTATTATGTCACACAAGCAATGAAGGAGTTTGAATTAATTGTAACTTGCAAGCATATATGTATTTATCAACCCCTCCACACGAGCAGGATGCGACACAAGTTCAATTTCTTAAGCGGAGTTCATCAGGTTTGAATTCAGAGTTTTCCTTCTCCTAGACCGGTTGGCCTAACCATGGTTAAAGAGCCCAGTCTGCCCTACTATTTAACCCATAGCTGGAGGGAGAGTATGATTCATACCTTTCCCAATGGTATAAGCGCTAAGTGAAATGCAATTACCACGTCCAGGATTTGAACTCGGGGCGACGAGTCCATTTACCAAGAATTTAACCATTACACCACTCGCTTCCTACTTGCAAGCATATAACTTTGTGAAAACAAATGACTATTATTAAACAGAAATAATTACTTGAAACCACTTAATTATTAGTATTAGTGTTGTATAACCGACCACTGGATTTCAATAAAACCACAGACACGCGTATATAAAAATATGACCCGTCTTTATTTTCGTCGGGTGTGGGTGGTGAGGGATGACGAGTGTTCACAAGGAACTTCCGTGGGTGGTTGATACGGGAGAGGACGAGGTTACCTTCTCGGTTGCTGCTGGGGACTGAGTTGACACCCTTCATCCGCTGGCCTTTATATACAATAAATATGGCCACGCATTTTTATCTTTTGATCTGATAACGGACATATATATTTCTTTATCTTTCTCTCCGCTTCTTCAGCGTAAGTCTCCGCTTCCGTTTTACTTTTTTTTAATCTATTTCTTCATCTTCTCCCTGCTTCTTGACCAGAATGCCTCTTTTCCGTTCTCCCTTTTTTTTTAAACAAATAGTTTTATTTTTCTCTTTGTTTTTGCCGGAAGCTTCCTCTTCCGTTGCACGATAGGAATATGAGAAACCATAAAATTGCGTAAATCAATTTTTTGGAGAACAATGCTTATTATAATTTAACTGTTTGCAAAATCCGTAAAAAAGACTACAGAAACAAATGTAAATATAAGTTTACAGTAAAAAACCTATTGGTATAAAATAACCCTAGACTGATTGAAATGCCGTTAGGATCAATGTGTCAAACTCCAAAGACCGAGGTAGCGAAATATCCTCTCGTCTAGGCGTTGATTTTGTAATACATTTAAATGCGTGATCTGTTCACGTTCCTTGCATTCACTGGACTACTTTTAACATTGATACGTACCCATGTGAGGTATCGAGTCTAGCCGAGACGACCTTAGTCACTTCTGAAAAGAGTGGAGTCCCCATGGCCTAGTGGCTAACGTAATGGACTGAGTAATCATATTAAGCGAGTTCGAACAGCAGTCTTTTGGACAAATACATTTGAGAAAGGTATAAGCCCTCTTATCCCCAGCTTTGGGTTAAATAATACCACTACTTTTCTTCTACAGGGATTGATTTGGCATTAAATAATTTACGAATGTTGATATGCCATTAAACAAAGAAACCAAACCTAACCAAATACGCTATGTCATATAACTGTAAATTATTTGCATTAAGAATAGATATTCGAAGTTACAATTGTTTACTATAATTAGTTACTGGAAATCATATTCATTCATTCATTCATTGGCATTCAGTCTCGAAGACTATCATAAAGTTTTTGTCTGCCCCTGAAGTTGCAGCCTCCTGTGACTGTGAAGTCCTATGTTTGAAAAACATTCTTGACCACAGATTTTGCATTTGTAGGTTGTCCCTGTAGATGATGATGTTTCGATGCTTTGATGCTGCTTTCTTCTGGACCTCTTAGCTTCATGATGTTGTATCAGGGTGACTTCTGACATATACAGTCCTCTATGGAGATTTTGCTGCCACCGAGGGCGGTCTTGAGCCAAATTTTCCCAGCTGGAAGGGACAATGCCAAAGCACCTAAGATCATTCTTGCAGACGTCCTTGAATCGCAGCTGGGGGTGACCAATCTGTCTTTTACCAGATGTAAGCTCTCTATAGAGGATGTCTTTCGGGATTCGTCCATCATCCATCCGACGTACATGAGCCAACCATCCGAGACGACGTTGTCTCAGTAGAGAGTACAGCCTGCGGAGTTGAGCTCTCTCTAGGACTGTTGTGTTAGTGATCCTGTCCCACTTTACTACATGCAAATAAATGACCATTATTAATTAGAAATAATTACTTGAAACCACATAATTATTAGTATTAGATAGGAATACGAGAAATCATAAAACTGTGAATCATTTCTATTAGAGAACAATGCTTAATATAATCAAACTGTTTGCAAAATCCGTTAAAAACTACAGAAACAAATATAAATATCATCATCCTCATCATGTCGCGCAAGCAGCACGGATATCCATGACAATCTCTCACCAACCTTCCCTATCACTCACTGCCCCTGGGAGGTCCTCTGCGCAGCATTTATAATCCTCGCATAGTTGGTCAATGTAGGTCCTTAGTGGGCATCCTACGTTAGCATGTCCATGTGTTGGCTTCCACAGGAGAACGTCTCCACACTTGACGGTTAGCCTCTTAAGCCAGTGGAACAGTTGAAATACCTAGGTAGTAATATCTCATCCACAGAAAGCGATGTTAATACACGTATAGGAAAGGCATGGGCGGCCACAAACAAACTATCAGTAATATGGAAATCAAATCTCACTGACAAGCTAAAGAGACAATTCTTCCAGGCTGTGGTTTTATCAGTACGACTGTATGGCTGCACCACCTGGACCCTAACAAAGCGCCTTGAGAATAAGCTAGATGGGACCTGCACAAGAATGTTGCGTGCAGTCCTGAACAATATAAATATAATTTACAATAAATAGACTCCCGTTATTCTGAATCTAACGAACCCTGATTCAAAATATTCTTACTACCGTACGTACACAATTCATAAGCTTCCTATGAATCGTGTAACATAATCTCTCATAATTGCAACTCAAGACTCTCACTGTCACTTTCAATTATAGACATGTGTTGATTGAAAACAGGAGAAGACAAGAGAAAAGACACACGTTGACTGAATTAGAGTCCTCCTTCTGCAACGCAAAGGAAGGAATGAGAGACATGTGGTGAGAGAAACCATGCAGGTCAGAGTAAGGAGCCCGGATGAACACTGTAATTGTGTATTTATTGACCAGCCCTCACAAACCGGGAGAAAAAGCTTGCAGTAGCATTTTGGCTGTGGCGACGAGTGGACGAGAGACAATATATTTTGATAGTATTGGTGAGAAGAGTGCAGCATTGCTGGGAGAGTAAAAGCGTCGGACTTAACTGTGCCTCCCAGAGAACATTCTTATTAGAAGACAATGCGTTGATAACAGACTGTTTCTTAACATGACATTGCCCTAATAAAGATAAATGACTGTTTTTATCCAATGATTATTTAAGAGCTGGGATTTTGTAACAGCTCCGTATGAGAGCGCAGTCAACCTAGGGGCCGCATCTTTGAAGTATCTGCTCTTTCCGATCTCACCAGTGCTCTTTTCTGGATGCTCTCAATTCTCAGATTTCAAATTCTCGCAGTCTCATTTCCAGATTATTTTTTGGGTTCAAAAAATTTCCTTTCCTGACTATAATTATTATAGATGTCGAGTTTTATAGTCTTTTTCGTACTCTGGTAACGTACAGATATCTATGTTTTTCGTTTTTCTTTGATTTCAGTCTGTGATAACAACGAAGTCCACTAGTTAATAAGTTAATAAATTTCAGCATAGTCGATGAAAAGTTTTGAGTTGCAATTATGAGAGATTATGTTACAGAATTCATAGGAAGCTTATGAATTGTGTACGTACGGTAGTGAGAATATTTTTGAATATTTCTGGCCTGGATATTATTCTCCCGAGTCACATCTATTCTAGCTTTTAGTTTATTATTCTGGTAGCATTGTTCTTTCTTTAGGTATCCTCTGCGTAACCATATTCATGTCATCTAATGCCCTATTTTTATGTGTTTTTCTTCCCATTTATTTTAATTTTTTTGTATTTCTTCTGTTTTTTTTTCTGTTCATTCTTTTGCATGTTTTAATAACAATTCATATCAAAGTAGAAATACATAATACACAGCAGTAAGCAAGTGTAGAATGTGTTGAGATAAAGACAAAATGCCGCTCTGTCGGCTGGGGCGTTAGAATGCACCGACTGCACCTCTGCAGAGGTAGACTCCCCCAATGGGGCCACCTGTTGCCATGGGTGGCGACCCGTGATGCTTAAGGATAGAGCCAGGTGGATGAGCAGTTCATGACATGCAATACTCCACTTTGGCCCTATCTTGGCTAGACGGGTCGGTCGGAGAGCCCCCTCCGATCAATCGCTGGTCACGTCAAGCCCTAGCACCTATATGATTTTTCCCAACCTATGCCTTATGGCAAGCTCCAACCCCTTATAATATGGGTCAGTTCATGACATGCAATACTCCACTTTGGCCCTATCTTGGGCTAGACGGTCGGTCGGAGAGGCCCCCTCGAGATCAATCGGCTGGTCACGTCAAGCCCTACACCTATATGATTTTTCCCAACCCTATTGCCTTATGGCAAGCTCCAACCCTTTTTATATATGGTGCTAAGAAGGCTGTGGCTGCGGGTCTACATGTCTTGGAATGACGTTAAACTCTATCTGATGGTGAGCTCCAGTTTGGAGTTTGGGGAATGTGGAGCACCCCTTCATCACCATTGCTCCCTGGTCCACTCTGACCCGGAGTGGTAGTACCTGTTAGGTCCCATCTATGGGTTAAATAGATAAATGTATTTATAAAAAAATTGTATTATCCATTAAGAATTAATTTATTTCAAAACTTTATCGGCATTAAATGACCCACTGAGGTTGATATGCCGTAAAACAAAACAAACCAAAAAACAAAGACAAAAAGATTAATCATGTAATAACCGAAAGCAGCAAACTAGCACAAAAAGAGTACAAGACAAGGCACGACTGTGTTGGAAAGGTGATCCACAGGGAATTGTGCAGGAAAAACCTTGGTATAAAATGACTCTTGACTGATTGAAATGCCGTTAAGATCAATGGATCAAACCCCAAAGACAAATAGTGAAATAACCCCTCGTCTATGCGTTGATTGTGTAAAACACTTAAATTCACGTGACCTGATCACGTTCCTCGCTTTCACCGGACTACGTTTAACAATTGACACGTACCCACGTGACCTTCTAATGTCATAAACAGTGTCAAATGTGTATTAAATCACTCAAGCAATGAACGAGTTTGAATCAATTATAGAGCGGGGCATAAACTGGGCTGAGTAATCTGGAGAATCAACTTCTTTCAGTTGGCGGGAATATCTTCGGCTCTAATAACCATAAATTTCTTGTGATATCTAAAACTAAACAAGATTCTATTTTGCCATTAAAATATCACGATTTCATCATTAATCAGCACTAAGTGCGAGGCGGGAGTTATCGAGTGTTG
>CM042170.1:28720459-28725459 GCA_023376005.1 Doryteuthis pealeii | reverse complement strand
ATATATATATATATATTATATATATATATATAGTATGTATAATATATATATTTATATATATATGTATGTTTGTGTGTGTGTTGTGCATGGAGTATGGTTGTCTGTATACACATAAATCAAGTATATATAAGGTATAAATATACATATATTATTCAATCTATCTATCTATCTATATATATATATATATATATATATATATATATATATATATATATTATATAATGAATAGTTACACATGTCTAAGTACGTATTTACCTTGCATTGATTTTATTGGGGAATGAATTTGAAACCGCCTTTGCCACTCGTAAATAAATTTAAAAAAATATCAACCAATAAATTTTGGAAAAAAAGTCATTAGCTGAAGACAAAAGTTTATCTGTTAAAGATGGCAAAATAAAATTCCTGAAGTAAAAAAAAATGGTTCCTTTTTTTCTCGTCAAAAATTATAGAATCCAAGATTGGCTCAGAAAATGGATACGAAAAAAAAAAAAAACTTTCAAAAAATCAGAGCGAAAATTTGAATTCTAAATAAAATAAGCATGGAATTTATATAGAATAATTCTTGGACTCAAGTTGAAAAAAAATTAAGATATTATTTTCATTGGAATATTTGAATGTTTGATTTGGTTTGGTTTGTTTTGTTTTACGGCATATTAACCTCAGTGGGTCATTTAATGCCGATAAAGTTTTGAAATAAATCAATTCTTAATGGATATACATTTTCTATAAATACATTTTTTAATATTAACCCATAGATGGACCCTAACAGGTCTACCACTCCGGTCAGAGTGGACCAGGGAGCAATGGTGATGAAGGGGTGCTCCACATTCCCCAAACCTCCAAAACTGGAAGCTCACCATCAGATAAAGTTTGATGTCATTCCCAGGACATGTAGACCCGCAACCACCACCTTCTAGCACCCATATGATAAAAAAGGGTTTGGTGCTTGCCATAAGGGAAATAGGGTTGGGAAAATCATATAGGTGCTAGGGCTTGACGTGACCAGCCGATTGATCGGAGGGGCCTCTCCGACGGCCCGTCTAGCCCAAGATAGGGCCAAAGTGGAGTATTGCATGTCATGAACTGCTCACCACCTTTAAATATTTGAGATGAGGCTTGATAATTTGTATTATTTGTATTATTCGGACTATTGTCCTCACCTCTATTATTATCTGTACAACGTTTCGGTCGATGTGCCCTCCAACAAGAAATACCTGAAGATGGTCGGAGGGAACATCGACCGAAACGTTGTACAGATAACAATAAAGATGAGAACAATAGTTTGAATGATACAAATACCCTCTTGCTTTCTAATACTGTTTATTTATTTCAATTAATATTTCTCTCTTTCTATTTCTGTCTCTTTTCTCTCTTTCTCTTTCTCTCTCTCTCTTCTCTCTCTCTCCTCACACACACACCACACACACACACACACACACACACACACACACTCTCTTTTCCCCTCACTCATTTATACCACATATCTACTTTGCTTTCCTTCTTTCTATTACTCTCTCTTTCTATTTCTTTCACTTTTACTCCCTCACTCTCTCACACACAAGCCCAACCCCCTCTCTTTTCCCTGTCTCATATTCATTTGCTTTCTTTCTTTTTTCTTTCTTTCCTTCTTTTTTCTTTGATTTTTGTTTGTTTGTTTGTTTTTATTTCTCTTAATTTTTGCTTCCCTTCTTTTTCCTTCTGCATTATTAGTTTCTGGATAATTCCATCCAGAAAAAAGTAAAATTGTCACCTACTCCCTTCAATTTTTCTGTACATTTTTTCCAGGTGTGGACTATGTTAAAATTAGACGAGGAAAATCTCAGAAATCATCAATAACTTAAAATCGTTTAAGATTTTTTGATAGCATTTTTGGATTTCATGGGCAAAAATGCTTTTATAAACAATTTTTAATAGTAGGAAACTCTATAACTCATTTTACAGACAAAAATAGATTACAAAAGGTCGCCATTTTTCGCCAACAGCACTAAATTTCGACATAACTCCGCCAATTTTCGGAATCGGACGCTCAAATTTTGGGGATTGGCTAACTTTATCATAATCCACAATCGGACAAAATTTCACAAAAAATGAAGGGGGTGGGTGACATGGCCTGGATGACACGGAATTACCCTCTGTCTTTTTCTTTTTCTCTATCCTTTGCTTCTTTCTATTTTATTTTTTTAAATTTCAATCTTTAGTTCGCTCATTTGCTTTCCTTCTGTTTTTCTTTCTTTTCTCCCTTCTTTATTTGCTTGTTTGTTCATTTGTCTATTTCTTTCCTTCCTATCTCTTTGATTTCTTCACTTTTTTGTACGTCCGTAATATTTCTTTATCATTAGTTTCTTTTCTTTTCTCCTTCAATTATTTCTTCTTTCTTTCTTTCTTTCTTTCTACTATTTATCTTTTTTCTCTACTTCATTTCTAATTTGCTTTCCTTCTTGTCTTTTTTGTTTGTTTGTTTTTGTTTGTTTGCTTCTTTTTTTCTTTCTTTCATTCTTTCCTTCTCGTCTCTCTTCTTCTTTGCTACTATTCTTTTCTTTATGTCAGTACAATTTCTTTGTTATTGGTTTCATTTTTTTCTTTTATCTAATTCTTTCATTCATTCTTTCTTTCTCTCTTTATTTTTTAATTGTTCCTTCAGTCTGTCCTATTCTTCACTATTTCTTTCTTTCTTTCTTTCTTCTCTTTGTTTCCTTCATTTTCTTTCTGACTGTACTATTTCTTTGCCATTACTTTCTTTCAATTTTTTTCTTACTTTCGTTCTATTTTTACTTCTTTTTTTTTCACACATTAATTTTTGTTTCCTTTCTTTTTCTTTCTTATTTTGTTTCTGTTTTTTCTTTATTTACTACATCTTTCTTTCATTTATTCTTTCTTTCTTCCTTCCCTTCTTTGCTTTTTTTAACTTTTTACTTTTACTTTCTTTCTGTACTATTTCTTTGTTATTAGTTTTTTATTTCTCTTTTTTCTTAATTTCATTTCTTCCTTCATTTCTTTTTTTCGTTCCTTCTTTCCTTTCTTTCTTTCTTTTCTTTCTTTATTTTTTCCTTTCTTACTTACTTTCTTTCTTTTTTTCCTTCTTTCTTTCTTCTTTCTTTCTTTCTTTCTTTTCCTTTCTTTCTCCCTTCTTTTTTCTTTTTTTCTTCATTTCTACCTTCCTTCCATCCTTCCTTTTCTCTTTCTTTCTTTCTTTCTTTCTTTCTTCATTTCTTTCTTCCTTTCTTGCTTTCCATTTCCTTCGTTTCCTTTCTTCTTTTTCTCTCACTTTTCTCCTTTCTCCCTTTCTTTTCTTCTTCTTTTCTTTCTTGTCTTTCTTTTCTTCTTTCTTCTTCTTCCGTTCTTTCTTCTTTTCTTTCTTTCTTCTTCTCCTCATCATCTCTTTATTCTTTTTTCTCTTGCTTCATCTTTCTGTTCTCTCTCTCCCCCTTCTTTTTTTTTGTTTTTCTTTCTTCTTCTCCTCTTCTTTCGCTTTGCCGATTCTTCTTTCTTCATTCTTTCGCTTTGCTTTCTTTCTTTCACTACACTTCTACTATTTTCTTTTGCCGCAAAAACGACTCAATCTTATTGACAATTTACATAAGTTTTAGCTTATTAGACACAGGAAGCACATGTGGTAAATTCATCGAGAAGATTGTGTTCGGCAGCATTCTTGTGGGGTATGATGGGCCCTGTGTTTATTCAAAACAACAGCATTTCCATTTTAATACTAAGTCGCAACCTAAATCTGCAACTTTCCAAGGAGTAAAATAGAAATGTAAGACTCTTTGCAGCTACAGTAAACATTCATTCTCTTCTGCACTTCATCCCTGCTCTTCTCTCTCTGTCGCTCTCTCTCTCTCTTCTCTATATATATATATATATATATATTTTATATGTATATATATATATTTATATTTATATTTATATAATTTTAATCCTAATGAGTAGATATACCTACTAATAGTTTCGCTTAGTAGTGATCAGGGTAAGAATAGACCCGCCCGCAAAAAAAAAAAAAAAAACTTGAGTAACAGTACTTTTATTGCAAAACTTAATGCCACCGGGTTCAAACAAATTACATAAACATAACCCTTTCTACACTTTTTTATTTAATGTTTTTTTCTATCTTGCTTCCTCTTCTATGTCTAAAATACCCGACATATTTCATTCGCACTCATATATTTATAATCGCACTGCTAATGATTTATTAATAGGATCTAGTTATATATTATATATATTATATCTATATATATATATATATATAGATATATATATATATATATATATATAATAATTTATTATTATTTATTTATATTTATCAGTTTATATTATGTTGGATAAAAATTTAAGACTCTACGCATATATATTAAAATGGTTTTTTTGAAGACTATGCATCTTGCCAACGGAATTAATTTTAAATACCAAAATAAAAAATAAAACATTTTTTTCAAAGTTAAAACAAATGTTTCTATTTTAACGGAATAAAGGGGGCAACTATCGTTTGGCATTACTGTAACAAAATAATGCAAATGTTTGAAAAAAATTATTTTAGTGATTCCGGACTATAAAGGGTCCGCGGAACTAACACGAGTTTATTTACAATCCAAATGTGACATTGAGTAAAGAACCCCACAAACATTTAGGATTTGTTCTATCGGCATGATGATTGCTATTTGCATGAAACCTGGGTCGCTGTTAATAATGAACATATGATCTGTGAAAACTTGTAAAATTAAATTAAATATTAGCTTTACATATTGTGCATTGAGCACTGTATTTTCTTTGTTTTCATCACAAAAAAAATTTTGTCCTTACATATACCTATATATATAGTTAATACGTAGTATATATATTTATAATGAGAAAGCTACCCTGAGCTCATTCTTGCAGACATCCTTGTCAGCAGCTTGGGGTGACCAATCTGTCTTCCAACTGTGTAAATTTGGGCTCAGGAACGCGGTGGCGGCAGTAATCTCCGTAGAGGACTGGTTATGAGTGTGTGTGTTTATGCCATACACTTT
>CM042170.1:28715929-28720359 GCA_023376005.1 Doryteuthis pealeii | reverse complement strand
CTCTCATTCCTTCTTTCCTTCATTCTTTCCTTTCTTTCTTCTTTACTTACACTTCTATTCTATTTCTTTTCCGGCAAAACAGACTTCACATCCTTATTGACATTTACATAAGTTTTAGCTTATTACGACACAGGAACACATGTGGGTAAATTCATCGCAGAAGATTGTGTTACGGCAGCCATTCTTGTGGGGAGGATGGCCTGTGTTATTAAAAAAAACAGCATTTCCATTTAATACTAGCTCGAATACCAACATCTGAACTCCAGGAGTAAAATAGAAATGTAACTCTTCAGCCTCATAAAACATTCATTCTCTCCACTCTCTCCCCCCCTCTCTCTCTTCTCTCGTTTCTCTCTCTCTCTCTCTCTAATATATATATATATATATATATATATTGTATATATATATATTTATATTTATATTTATATAAGTAATCCTAATGGAGTCAGATATACCTACTAATAGTTTCGCTTAGTAGCTCAATCAGGGTAAGAATCAGACCCCCCCCCCCAAAAAAAAAAAAAAAAAAACTTCGCAGTAAAGTAACAGTACTTTTATTGCAAAACTAATCCCACCCGGTTCAAACAAATTACCATAAAAAACAAATAACCCTTTCTACACTTTTTATTTATGTTCTTTTTCTATCTTCTTCCTCTTCTATGTCCTAAATACCCCACATATTCCATTTCTCGCACTCATATATTATATCGACACTGCTAATGTTTATTATAGGATTAGTATTATATATATATATTATATATATGATATATATATATATATATATATATATTAATATATAATATTAATTAATTTATATTATTTATTATATTTATCACCTTTATATTATGTTTTGGAAAAAATTTAAAAGACTCTACCATATATATTAAAATGGTTTTTTGAAGACATATGCATCCTTGCCAAACGGATAATTTAAAAATAAAAATAAAAAATTTAAAAACATTTTTTTCAAAGTTAAAACAAATGTTCTATTTTTAACGAATAAAGGAGGCAACTTCGTTGGCATTACTACACAAAAAAATGCAATTTTGAAAAAAATTATTTTTAGTAATTCGGACTATACAGCGTCCGCGAACTAACCGACGTTATTTACAATCCAAATGTGACATGAGTAAAGAACCCCAACAAACACCATTAGGATCTTGCTCAACGGCATTGATGATTGGCTATTTAGCATGAAACCTGGGTCGCTGTTAATAATGAACATTGATCTGTTGAAAACATTGTAAAATAAATTAAATATTAGCTCTTACAAATTTGTGATTGAGCACTGTATTTTCTTTGTTTCATCACAAAAAAATTTTGTTCTTACATATAACCTATATATATATATATATATATATATAATATATGGCAAAAGCACCTGAGCTCATTCTTGCAGACATCCTTGAATCGCAGCTGGGGGTGACCAATCTGTCTTCCAACTGTGTAAATTTGGCTCAGGACCGCCCCGGTGGCGGCAGAATCTCCGTAGAGGACTGTTCATGTGTGTGTGTTTATCGCACATACACTTTCGTAGATACGAAAAGACGTGCTTGAGCACGAGCATGTGAGTGAGTTGGTTGGTTGGATTTTACGGTATGTCAACACTTGTTGGGTTATTTTAAACCAAGACGTTTTGTTTTAATCATTCTTGATGAATATTCAATTTTCTTTCTTCCACTTCTTTCTTTCTTTCTTCCACTTTTCTTTCTTTCTTTCTCTTCTTTCTTTCTTCTCCATTCTTTTCTTTTCTTTCTTTCTTCTTTCTCTTTCTTCTTTCTTTCTTCCATTTCTTCCATTTCTTTCTTTCTTCACTTTCTTTCTTTTTTCTTTCTTTCTTCAAAATTTCTTCTTTCTTTCTCTTTCACCTCTTTCTTTCTTTCTTTCTTCGACTCCTTCTTTCTTTCTTCCTTTCTTCCTTTCTTTCTTTCTTTCCACTTCTTTTTTCTTTTCTTTCTTTCTTTCATCCATTCTTTCTTTCTTTCTTCCACTTCTTTCTTCTTTCTTTCTTTTTTTCTTTCTTCCACTTCTTTCTTTCTTTCTTTCTTCAAATTTCTCTCTTTCTTTCTTTTTTTCTTTCTTCCACTTCTTTCTTTCTTCGACTCTTTTTTATTCCTCTTCTTTCTTTCTTACTTTCTTTCTTTCTTTCTCTTTTCTTACCACTATTTTCTTCATCCTTCTGAAATTCATATTTTAACTTTCATTCATCACTTCATTTGTCCATTCTATATTCATTTTAATCTATATCTCGTTTTCACCTTTTCCGATTTTCTCTCATCTTTTAACCCTTCTTAAATTCTTGCTTACATTAACATTTCTTTTCCTTCCTTCCATTCTCCTTTCTCTCCTTTCTGCCTCCCTTCCTTCCTTCCTTCATTTTTCTTTCTTTTACTTTTTGTACTTACTCTCAAATCGTTTGCGCACCGAAAACACCTTTGCTCGTTCCATTCTCCTTACCCCCCTGATTATCAAAACCCCTCGGTTCGATCTCTCTCGCGTAACCCCCCTTCCACATCTGACCCCTTCCATTACTTTCTCATAAAATCGAATTATGCAAAAGCCGGAGCGATTCTCACTCTCTCCAAAACCCGCTAAAGAATCTCTCCAGTTTAATTCCAAGAATTTCAAAATGGAGTCTTCTTTCGTTTTCTTCGATAAATCAAAGTAAAAATATCGTTAGTCAACCAGTGAACATTCTCAATTGACGACGAAAAAGGGGCCCTTCCATTTGCATTTGAGTATTTCTCGCTTTTATATGTTAATCTCTTTTAAGCTTTGTCTGTCTGTCAGATGATTCGATTATCATCTTTTCTGTGATTCCGAATAACTTGTTTTGCGCCCCCAAGCACATCCGCTTGCATATTACGTTAAAACACTTTAGACTCAACGTCAACAGCTTCTTATAAACCTCATTGACGTTAAACTACAATACATATGTTGTCTGTCTCATCGTTGCCGTTCCAACAAAACTGCAAGGCATCTTTTGTCGTCTTTTCCTTCTGCTTGTACGATCCCGATCTCTTTCTTTTTTTCCTTCACACTTTCTTTCTTTCTTTCACTCTTTCTTTCTTTCGTTTCTCTCACTCTTTCTTACTTTCGTTTCCTTCATTCTATCTTTCTTTCTTTCTTTTCTTTTTACTCTTTCTTTCTTTCTTTCGTTTCTTCCATCATTCTTTCTTTCTTTTACTTTCACTCTATCTTTCTTTTCGTTTCCTTCATCTTTCTTCTTTCTTTCTTTTCATCTTTCTTTTCATTCGTTTTCCTCTTTCTTTCTTTCTTTCTTTCTTTCCTCAATTTCTTTCTTTCTCTTTTCTTTTCTTTTCACTCTTTCTTTCTTTTCGTTTTCCTTCTTTCTTATTTCTTTTCTCTCACCCTTTCTTTCTTTCGTTTCCTTCATTCTTTCTTTCTTTCGTTCCTTCATTCATTCTTTTCTTTCTTTTTCTTTCACTCTTTCTTTCTTTCTTTCCATCATTCTTTCTTCTTTCTTTTCTTTCACCCATTCGTTTCTTTTCACTCTTTCTTTTTCGTTCACTCATTTCTTTTTCTTTGGCTTTTTCCTTCACTCTTTCTTCTCACTTTTCCTTAAATATTTATACCTTTATTTTCCTTCCTTCCTTCATTCTATCTTTCTTTTCCTTTACTCTTGCTTTCTTTCTTTCCTTCCTTTCCTTCTTTCTTTCTTTTTTCCATCGCTCTTTCTTTCTTTTTCTTTTCTTTTCCTTCGTTTCTTTCTTTCTCATTTCTTATTTTCCTTCCTTCTTTCTTTTCTTTCTTTTCCTTCACTCTTTCTACCTTTTTTTTATTTCCCTATTTCTTTTCTTTCACCCCTTCTTTTTCTTCACTGCTTTTTCTTCACACCTTCTTTTCTTTCTTTTACTTTTCCTTCACTCTTTCTTTCTTTCTTCCCTTCTCTTTCTTCCTTCATTCTTTCTTTTCCTTCACTCTTTCTTCTTACTTTTTCCTTTCACTTCTCTCACTCTTTCTTTTCCTTCACTCTTTCTTTTTTTTCTTAACTCTTTTTCTGCCTTTTCCTTCACTCTATCCTTTTTCACTGTTTCTTTCTTACTTCTCCTTCACTTTTCCTTCAACTTTTATTCCATTCTTTTCCTTCTGTCTTTTCCTTCGTTATCTTTTTCTTCACTCTTTCTTCTTTTTCTTTTCCGTCGCCTTTCCTTCACCCTTGCTTTCTTTTCCTTCATCCTTTCTTTCTTTCTTTTCCTTCACTTTTCCTTCACTCTTTCTTTTCTTTCTTTTTTCCGTCACCTTTCCTTCACCCTTTATGTCTTTCTTTTCCTTCACTCTTTCTTTCTTTTTTCTTTCTTTCTTTCTCTGTACATTTTCCTTACACTTTCTTTATTACCTTTTTTATTACCTTTTTGTTATTCTGTATTTCATTTGTTCTTTGATTATTAATTTTTCATCATTCTTAT
>CM042170.1:28710929-28713429 GCA_023376005.1 Doryteuthis pealeii | reverse complement strand
GGAGGGGGGAACATTCGGCTGTCGCCGTCGCGTGACCAAAAGAAATAGGTCTTAGAATGAACTTGACTTTATACTCTCTAAGACGAAACGTGTTTGTCAGTATTAATTTAGAAACATGTCATGGCATGATAACGAATTAATGCCATAAGTATATTAGATGATGCCAAGGTTTCGCTCCAGATATCTATCTTTCGCCCTCTGCTCGCACACACGGGAGAATATATGTTTGTAAGAAAACGCATACTCGCTTGGATACGAGAGAGAGAGAGAGAGAGAGAGAGAGAGAGAGAGAGAGAGAGAAGAGAGAGAGAGAGAGAGAGAGAGAGAGACTCATAAGTATATATATATATATATAAAATTCCGATTATCATAACCGTATTAGTACCGACATTTTTAGACCCAATGGCGGAGAATATATGTTTGTAAGAAAAAACGTATACTCGGTAGATACGAGAGAGAGAGAGAGAGAGAGAGAGAGAGAGAAGAGATGGAGAGAGAGAGAGAGAAGAACAGAGAGAAAATTACAGACCATCCGAAGAAAATGCATACTCGGGTAGATACGAGATAGAGAGAGAGAGACGAGCAGACAGACAGACAGACAGAGACAGAGACAGAGGCTCATAAGTATATATATAAATTCCGATTATCATAACCCTATCAGCACCGACGTTTTTAGACCCAATGACCGGTTTGCTCCATTAAGCAAACAATGTAAAGGATTTTACATAAAATACATACAGTATTACCTTATATGTACTAGCAAATATATGCACCCTCCGGGTGCAAGTATTTAACCTTTAATATAATAAAATATCATATTAAATTAGAAAAGCTAATAAAACTGAATAAAAATGCAGATAAAACGATTTAGAACAGAGGGGGTATGATTGAAAAATAGAACAACTTTGAAACTAACTCTTCCATCGTTTTCCATTACTCCCGTCTTTCATTGGTAAATTTTCCTTATTGAACTATTTAGTTAAATTAGGAAGTAAAGAATAATATTACAGTTATTTCTTCTTGTTAATGGATTTCTTTTAAGATTTATCCCCGAGATTTTTGCTAATACTCATTAAGATAAAACTAAACAATTAGAAATCAATAATACTAAGCATATATTTATTAAAATCAAATTTTTAATATCAATGTGCAAATTAGCCTTCCCATTAACACTGTAAACCGCTATTTTGTTGTGTATATAAGTACAACTGCGTGTTATTAGCTTAAAGATATGGTAAACAGTCTTAATGATGTAAAACAATTTTTTTAATAATTGGGGTTTGAATAAAAATAAAATCATAGAGAATGTGATGTAAATAACAAAGGGAATTGTGACTTGTATAGTAATATAGTTTCGGTTACAGACAGACAAACCCACAATCTCCATTATAATAAGATATATATATGTGTGTGCGTACATGTGTCTGCATGTGTATGTTTGTATTGGTGTCTGTGTGTATCATCACATTAGGGTATCTGCTGATTTTTGTTGCAAAACCCAAAACATTGTTTCCAAAAATAAATAAATACAAATAAAATAAATTAGGTATTTAAATATTATGAACACCTTCTAAAAATATACCAGTAATACCTTTATATATATATATATATATATATATATAATGTGTGTGTTGTGTGGTGTGTGTGTGTGTCTGTGTGTATATATATGTATATATATGCGTGTATCTGTATATGTGTATTTATTATATATATGTGTATATATAATATATTATATATATATTATAATATATATTATATAATATATTGGTGTGTGTGTGTGATTATTATTTATATTTGTGTATTATATATGTGTGTGTATGTACTTCATATATGTGTTATGTGTGTTAATTTTAATATATGTGTATATATATGTGTATTTTTAATATATGTAGTATTATATGTATTTTAATATGCATATATATGTGTGATGTGTATATTTGTGATAATATATATAATATATATATGTGTGTCGTGTGTGTGGTGTTTTATGTGTGTGTGTACATATATGTTTATATACTGTGTGCGTATGTTCTATATATGTGTGTGTGTGTGTATGTGTGTGTGTGTAAATATGATATATATATTTATGTGTGTATATATATATATATATATATATATATATATATATATATATGTACATCAACATCTTCAGTGACAGCCTTCACATGCAACATATGTGGTCGAGACTGTTTTTCGAACAATGGACTTCACAGTAACAGGAGGTGCTATAACATCAGGGGCACAATAATTATTTAGTCTTCCGAGACTGCAATGCCGTACTGAAGTCCACCACTTAAACTTATAGACTCTACGTGGGCGCATCAGACAATAAACACGCTCGACTACGTGGTTAGTTAACTATTTAATCACCGAACTTGAAAGCCGTTCATTTACATGTATTCGACACGAACAAACGGATCTACAACCAAGGACTCTGCTCAACCAAAGGATTTTACCCAACACTAAGGAACACCGAGAAACAACCAAAGAATTCAACCTA
>CM042170.1:28665929-28700929 GCA_023376005.1 Doryteuthis pealeii | reverse complement strand
TTAATATTTGCCCTACCGTGAGTCGGTGTCAATATCAATCAATGAAGCTTCGTTTGAGTCGAAGGCGAATTCCTGTGGGTGAGATCATAAGCCTTCTAGGATGAAATCAACATTTACTTTAATTACTGTAACGTTACACAACCCGACGACTCAAGTTTAGTTGATAAAGGAAATCCGATAATGTTTCGCCTGTCTTGCTGATTCAAGCAATAAAGCGTTGAATTACCGTTTGATTCACGTTGAGACGAGATTTGCAAAAGTGTTCGGCTCAAGTCAGAGTGAGAAGATGTTCAATTCTTGAATACTCACATGAGATTGAACATAACTCTGTTCGTTTGAGTGTTAACTTTCTGGGGAATATGTGATTTTAGAAAACCGTATTATTCCATATTTCAATTTACAAGGTGTGTGAGAAAAGTATTGAGATACAAATGAACAATAAACGGAACGTTACTTTTTCAGAATATAAGGTGTGTCATAAAAGTATCCAGATAGAAGCTGTATTTACCAAGATAAAAATGAACAATGAATGGAACGTTAATTTTTCCAGAATACAAGGTGTGCCATAAAAGTATCGAGATAGAAACTGTATTTATCAAGATAAAAATGAACAATGAATGGATCGTTAATTTTTCCAGAATACAAGGTGTGTTATAAAAGTATCGACATTGAAGCTGTATTTACCAAGATAGAAATAAACAATGAATGGAATATTCATTTTCTTTCAGAATACAAGGTGGGAAAAAAGTATCGGTATTGAAGCTGTATTTACCAAGATAAAACATGAACAATGAATGGTACATGATTTTTTTTTCAGAATACAAGGTGTGTGATAAAAGTATCGAGATAGAAGCTGTATTTACCTAGATAGAAATGAACAATGAATGGAACGTTAATTTTTCCAGAATATAAGGTGTGTCAAAAAAGCATCGAGATAGAAGCTGTATTTACCAAGATAAAAATGAAGAATGAATGGAACATTATTTTTTTTTTCAGAATACAAAGTGTGTGATAAAAGTATCGAGATTGAAGCTGTATTTACCAAGATAGAAATGAACAATGAATGGAATGTTAAATTTTCCGAATACAAGATGTGTCAAAAAAGCATAAAGACAGAAGCTGTATTTACCAAGATATAAATGAACAATGAATGGAACTTCTATTTTTTTTCAGAATACAAGGTGTGTCATAAAAGTATCGAGATAGAAGCTGTATTTACCAAGATAGAAGTGAATAATAAATGGAACGTTAATTTTTTCAGAATACAAGGTGTGTCATAAAGTATCGACATTGACGCTGTATTTACCGAGATAAAAATGAGCAATGAATGGTACATAATTTTTATTTTCCAGAATACAAAGGTGTGTGATAAAAGTATCGATATTGAAGCGGTATTTACCAAGATAGAAATAAACAATAAATGGAACGTTAATTTTGTCAGAATACAAGGTGTGTCAAAAAGTACAAAAATCTCGATACTTTTTTGACACACCTTGTAAATTCATACTTTTATATTAAAACAAAGGCTACAAATCCCTGCAATATTCATAGGTGTTAAAAAATAATTTACTATATGAAAAGAAAACAATTATTTACCTTACGGGTAGGATTTGACACAGGTGATGAGTATGGTTCAATTAGCGGAGATCGAACTTGCTTCTCAGAAGTAACAGATCTGCGAAACTAGCTCGCTAACCATTACACCACGATGAGACGCCTTCAGCTTCGGTTTTGATCTGAAATGGATATTTTAATATTACATTATACAATCAATATTGTAATATTAATATATATATAAATGGAGATTCGCTTCCGGTTTTTGTCTGTAACAAAAACTACGTCACTGCTTACGTCACATTACCCAAAATCGTCATAAAATGGAATAAATACACTCAAAATTTAAACATGCAACATAAGACAGTCCTCATTGCTTTTTTAAACAAGTTTTAATAAATACATGACTGGTATTATATATCTATATATAGTTTGTTTTATTTTAATACATATTTAAAGTTTACATTTCAAATTATTTTATTTTTTATTCCTTTAATGAATTTGATGATTTTATATACTTAGGGTACAAACTCGCTGACATTGATTTTTTTACTCCCACCCCACAGGCAATATGTTTCAAAATCTATTTTTACATTTTTTTTTTTTGCTAGTTACATTAAATAATTATAATGATGAGCCTCTTTTGATAATTATAGCTTCAAGTAACTATTCTTAATATAAATAATTTTTACATAGTTATATGTTTTCTTGTATTGTATAATGCTTATAAGTTATACACAATTATATAGTTTTGAGTAATTTTACTCTATGAATGCATTTCCAGTTTGATTTATTTAGTTTACGCCACATCAACCCTTTTCGGGTCATTTAATACCAAAACAAATAACTTTGATAAAGGTTCCTATGTTTGGAGTTTTTAATATTTCAAATTGGTATAAATAATTTTCATTAACTTCATTTGGTTTGGTTTGGTTCGGTTCGGTTTGTTTAATGGTATAATAACCCTGTGGGTTATTTAATGCCAAAATCTGTTAGAGTTTGCGATAAAAGGTGGTACTCAAGTTTACTTTAAGTGTGTATTTTTGAGGATTTATTTTTATTTCTGATTCATAATTTTCGATAAAATGTTATTTCTCTCAAGAAGGATAAAATGTCATCCATGTTAATATTCTCAAACAGATCCCTCATTAGTAAATACTAATACTCCTCCTTCAAGGCAGATTTCAAAAACTAAGCCTATATCACATGAAGCCAGGTCAGGCGAATAGGGAGGTTGATCCAGCACAGTGATATTCTTCTGGGCCATGAACTCTCAGATACTCACGACAGTGTGGGCAGATGTGTTGTCATGGTAAAGTATCGATGAGTTGTCCTGCCACATCTCTCGCCTCCTCTCGCGCACTGAATGAAGCAAACGCTGCAGTATGTCTTTGTAGACATCCTGGTTGATCGTCTGGCCCTGTGGCAAGAACTCGCAGGGATTCCCCTCAGATCGAAATATGCAATCATTTTGGAACTTTTCTGACATACCTCGTATGGTAGACCTTTTCTTAGTAAATACTAATACTCCTCCGTCAAGGCAGATTTAAAAAACTAAGCCTATTAACCAATTAGATAATTTTGCTAATAAAGTAATATATTTTTGGAATAAAATTTTATGGTTAATACAGTATATATTTTTTGGAAGAAATTACCTAATCAGATCAAAGAGTAAACGAATTTATATAGAGTAAACGAATTTAAGGTTAATTTGGATAATTTCAGAAGAAAAAAAATGGTAAGAAATAGAATTTAAGACGGCATTTTTGGAATTATCTTATGAATTACTTAACAGAATTTAATCTGTTGGGACTGCACACTTCCCAGAGCTTCAGAACTGGAGCCTCATCACCGGGTATAGTTTAATGACATGTACAAAACAATTGTAACACAAGATGAGTCTAGGTAAAAAATCATACATAAAAATGCATAGGTAGATATTCTAGCCAAAACAAGACATTAGGTTTATAAGTTCCCAAAATTCACACTGAATTGTAGAATTGGACACATGGCCTGGTGGTTAGGTTAAGACAGTTCTAAGTGACAGTTATCTCTGGATTCCAGGTTCAATCCTGAGTAGAGGCAGTAGCATAGAAAAATAATTAACACAACTCCTACCGCAGCTATGGTTAGAGGAATGAAGGGTTAGGTTCAAAGTTCCTTGATAGCTCCCGAATTTGAAAAGAAGGTTCCCGAGTCCGAAAAGAAGGTTCCCGAATCCGACAAATACCTGAAGAAAGCCGCAGGGCATATTGGTCAAAACGTTGTACAAATAACAATAAAGATGGGGACAATAATCCGAATAACGCAGATAATACTAATGATCAAGCCTCATCTCAAACATTCAGAGAAAACAATTGTTCTTGCAATCAAGCATTTAAAAAAAAATGAATCAACAAAACAATCATGTTTTATTGACATCCATTAGTTAGTCAACCAGCATTGAACTTTTTTAACAGAGTTTTTAGATCTTGATCCCTCCCACCTTTCTAAAAAAATTCTAATCAACTTCTTTTAAAAAGTTTTATCTGTCATGTTTGAGTCGATGCTGACAATATTTTTCTCTTATTGTCGCATTACCTGTACAAATTCTGTTGTACATTTATTTATCAATAATATTCACTAAGAGTAGAAGAAAGTTGCCTAATAATTCCGTAAAAATTCAAAAGAAAAATAGTTAATGTATTAGTTTATTTCAATTATATTATTGTCTGTCTCACTCGGATGGTCTGTGAGATAGGGGGCAGGTGACCATACAGCTGCTCCCTTGTGGGATGCTGTTTCCACGACTTGTTCAAAATCGCTCGTAGCATTCTTGTGCAGCTCCCATCTAGCTTATTCTCGAGGCGCCTCGTTAGGGTCCAGGTGGTGCAGCCATACAGCAGTACTATGACTACAGCCTGGAAGAGATGTCGCTTTAGCTTGTCAGTGATGCAGGGCACTGCTGGAGAAACAAGGACGAACTCATAAGCGATGTTCTCCTGTGGAAGCCAACACATGGACATGCCAGTGTGGGCCGCCCAGCAAGGACCTACATTGACCAGCTATGTAAAGATGCTGGCTGCAGCGAGGAATAAAACCCTGGGGCGATGAATGATAGGGAAGGTTGGCGAGAGATTGTCATGGATATCCGTGCTGCCTGCGTGACATTTTGATGATATTATTGTCTAATGGAACGTAAAATTCCTAAAGATGTGATCAACCTGGAACTTTTTTTTACATACCTTGTATATCACAGGTTAAAATGTATCTAAGTTCAGTATAAATAATTCTGATGACTGTAAAAACTCTTTAATAGAAAGATAGACTAAGAACCTGTGATATATAAAGCTATAAAGATTTAACAAAAGAAAATGAGAGATACGACACAATCAGAGCCTAGAACGTTCTGGAAACACTTCTTATTTCTTCTAAACGATCGCCTATTCATCACATGGGATTCTGTAAATCTTAGGCGAACATTTGAAATAAGCATTTATTGATGAGGAAGCTGCACAAAGATATTGGTGTGGAATTGAAACCGGAACGTAATTCTATACTTGTAATTGTCTGTAGTTCTCGGCAGAATGAAGAGAATAAAGGAATAACAGAATGGTTAATAGATCTAAACTATCTACAATCTCGATCCGTCTTTCTTTCTTTCTATGGTAATGTTTGTTTGTTTTGTTTTATGGCATATCAACCTCAGTGGGTCATTTAATGCCGACAAAGTTTTGAAATAAATTCATGCTTAATAGATACTCATTTTTTACGCAGAGTTTAACAGTTTGGAATTCGAGGTTTTCTTCTCCTAGACCGTTACCATACCAAGGTTAGAGCTCAGTCTGCCCTGTCATTTTCCCATAGCTAGAGTTAAAACAGTTGAATCCATAAATTTTCCAAGTGTATTAGGGCTAAGTGAACTGCGATCAGCCCCGTCCAGGATTTGAACCCTAGTTGAAATGTCTATTTCTAACGGGAATAACCATTACACGATGTGCCTCCATACACGTGTACGTTGGTGTGTGTGTGTGTGTGTGTGTGTGTGTGCTATTAAACTTTTAGCACGCGCATGCGCAGACGCGAGTGTGAGTGCGTGCGTTTGTACGCACGCGCAGGTGATTTCATGCCTGTACACGTGACCGCAGGATATCTTTCTTAATTTTCATCGTTAACGATCATTATTAAGTCAGTCGGTCTAGTCACCGGGACATTGGCCTCCTTGTGGACAAATATAAAACTATTTCTAAACATGAAAGCTTTAATATCAATGATCTCACTGCGTAATAAACAATAAAATCGACCTTCGTTTTTTTTATGTCTCCCATGCCGACGTCTTGATTGGTCGAGCTTTCAAGATAACAGTAGCCTCGTTATCAAATGTAAGGGCCCACGTGGCCTCAATTTGCGCTCATAAAATCGGACCGAATGGACGCTAAACATTGTACGCGGTATCACAAATTACAAAGTCATTTAAAATAGTAAGTGTTTGATGGTTGGTTGGTTGGTTGGTTGGTTGGTTGGTTGGATCGTACGGTGTGCCTTACTCCTCGAAATGAAATACAGCCAAAGTGTTCCAGATCCTGCCAACAGGGTTGACACATTTAATAGTTAACACATCACTCAATAAGTCCCGGGCCTAACTAATAAAACAACTTTTAGGCAAAATTCGACTTTATTCGTCAACATAGTGTCCTTCTAGGATGATACACTGATTCCAACGCTTCTCTAACAATTCGATACCTTTTTTGTAGAACGATTTGTCTATGGCCTTAAAATACGCCTCAGTTTCCGATATCACTTCTTCATTGGAGCCAAATCTCTTTCCCTGGAGCATTCTGTTGAGGTCTGCAAACAGCCAGTAGTCGCTGAGGGCAGATCTGGAGAATAGGATGGGTGCGGAAGCAATTCAAAGAGCAATTCATGTAGATTTGCCATCGTTGCGATCGACTTGTAACACGGTGCATTGTCTTAGTGAAAGAGCACTTTTTCTTTTTTATATGTGGCCGTTTTTTGGCAATTTATTCCTTTAAACGCACCAATAATGCTATATAATATTCGCTATTGATAGTTCTTCCTTTCTCAAGGTAATCGATGAACAAAATACCAACCAAAAATAAATATATCAATACAAATGATATGAGGGATCAATTTCTCTGAATGTTAATTATTTTTCTGTTACTGCCTCTAACACTTGATTGAACCCGGAATCCAGAGATAACTGTCGCTTAAACTGTCTTAACCTAACCACTAGGCCATGTATCCAATTGGACAATCCAGTGTGAATTTTGGGAACTTATAAACCTAATATCTTGTTTTGGCTAGAATATCTACCTATTCACTTATGTATGATTTTTTTACCTAGACTCATATTGTGTTACAATTGTTTTGTACGTGTCATTAAACTATAGCCGGTGATGAGGCTCCAGTTCTGAAGCTCTGGGAAGTGTGCAGTCCAAACAGATTAAATTCTCTTAAGTAATTCATAATATAATTCCAAAAATGCCGTCTTAAATTCTATTTCTTACTATTTTTTTTCTTCTGAAATTATCCACATTAACCTTAAAATCGTTTACTCTATAGCGGTCTTTGATTTGATTAGGTAATTTCTTCCAAAAATATATACTGCATTAACCATAAAATTTCTTCCAACAATATATTACTTTATTAGCAAAATTATCTAATTGGTTAATAGGCTTAGTTTTTTAAATCTGCCTTGACGGAGGAGTATTAGTATTTACTAAGAAAAGGTCTACCATACGAGGTATGTCAGAAAAGTTCCAAAATGATTGCATATTTCGATCTGAGGGATGCCCTGTGAGTTCTTGCCACAGGGCCAGACGACCAGCCAGCATGTCTACAAAGACATACTGCAGCGTTTGCTTCATTCAGTGCGCGAGAGGAGGCGAGAGATGTGGCAGGACAACTCATCAGTACTTTACCATGACAACACATCTGCCCACACTGTCCTGAGTATCTGAGAGTTCATGGCCCAGAAGAACATCACTGTGCTGGATCAACCTCCCTATTCGCCTGACCTGGCTCCATGTGATTTTTTCCTCTTCCCAAGCGGAAGGGGGTCATCAAGGAAACCCATTTTGAAGATATGCACGACATAAAAAAGGGGCGTGACGACAGAGCTATGGAGAATCCCGAAAGAATCCTTCCAGGAGTGCTTGAAAGCATGGCAGAGAAGGACGGGAAAGCGCATTAGACTCCAGGGGTATTACTTTGAAGGCGATAACTTGTAGTTTGTAGTTTTGGCGAGGGCCGGTATCGAACTAGGAACCTTGCGGTTTCTAGCCGAACGCTCTACCGACTGAGAAATACAAAATAAAAAAAAAAACCAGTAAGACCGAAATATCAAATTTCAGGAAAAAAAAAGAAAAAACTTCCTTCTCAGCTCGAGGTTTCCTGAAATCTAAGACGAGATTGCATATCTAACTGTTTTCATTCGCCCATTAAATATATTTCGCGCGCTTCCAGGAGATCGGAAATGAGAACCTTATAATTGTAAGACTTCGCTCTTCAGTTGGTCTTGTAGAAGAATTTGAAGAACGCTGTTAATTTTAATGAGAAGAGGAAATCTGGAATTGTCATCGTCGCGGGCTACTAGTTGTTCCAATTCGACCAAACATTACCTACAGGGAACGCAAATTCTGACGTTTTTGCTCGACCAAATTATATGTTACATTTTATCGGGTATGTAATTGGCCGGATGCCATACAGGTGTGAAGGATTCTTAATGGCCGATTATCATAGCAATAATTGCTTTCTCCACATCTCTCTCTCTCTCTCTCTCTCTCTCTCTCTCTCTCTCTCTCTCTCTCTGGTGTTATCTTTCTCTTTCTCGTGTTTTTTTTTTATTTTCTCGATTTGAAAATTACGATAAAGGCAGGGACGTAATTGTTATGTGAATCTTAGAAATAGATGTCATGTTACGATAATAGAAAATCAATGTTTTCATTAGAAAACGGTGTCAAGAAACCTGTTGACACTAACCGTTTATTTAGGTTTTTCGGACTGTTGTCCTCATCTTTATTGTTATATATATATTTACCAACCCCTCCGCACGAGCAGGATGTGACACAAGGTCAATTTCTTAAGCGAGTTCAACAGGTTTGAATTCAGAGTTTTCCTTCTCCTAGACCGGTTGCCTAACCAAGGTTAAAGAGTCCAGTCCGCCCTACTATTTATCCATAGTTGGAGGGAGAGTAGGATTCATACCTTTCCCAAGGGTATTAGCGCTAAGTGAAATGCAATTACCAGATCCAGGATTTGAACTCGGGGCGACGAGTCCATTTCCTTTGACTTTAACCATTACACCACGCGTTTTTATTGTTATATAACATGTCAGCCGATCTGTCCTCCAGTGGAAGCAAGTGGTAGATGTCATATGTTACGAAAATCAATCCGTTTTCATTAGAAAAACGGTGCCAAGAAACTGGTTGACACTGTTTACTTAGATTTTTCGGACTGTTGTCCTCATCTTCTTTCTTATATTCATAACGTTTCAGCCGATGAGTCCTCTAGTGGTAGATTTCATATGTTACGATAATAGAAAATCAATCTATATTCATTTGAAAACGGTGTCAATGAACTAATTTACACAATCTGTTTACTTCGATTTTTCGGACTGTTAATTCTCATCTTTATTGTTATATACATAACGTTTCAGCTGATGTGTCCTCCAGTATTAGATGTCATATGTTTACAAAAATCAATCTGTTTTCATTAGAAAACGGTGTCAGGAAACTGGTTGACAATGTTTACTCAGATTTTTCGGACTGTTGTCCTCATCTTTATTGTTGTATGCATTGATTATTTAAAGCATACACTGTTTACTCAGATTTTTCGGACTGCTGTCCTCATCTTTATTCTTATATATATAACATTTCAACCGATGAGTCCTCCAGTGGTAGATGTCAAATGTTACTATGATAGAAATTCAATCTGTTTTCATTAGAAAAACGGTGTCAGGAAACTGGTTGACACTGTTTACTCAGATTTTTCTGACTCATCTTTATTGTTATATACATAACGTTTTAGCCGATGTGTCCTCCAATGGTAGATGTCATATGTTTACGAAATCAATCTGTTTTCATTAGAAAAACGGTGTTAAGAAACTGGTTGACACTGTTTACTTAGATTTTTCGGACTGTTGTCCTCATCTTTATTGTTGTTTGCTTTGATTAATTAAAGACAATTACGGAAGGGAATAATACAATTCTAGCCGTTGAAAACAGTTTCACGGTGAAGATGAACGCTAGGTAGTTGATTACGTCCTTCAAAATTCAAATACTAAACACGCTTGCGGTCAAATGCCGAACGTAACTGCTAACGTATTGAGCACTTCATATTATATATAACATTGGTATGAAGCATTAAAGTAATAAATATCAGACACCCGGTTGTTTTTGAGTAGAGTTTCATTTATTCAGTAGAAGTAAATTTTCAGGATTTTTAATCTCCCTTCTTCAGACAGTGTAAGGACAGTAGTGTTGCTGGCTTCTGGCTGTTCCATATAGTGGGGTTGGCTGCTGCTGGTGATAGCATAGTTGTCATCTTTATGTGTGGGTGTACATGGCGCTGATTGGTCAGTTGGTAATTTAGGAGTTTGTACTCTGTGTACCTTGTAGCCTACTGGGGGTCATGGGGTTGATGGTAGGGGTAATTTGGAAATATTTATATATATATATCTATATTTAATACTAATGATATTATTGTTAGATGGAAAATAAATGGTCTACCATGTTCAATCAAAAAATAATCTCCGCAGGACCCAACCCTACATTAACCAAGTTGATGTAATCCTCAGTTAAATTAAATATTTATCGGATAATAATGGTTGAATGCTACGTATTTTTTCTCTTAATCTTTGCGTGTGACCTGCACGCGAAAACCGAGAAAAAACAATGTATCGTTCCACACGTGAATTCATTCCTCAATTTTAATTTCTATATTGTTATCAATTTAATTCTAATTATAAATAATAGCAAGTAAAGACAGTTAAAATTTAATTCTAATAATATTTTGGCGGTTTAATATTACTAACTCATAGTTTTTATGTTAAGTTTTTGTATTTATCCTATTTAAAATGAATATATATATATATATACATATTATATGTATATTTATTAAAATTGTATATGTAGTTTAATTTAGTATAATGTGTTTTAACAATATTTTTTTACTGCTTTGATTATTTTTATATTGACGCTCTTTTGGCTTATTTACTGCGCCACTGCGACGGAAAAAGTTAAAGCGGCATTGGTATATATATATTCATCTCAGTAACCATAATTATTATATATCTATCTGAATAGCAGACCTATAATATATGGAAATAGGTTTGGAATGAATCCGACAATGTGGTGGAGATTGAGGAACACAAGAACAAAAACTAAAGATTGTAGGAATATTTTCGCTGGAGATTTTCGGCATCATCAGTCGTTTTTAATGAATTATCAGGTTATCATAAAAGTTTTTAGAAGGGTGTTGGCAGGTCAATAAGCGTTAATGAGAGCTTTTTAATCATTGAGAGGAAGGAAGAAATTAAGATAGTGAGCAGGGAGAAAGTAATATATATATATATATAATATATATATAATATATATTAGTTAATTTTTGTTATTATTATGGAGAAATAATTATAAAGTTCTCAATTACTTCGTAAGAGCTTATTTATTTATTTATTTATTATTTATTTATATCACCAATTGAAAGTTGTCTTACCAATGGTTTCGACATCACTTTATATCGTTCTGATAACAGGTAATCATAAACATGATCCGAAACCATTGTAAGACAACTTTTAATATGTATTGGTGGGTCACTATAAATAAATAATAAATAATATAAACTATATTCTATCTATATATATATATTATTATATATATAATATATATAATATATATATATATTTATTATTATTATTATTATTATATGGACTCTCTCGGCGCATGAGTTCATACAACAATGAACACCCACACAGGATTTGTTTATAGTGTGAAGGTTGTGTTGGACCATCCACGGCACAGCGATAGGAAAGAATTGGTATCAGAGTTATCCCTGTCTATAGACTGGTTACCCTACCCAAGGCTGAAGGGCCCAGTCTGCCCTGCTATTTAACCATAGCTGAGTTCATACACACACACACACACACCACACACACACACACACACACACCAAGGGCCGGATTATAAGAGAGTTCGACTAGAAACCACAAATCCGAGTCAATATATATGAGTAGCACAGGATCTGTGGGTTTAAAAGTAAGGAGCTATGGTAGGTGTGGCACTCCACCTCAGACTCTAAATAATCTCCTTGGTCTAGCGCAAGTGAAAAGGGATATGATTTGATACTTTCACCCCGACGACTTAATATATACTATAATTTATATATATATATATATATATACGAACTTAACATTTATTAATAGCATTGTTTAACAAATATTTAGTAAATTCCTCACATCTAGAGAAGTTCTTTACCATTTTCTTGGATAAATTCAAAGTGGAATGGTGCTTAACATCCTGAAGAAACAGGAAATGTCAAATGATTAAAAAAAAAGAGATATGAATAAATGAATAAAAAATCCCATTTACCGGGTATTTCATTTTTTGTTTAATTTTTTATTTTATTCTAAGATATTTTATTTATTTTTTTGCAAAGAAATGTTCCTGGGAATCTACCCGGACATTCCAAAAGTCTTTTATTTTGTTTTTTGAAAAAAGAAGGGTGGCAGAAGAATGTGTTAGTCTTTTAGGATTTGATCGATTTGCCTTACCGATTCTAAAAGAACTATTGATCTAATCCGGGCAATCCTTTGACCCATGTAGCCTTTTATGATTTTTAGTCTGCACCAAAAAAAAAACATCGTTCATCACCCCACACTAATTCTTTTTAATCCATACACACACACACACACACACACACACACACACACACACACATATATATATATACTATATATATATATATATATATATATATACACAAATGTATACATAATATACATATATTTATTATATATATATATATATATATATATAATATATATATATATACATATATATATATATATATATATAATATATATATATATATATATATATACAACCAAATAGAAATATATATAACACAAATATTATAGATATATATATATATATAATGTATATTATATATTTATATATGTGTATATATACGCATATATATACATTGTAATATTATTATAAACATATACATTCAATACATATATAGATATATACATACGTCATATATATACCAGTATATATACACATATATATTTATATAACCATTATATATTACATATATATATACTATATGTACACACATTATATTTATACAAATGTATATGTATTATTATATGTACAAATACTCCACACACACATAATATACTTATATATACACATATACATATATATGCACACACACACCACACACACACACACACACATTATATATAATATATTATATATATATATATATATATATATATACTTACATCAACCATCTGTATTTTTATTTTCTTGAGAGAATAAATAAAAATGAAATACAAGATAAAAAAAATTGACTAGGAGAAAACATGACTGTGAACAACCTCTTTTACATAGAAAAGAAAAACTACAAAAAAAAAAAAATAATATAAATGAATAAAAACTTTCATGACCTTTCCTGGACAGTTTTATGAAAAGCTTTCAATTCTAAGCACGTGCTTCAAATAAAAAGCCTTGTTCATCCTTCACAGGCTTTTTTTTTCTCCTTGTTTTTTTTCTTTCTTTTCTTTCTTTTCTTCATTTCCAGCCTCTGATTAATTCGTTTTACGCATGCGTGGCGGTTACGACGGGTCCGTGCTTGCTGACTTCATGGCGAATCACCCAACTTCTATATCCGCTTCATTTTTGGCAATTGAAGAATATAAGACAAAAAAACAAAAAAAAAAAAAAAGAAATGAAAGAAAAACCAACAACAACAACAAAAAAAAAAAAAACAAAAAAAAACAAACTATTCCACAACGGAATTATCTGAATCGATGTGTAAACGTACTCACACAATTACACATAAACACAGACACACATCTCTTATATATATATATATATATATATATATATATATATATATATATATATATATATATATATATAGAGAGAGAGAGAGAGAGAGAGAGAGAGGGAGATGGAGAGGATTTACACACACACACACACACACACATATATATATATATATATATATATATTTTTTATAAAAAAGGAAGGTCCGCAAAATGTATTTTGTTCTCAGAAAAATTTTAATTCTTTTTGTTTTACATGTGCAACACGTGTTTCAGATCTTCTGGTATCTTCTTCAGGCTTTGATTGATAATATTTCTTTTCTTTACTCATTTTTCCTCATATTGTCGGATTCAATTCCTTTTCCATTTTCACACACACACACACACACACACATATATAATATATATATATATATATATATATAATATATGTGTGTGTGTGTGTGGTGTGTGTGTGTGTGAAAATGGAAAAGGAATTGAATCCGACAATATGAGGAAAAATGAGTAAGAAAAGAAATGTAGATGGATAAAATGAATTTAATCGATATCACATTAATCGATATCACTTACACATGTGTTTCGGTCAGTTGATGAGAGAGAGAGGGGGGAGAGAGAGATGGAGAGGATTTACACACACACGGACACACACACAGACACACATACACACACACACACACACACACACATATATATATATATATATATATTATATATATATTATAATATATAAGAATTGGAAAAGATATTCCCAAACAGATGAATCTATAATAGATGATAAAGTCGACCTGAAAGCGTTTTGGTTTAAAAAAAAACACCCTTCAGCAAGACATTAGGAGTGTTGTCCTAATATCATGAAGAAGGTTTGTTGAAGACCGAAACATTTTAACGTCGACTTGAGAATCTAAAATTAATAAATATTTTGGGGAATATATTTGTTGTTTTCTATTTTCTACTTACTGTCGAATTTATTTTAGTATTTTCTCCATATATATATATTTGTTGACTGCTATAATTAATGAATTTGGCGGGCATATCTGCTCAAATGTAAGGTGTAAATAAATCGAGAAAAAGTCAATCTGTGTATGTACATTTCGGCATTCTCAGAGATTGACTTTTTCTTGATTTTTTACGCCTTACATTTGAACAGATATGCCCGCCTAATTTCTTAGTTATCAACTAATTAATTTTAGAATTAGGTATGACTTCAATTAAGCTCATATTCTCCCAAAATTGTCGACCATCGCCATCTGAAATACATTATTTACTTTCATATATATATATATATATATATATATATATATATATATATGTATGTGTGTGTGTGTGTGTGTGTGTGTATTTGGGCAGCATTCTTTCATTTATACACGTAGAATTAAACAAAAGGCAAATCTCCTGTTTAATAATTTTATTTTTGATCTTTTCTAATTGTCTGGCCAACTTTTTAATGTTTGGGTGGAATTGGTTGATAAGTCCACCAAAGTTCAGTTCCCGAGTACTTTCGACACTTCGAAGTGCCATCATCAGGGGTGATGTATTCCAGTTTTTAAAAAATTATATTAATGTGGAGGCTGAAAGGAGAAGAATTGGTGAGAAAGGTGTTATAGGCAATTTAGAATGTGTGTACTGTATTGGAAATTAATTTTGTTTAAGGATGGTTTGTATTGTTTTATGTATAGAGCTTCTAGTATTTGGAGTTTTTGTTTATTTTTTTCTTTGTGCAGAATGTATGTATTTTCCGTTAGAATATTTCGGTAATTAGAGTGGGGGCATGAATGTAATTTTAGGTGTTGTGAAATAGAGCTATTGTCTGTTAAATGGAGGGTTAGACGCCTTGACAATGTGGTTGAGGTGAATCCAATGCATGTATTATCATTATATATATATATATATATATATATATATATTATATATATATATATATATATTATAATGGAGATTGTTAGTCTGTCTGTAACCGAAACTATATTACTATACAAGTCACAATTCCTTTTATTATTTACATCACATTCTCCATGATTTTATTTTTATTTAAACCTCAGTTATTGATAAAATTGTTTTACATTATTAATACTGTTGACCATACCTACATACTAATAACATGCAATTGTATTTATGTATACAACAAAATAGCGGTTTACAGTGTGAATGGGAAGGCTAATTTGCATATTGATCTTAAAAATGTGATTTCAATAAATATATGCTTAGTATTATTGATTTCTAATTGTTTGGTTTTATCTTATTGAATATGAGCAAAAATCTCGGGGATAAATCTTAAAAGAAAACCATTAACAAGAAGAAATAACTGTAATATTAATCTCTTACTTCCTATTTTAACTAAATAGTTAAATTAGGAAAATTTACCAATGAAAGACGGAAGTAACGGAAAATGATGAAAGAGTTAGTTTCAAAGTTGTTCTATTTTTCAATCATACCCCCTCTGTTCCAAATCTTTTTATATGTATTCTTATTCAGTTTCATTAGCCTTTCTAATTTAATATGATATTTTATTATATTAAAACTTAAATACTTGCACCTGGAGAGTGCATATATTTGCTAGTATATATAACTCACAATGATAATATTGATAATAAAAATAATGATGATGATGATATTGATAACGTATAGAGACAGAAATGAGACGATCAACCCTTTATTAAGCAAATGTAGCAATAATACTCCATTGAAAATTTAATGCTAGAGACGACTGGGTTAAAAACGTGATCCGCTGAGAATTGGGCAAGAAACTACATGCTATTTGCACAAACCAGAATCTGTTCATGAGAATTAAATGCAAAAATCTCTGGGGATCTGAGATAAAGACGGATCACCTTATCCCAGCCAGTTGACCAGTTGATTAACAAGAAAAAGGGAACTTGTTTACTGGTAGATTTTAGCTCTCCCAGCAGACTACAGGGTGAAGATAAAAGAAACAAAAACATTGAACAAATACTTGGACTTTGCTAGAGAATTGAAAAGGCTGGGGAATATGAGGGTTAAAGTGATACTTATTGTAGTTGGTGGACTTGGAACGGTCCCAAACGTTAAAAAAACAGACTAGACAAATTCTATATCAGAAGAAGAATTGAGACCATCCAGACAACATCATTGTTGGGATCGGCTAGAAGACCCAGAAGAGTCCTGGAGATATGAAGAACGCTGGTGTTAAAATCTCACAAGGAGTGAAATAATAATAAATAATAATATAATAATAATAATAATAATAATAATAATAATCACAAAGAGAATAGAAGACTAGGCAAGACTTGGAGGGGGTGGTAATCCACTAGGAATTGTGCAAGAAATTCAGTTTTCACCACACAACTAAATGGTATATACACAAGCCTCAACTTCAGAATGAGACGCATGAGAATTTTCTTGGACTTCGAAGTACAGACGAGTACGGGACTGGGATTGATCGATAAGAAGAGAATCTGTCATCTCGTGGAGTTTGGCGTACCGACCGACCACCTAGTGATAATGAAAGAAAGCGAAAAGATTTACAAATACTTGGGCCTTTCCAGAGAACTGAGAACACTGTGGATCATGAAGGTAAAGGTCGTACCAATTGTAATTGGGGCCTTTGGAACGGTCTCTAGCGATCTGGAAAAGAGTCTGGGTGAGCTGGAAATCAGAGGAAGAATCGAAACCTTCCAGACTACAGCGTTGTTGAGATCGGCTAGAATACTCAGAAGAGTTCTGGAGACCTGAGCAGACTTGTCACTCAGCCCCCAGTGAACCACTGGCTTCGACAGGTGTGAAAAACTCGATAATAATAATAAGAAGAAGAAGAAGAAAAAGAAGAAGAAGAAGAATATCATGAGGGTGACGGTGGTAATAATTGTACTAGGTACCCATAGAATGGTACCCCAATGGTTTAGAAATTAGAAGATAAACAGAGTCCATCCAAGACATAGCGTTATCAATATCGGATAGAATACTAAAAAAAAACATAGAAAACTGAGGAGACCTGTTGTCACTCAGCCTCGAGTGAAGGACTACCAGCTCATACTGCTGTAAAAAACTATCAAGCAGGGAAATGATAATGATAATAAAGTAAAATCGTCTGGTGGCCTAATGTCGGTATCAGCCTGACAGCGAGGAAATCTGTCCCCTTTTCTCTAAGACCGAGGAGATTATTTTAACGTCTGAGTTGGAACACTACACGTACCATCAGCTCCTCGCTTTACCGCACATATATCTGTGCTATTCATACGTTGAGTTGGCGAGGGATGGTTTCCAACCAGGAACCTTGTGATTCCTAGGTGGACGCTTTATCGAGTAAGCTAAGCAGCAGTAATGTGTTGTTTCTTTTATTATCGATCTGTCGATTTAAAAAAGGTCAAAGGAGTAAAAACCCGCCATAAATTCCGGATGAAAGAGAAACGATGGTGATTTTACGTGCATTCTTTTTAACCATTTAATGAGAAAAGAGGGAAATCGGTGTGAGAGCAAAAAAAATGGAGGAGATATGTGCTTTTTGACTTCCGGTGAAGAATGGGCAGATTGTAATAAAGAAGAAGGGCGTAAAGATAATGCGAAAGGAAAAAAAAGCGTGGGGTGGGGATTTTTGTTTTATTTTCAACGATAATGAAATACTTGAGTATTGAATTGATAAAGCTGGAATAAGGAGCGATAAAATAAACACTCATATGAAAGTGTGTTCTGACAAATACAACCAGCTATATGGTTAGCATACACTTCCACATTATATATATATATATATATATATATATATATATTATTATATTATATTAAATTTATATATATAATAAATAAATAATTCCAACCAAAATTAAAAGTTGGCCAGAAAACTCGAAAAGATAAAAAAATAAAATTGTTACAGATGTGTTTTTGTTTAATTCTACATGTATAAAGAAGATGCCTGCCGCAAATACACACCACACAACACACACTAACACACACAACAGATATATATATAGTATATAATTATATATACATGTAGAATGAAAAAAAGACATATCTCTGTTTAACAATTTTATTTTTTATCTTTTCGATATTTTCTGGCCAACTGTTTAATGTTTGGTTGGAATTCTAGTATTTGGAGTTTTTTCTTCTTTTTTTGTGGCAGAATGTGTGTATTTTGCGTTAGAATATTTCGGTAATTGAGTGGGGGCATGAATGTATTTTAAGTGTTGGTAATAGAGCTATTAATCTGTTAATGGAGGGTTAGACGACGTGACAATGTGGTTGAGGTGAATCAATGTATGTATTTTCATTTTCTGGGACTGCAATCTCTTGGGAGAATTTCAATCTGTATACTACATTGGTCTCATTAACCGGACTTGTCTTGGGAGAGAAATTTTACGAACGACGAGATTGGTTGTTTTGAATTTTGTATAATAAATAATAATTCCAACCAAACATTAAAAAGTTGACCAGAAAACTCGAAAAGATAAAAAATAAAATTGTTAAACAGGAGATGTGTCTTTTGTTTAATTCTACATGTATAAAAATGAAAATCTGCCCAAATACCACCCCACACATAATATATATATAAACACAGTTCCAATTATATATGTTATATATATATATATATATATATATTATATTTATGTGTGTGTGTTGTGTTTGTGTATGTGCGTGTGTGAAGAGATGGAAGTGAATCCGACGGTGTGTAGTATTTAAGAAATTTGAAAAAAACGCAGGTTTAAATAAAATGAGTGGTAAGTTTATTAGCCGACGCTGCAGTGTTTCGATCTATTAATTAGATCTTCTTCAGGGCATCTGTTGATATAAGGAAAAGTTCTGTGATAAAAATGTTTTATTACTTTTCTTTATTAACAATGCCCTGAAGAAGATCTAATTAACAGATCGAAACACTGCAGCGTCGGTAATAAACTTACCACTCATTTTATTTAAACCTGTGTTTTTTCAAATTTCTTAATATACTACACAATCACACACACACACCACCACACATATATTTATATATATATAATATATATATATATATATATTATATATATATATAATTTCAAAAGAGAAAGCTTAACAACGGGGTCCCATTATATTTATTTAGACGTGAACCTTGAAAAAAAGAATGATGATTTTTGTGTATTTCTGATCGAAATAGAATATAACGGAATGACGGTTTTAGTTTTTTTGTTCGTTTGAAATTAAATATTGCTCTGTGCATAATCTAATTTATTGATCAGGTATTCTTGAGCTCTTTTAGGGATTTAAAAAAATCTTGTATGAGTGAAATGTTTGCACCTATAAGACTATACAGTATGGTTGTACAGTAAAGATTTCAATGATCCAAATAGATTCCCTTATTTACTAGTCATTAGGATTATATTATATATATATGTATATAAATATAATATTTATATTTAATATATATATATATATATATAATATGCGTGTCTGTTTTGTGTGTTCAGTAAAATAGAAACTAAATTTTATACCTTTCTTATTAATAAACATATTAATTGTATGCGGTATTTTAATGCTAAATGACATCTTTTCTGAGTTACAGTCCACGCGTATATACTAAAATACTGGTGCTTAATATATTATATATATTATATATATATATAAATATATTATATATATAAAAGTGGGTGACTTAACGAATAACATAAAATATCGAGTTAGTCAAAATTTGACCGAATAAATCGGGATTTATAAAGAAATATAAGAGTGCTCAAAATGTTTGTAGACAGATTTAGTGAATGGTTGAGTCAGATAACTACTTGAGTTTTTCACCATGAGGATCAACAGGGTTAACTGAATAAATTAATTGATTAATTAATGAGAACAAAAGTGGAAGCAAACAAAGGCAATATATCGGTCCTATTGATTAAAAGAACACTGTTTGCTAAATGTTATTCATCACCAAATCCAAGGCAAAGACCCCTTCTAAATCCTTTGGCGGTTTATGTGAGTAGCAAAGTACCCTCAATCCTGATAAATTTGATGATTTCATGATTTATGGTTCAAACTCTCCGACATTTAATTTTTAACTTCCACCTCCTCAAGCAATATCTTTCAAAAAATTATTTTTACATCGCCCGGAGAGTGTTTTTTATTTTGCTAGTAATTCATATTAAACCATTTTAAGATAGGCCTAAGCAAGTAATTGAGAAAACATACAAATTTATTCAATTTAGATACCAATGGTTGATGCTTCTCAGCGTGTTTTTTTCTTCATATAATTATAAGTTTAATCATTTCATATACGTTCTTATTTGATTTCATTAGACTTTCTAATTTACTCTTTTATAATGGAGATTCTGTATTTTTCTATCTGTCACCGAAACTATATCACTACTCAAGACACAATTCCCTTCGTTATTTACTTCACATTCTCCATGATTTTATTTTTATTAAACATCAATTACTAATATAATTATTTTATAATATTAATAATTTCGACCATATCGTCGTACTAATAACATGCAATTGTATTTATATATAAAACAAAATAGCGGTTCACAGTGTTAACGGGAAGGCTAATTTTCATATATATTAAAACTTTGATTTTGATAAATATGAGCTTAGTATTATTGATTTCTAATTGTTTGGTATTATCTTAATGAATATAAACAAATATATCGGGGGTAAATATTAGAAAAATCCATTAACAAGTAGAAATAAGTGTAATTTTATTCTTTACTTCCTATTTTAACTAAATAGCTAAATTAGTAAACATTAGCAATGAAAGGCGGAAGTAATGGAAGAGTAAGTTTTAGTTGGATTTTTTTTCGACTATAACCCTCCTATGTTTCAAAAATTTTATCTGCATTCTTATTTAGTTTCATTAGCCTTTCTAATTTGATATAATATTTTATTACATTAACACTTGAATATTTACAACCAGAGAGGGCATATATTTGCTAGTATATTTAATTACATTAAAACTTAAATACTTACGCCCGGAGGGTGCATATTCTTGCTAGTTTCTTTAATGTGATAAACTGAATCTGTTAAATTTCTGCAGCTTTGTGTGCAGAATGGAATTTTATTCGATGGGGTAGCTCAACTTACAATTCGAAACCGTTGCCACAGGTTTGTATAGCAGCCATTGTTACCTAATGAGCCGTATACATCCGTGGCCCCGGCACTCAACAAGTCCTGACATAACGTGCCTCGGCATAATGCGCTTACCTTTGACATTAAAGCCAAAGAGGACGCGACCCGCTCGAATTATGGATTCCACTTTGAACTCCGATTCTAAACAAAGTTTATCTCTATATTAAATTTTCGATCATCCTACCCCAGCCTAAACCCACAACCCCCGACTTCAACGATTAATAGCCTTAAACACCCAAGTCCCGACAATATCTCTGATACGAACCGCCGCTCTCACCCCACCCCATCCACACCGTCTTATCTCTTTTTTCTATCGTCCGTGCCCCCTTACTTAGTTCCCACCATTTTCGAAGGATGGGGTGGGGAGAAGAAGACTTTGTTTCCTGTATCCATAGGATCAGAATTTGCCAGGGATTCGTTCCCAGCTTCACCCCCCCCACCCCCACACACACACCTTCCTTGTCCGCTTTTACCCGGCTAGAGGGGGGGGTGCAAAGTAGCGTCACTCAAAACAGACTTTGGTTATTAACGCCTCAACAAAGGCTGATCCCTTTGAAGCTCTTCTGTGATTTTCATTCTGCCGTTTTTATCTACGCCAAAACTGAATAAATAAATAAATAAAAATAGAAATAAATAAATAATAAATAAAAATTAAGTAAAAAATAAGAAAAAATAAAAATACGAAACCTTTTAATAGAACAAAAATCAAACGCAAAGAAATAGAGAGCAGTGCTATTAAAAAAGCGCGAAATTAAAAATCACATTGAATATACATTAATATTATTTTATTAAAAAAATCTAAACAGACTGGAAAGAACGAACGAACGAACGAAAAAAAAGAAGAGAGAATGAGTAATTTGGAAGAGAGAGAGAGAGAGGAGAGAGAGAGAGAGAGAGAGAGAGAGAGAGAGAGAGAGAGAGAGAGAGAGAGAGAAGGGAATGTGGAATTGGAAAGAAAGAAAAAAAGAAAAAAGAAAGTAGAGAATGTGGAATTGATATAGAAAGAAAGAACGAATGAAAGAAAAGAATGTGAAATTGGAAAGTAAGAAGGGAAGAAGGAAAGAAGGAAGACAATGTGAAATTGGAAAGAAAGAAGGAAAGAAAAAGAGAAAGAAAGAAAAAAGAAAGAAATAAGAGAAAGTAGGAATTTGAAAGAAGAAAGAAAGAAGAAAGAAGAAAGAAAACAAATAAGAAGAGAATGTGGGAATTGAAAAAGAAAGAAAGAAAGAAGGAAAGAAAGAAAGAAAGAAAGAATGAAAGAAAAGAATTTGGGAATTGGTAAAAAAACGGACGAAAGAAAGAAAGAAGAATGTAGAATTGGAAAGAAGAAGAAGAAAGAGAGAAGGCAATGTGAAATTGAATTCGAAAGGAAGAAAGGAAAGAAAGAAAAGAAAGAAGAAGAGAATGTTGAATTGAAAAGAAAAGAAAGAAAAGAAGAAAGAAAGAAAGAATGTGGAATTGAATAAAGAAAGAACGAATGAAGAAGAGACTTTGGGAATCGGTAAAAAACAACGAAAGAAAAAAAGAAAGAAGAATGTAGAATTGGAAAAGAAAGAAGAAAGAAGACAATGTGAAAATTGAATATTGAATTCGAAAGGAAGAAAAGAAAGAAAGAGAAGAAAGAAGAAAGAAGAAGAAAGAAAGAAAGAAAGAAAAAAGCAAGAAAGAATGTGGGAAGAAAGAAAGAAAGAAAGAAAGAAGAAAATGTTGAATTGAAAGGAAGAAAAAAAAAGGCAAGAAGAAAAAAACAAAGAAGAAGAGGACGTAGGAATTGAAGAGAAGAAAAAAGAAAGAAAAAAAGAAGCGAATGTGAGAATCAGAAAAAAGAAGGAAAGTAAGAGGTGCATTTAGGAATTGGAAAGAAAAAAGAAAGAAATTAAGAACGAAAGATGACACTTTGACAACAAGTCAACCCCATTCTTTACACTTCCATAGGAGATATTTCATGAAACCAAAATAATCGCATTTCTTTTTTCTATTTTAAATATATTTTTACAAATATACCAATAAGAATAGTGATAAAATTATATTGAATAAAAATGTTAATATGGGAAAGCATTAAAAAGAAAATGTTTGATACATTTTGAAAAAAAGATAGAGAAAATACTGTTATATATCAACAAACGAATATCAAGCATTTTCGGAATGTTATTATTATTATTATTATATTCATTCGCTTATCTCAGTAAATATTGGGCCAGGAAGCCGGACGTTTGAAGTCTTTTTCTTCCAGTCAGAATAAATATTTGTTTTCATTTAAACTTGGGCAATAAAAACCACCCCAGCACACATATTAGTCAGAGGCCATATATATATACTATCACACACCGTTTGTCTGTCCGACAATCAGGGCCAAAAAGAAAGTATGGAGGTACCTTGATTTACGAGTGCGCCACCAGTTGGACACAAGGCGCAATGATGTAAACTTGGGTGATAAAAAACATCCCAGTACACATATTAGTCAGAGGTCATATCTGTACTACCACACCGTCTGTCTGTCCGATGATCAGGACCAAAAATAAAGTTCGGTGGTACCTTGACTTACGAGTGCCACACGAGTTGAACACATGCCTTGACCCTATTGATCTTATGGCAAGCCCCATCATGTGGGTGCTTGAAGGCGATGGCTTCATATCCTTGGAATGACGTTAAACTCTATCTGGGGCAAAAAGACAGTCCAGTGGTACCTTGATTTACGAGTGTCCCACTAGTTATACACATGGCGTAATGGATATAAACCTGGGTGATGAAAACCACCCCAACACACATATTAGTCAGAGGCCATATATATATATACTACCACACCGTTTGTCTGTCCGACGATCAGGGCCAAAAAGAAAGTACGGTGGTATCTTGATTTACGAGTGCGCCACCAGTTGGACAAATGGCGTAATAGATATAAACCTGGGTGATGAAAATAATCCCCGCACACATATTAGTCAGAGGACACGTCTGTACTACAACACTGTCTGTACGACGCTCAGGGCCAAAAAGAAAGCACGGGCGTACCTTGACTTACGAGTTCCGCACCAGTTGGACACATGCCTTGACCCTATTGCTCTTATGGCAAGCCTCATCCCTTTTTATCATATGGGTGCTTGAAGGCGATGGCTTCATGTCCTGGGAATGACGTTAAACTCTACCTGGGAAAAAATGACAGTCCACTGGTACCTTGATTTGCGAGTATCCCACTTGTTGTACACATGGCTTAATGGATATAAACTTGGATGATAAAAACAACCCCAGTGCACATATTAGTCAGAGGCCATATATATACTACCACACCGTTTGTCTGTCCGACGATCAGAGCCAAAAAGAAAGTACGGTGGTATCTTGATTTACGAGTGTTGGACAGATGGCGTAATGGATATAAACCTGGTGATACATAAGATACTACGCCCAGTTGGACAGATGGGCAGATGGAGTTTAATGGATATAAACCTGGGTGAAACAACAACACCGTCTGTCCACGATCAGGGCCAAAAATAAAGCACGGGTGTACCTTGACTTACGAGTGCCGCACCAGTTGGACACATGCCCTGACCCTATTGCTCTTATGGCAAGCCTCATCCTTTTTTATCATATGGGTGCTTGAAGGCGATGGCTTCATGTCCTGGGAATGACGTTAAACTCTATCTGGGACAAAAAGAAAGTCCACTGGTACCTTGATTTACGAGTGTCCCACCAGTTGGACATATAGCTTACTGGATATAAACTTGGGTGATAAAAACAACCCCAGCACTCATATTAGTCAGAGGTCTTATCTATACAACACCGTCTGTCTTTCCGACGCTCGGGGCCAAAAAGAAAGTACGTTGGTACCCTGACTTACGAGTGACACTACTTGTCTTCAGAGTTTTTAATACGCTAACTATATCCCTTGCAAATGAGTGAGCTCAATATCTCTACAAAACAGCTGCACTTGTTATGTAGGGATGCAAATAATGCGGACAAAAAATTGCGCAACTTAAAAAAAAATATACTAGCAGAATAATAAACGGCTCTGGGCGGTGTAAAAATAATTTTTGAAAGATATTGACTGGGGTGGGGAATTTAAAAATCAATGTCAGAGGGTTTTTATTCCTCAGTATCCCACCAATTGGACACATGGCGTAATGGATATAAACTTGAGGCATAAAAACAACCCCAGCACATACATTAGTCAGAGGCCTTGTCTATACTACAACAACGTCTGTCTGTCCGACGTTCAGGGCCAAAAAGAAAGTACCTTGGTACCCTGACTTACGAGTGACACTACTTGTGAGAGTTTTGAATACACTAACTATATCCCTTTCAAAGGAGTGAGCCAATATCTCTACAAAAGAGCTGTCCTTGTTATGTTGGTATGTACAAAGTGTGGACAAAAAATTGAGCAACTTTTTTTAAAAATGCTAGAAAAATAATAAAACACCCTCCGGATGGTGTAAAATTTATTTTTGAAGATATTGCCTGGCTTGGGGAGTTAAAAATCAATGTCAGAGGGTTTGTGTCATAAGTAAGTAAAATTTTCAAATCTATTAAAGAATAAAAAATAAACAAATAAATAAAACAATTTAGAATGGAAACTTAGTTCCCATCAAATAAAACTCTACGTGCATTTATTAATTATCAATTAAACAATTATTTTGAATATTTTACACATAAATTTTATACAAAGTAGGTATTTTGTTATTTGTAAACTTTTTAGTTAACTTTTGTTACTGAAAAAAAAGGTTAACTATTAAAAAATATTTTTAAAGAAATTAATGAATATATAATACCAGACATGTATTTATTAAAACTTGTTTAAAAAAACAATACGGACCGTTTAATGTTGCATACTCAAATTCTACGTATTAAGGATTTTGAATATAAATGAAATACTCATTGATAAACTTACACAATTCCAAAGGGTTTGTTGGGTAATTAGTGACGTAGTTTCGGTTACAGACACAGAGACAACGAATCTCTATCATTAATAGATTCTAAAACGTTAAAAAATGGAAATTATTAAAATGTTTAATATAGATAACAATTCTAAGTTTATGGGATAAAAAAAGAAAGAACAAATTTCTGTTACACATCACGTACGTTTTTATTTTTTTTTTTTCTATGGTTCAAATAGGTCTGTTTAAGAAATTGTATTCGATAGGAACATGGACATAAAAAGGGGTGGTTTGAAAGTCTAGTTTTCCTCTCTCTACTTTTTAGAGGTAAAATAATCACATGATAGTTGCACCTTTCCGTCCATTAAGGACGATGGCGTAGTGTCCAAATAAATAAATAAATAGATTAATTATGTGCATCTGCGCAAGTGACTGTGCAGGCCTATCTCTGAGTAACAGTTTTTGGTGCACTGACTGCACAAAAACTGTGATGCTTTCTGGGGCTGTATTTTCTCCATCTTTCTGACTCTCTTTGCTGTTGAGGCTACTCTCCTCTCCATCTTACCCATCTTCGTGCCTTGCATAACAGGCCACTCGATTTTCTGCATCTACCTCCCATGTGTTTGTGTAAATGTGGCAAAATAATTATTCATACAACCAGAAATTATAGAAAATAATTTTATTTCTAAATATTTGTTTTTACATGTAGAATAGATTCATATATATTATACGGGCTGGTTTAGCTCAGTGGAAAGAGCATTTGGTTTTGCAATCTTTTGGTTTGACATTTTGCTTAATGGCATATCAACCCTCGTGGGTTATGTAATGCCAAAGCCCTCCTTGTAGAAGAACAGTAATGGTACTATTTAACCCATAGCACAAGTTGGGGTCTTAACCCTCTGCACAGGATGAATTCAGTGTATTCTAATGTCGACAGAGCTGAAAGACTAAGAGAGAGAGAGAGAGAGAGAGAGAGAGAGAGAGAGAGAGAGAGAGAGAGAGAGAGAGAGAGAGAGAGAGGCAGAGGCCAGTGTAATGTTTTGGATTGTTTTAGCTTCTTTGCTTAATGGCATATCAACCTTCGTGGGTTATTTAATGCCAAAGCCATCCTTGTAGAAGGACAGTCATGACACTATTTAACCAGTAGCTGGCAGTGGAGTCATAGGATGCAGACAGATTTACAAAGATGGATAGATAGATACATAAAACGAGAGAGAGAGAAGTTGGAAAAAAGGGGAGGTAGAGAGAAGACAGAGTAGTGGTGTGTGTGTGTGTGTGTGTGTGTGTGAGAGAGAGAGTGAGAGATATAGATAGATAGATAGATAGATAGATAGATAGATAGAGAGAGAGAGAGAGAGAGAGAGAGAGAGATGTGTAAAGAAAATACAGATAGGTAGTTCATTGTTTATTTACTGTCCATGACAGTTTCCAGAGAGAGAGAAGAGAGAGAGAGAGAGAGAGAGAGAGAAAGAGAAGAGAGAGAGAGAGAGAGAGGAGAGTGGAGAGAGAGAGAGAGAGAGAGGATTTAGGGGAGGATATGAGAGAAAAGAATGTGTGTGAGAGAGAGGAGGGGTGTAAAGAAAATACAGATAGGTAGTTTTATTGGTTATATACTGTCCATGCCAGTTTCGAGGGCACTGATTGGATGTTTGTGTCTCCGTTGCTTGGCAACAATGTCAATTTGGTTTTCCCCTTATTAGATTTACATAGCTTTCTTTCAGAGAAACCAGAGGAAATAAAACCAATTTGCAACCGCTTTGTAGGTTCAATTAGATTCAATGCCCTCCATCAGCGAACATACAAGGATAGATACGACATGCGCGTTGACAGTGGCCATAATTAAGGGTCAGTATAACCATTTGCAGTGACGCCAAGCAAACACGACTGTGTGCACATATGCAGATATTGACTTAAATCGTTTTGGGCCACTGACGTGCAGAAAGACTGCATTGTGACCGGTGCAGTTGTTAACGCGGGTCATTTTATCACGTGGGTGCGGCTAGTTCTGTCCAGACCCCCACTGAGGATGGTAACTTATGTTTAAAACCGTATTTTTGGTATTTGATCACTAAACTGCGATGAAGTCAAACATAGTTGTCTGCCATTAAATCAGTTCACCATCTGTCTCTGTCTCTGTCTCTGTCTCTGTCTCTCTCTCTCTCTCTCTCTCTCTATATATATATATATATATATGTGTTGTGTGTGTGCGTGTGTGTGTGTTCGTTTGAACCCACTATCAATTCCTAATACCTCCCACTGCCGTTTCCTACACTACTGCTCGTTTTAAAAGCGAGACAACCGGAACATTCCATCAGTTTCCATCTGAAGATGGTAGAAAGACATGCCGAAAGCGCTCGGAAGAAACCTTTGGTGGATTGCTACACCAGTTTCACCATGACATTAAAAAGATGGCCAGACAGTTAGAAAGGATTGAACAAAAACTCGTCCGACAAGAATCGTCAGTAGAGTTTAATACAACATGTTTAAAAGAAAAAAACACTGCCAAAATACATATATATATATATATATATATATATATATATATATATATATATATATATTATACTAAAGGTGAGTTAATCAACTTTTGCTTCCTAAAGACTTTTTTACTGTTTAGTTTACTGACATGAAATTTATACTAAATTATTCCTTACTTTTAGGATTGAATTATGTTTGAAAATAATTCTGTTTTAATTGGTTCTAATTAGTCGTAATTTGAAATTAAGTCAACAACCGACCAATCTCTTACTTTGCTTTGTCTCTATCTCTTTCTTCCTCTCTATGTATCTCTTGACTACCTCCTCGTTATAGAATGTTAGTTTCTCTGGAAAGTAGAGAGAGAGAGAGAGAGAGAGAGAGAGAGAGAGAGAGAGAGAGAGAGAGAGAGAGAGAGAAGAGTTTGAAATGTATTGATAAATTTCACAACCAGCAACCCGTAGCTTAAATGAGGTCAAACTTTTCCTTTCTTAGAAAGTTAACAAAATGATTTTAAGATTTCGTCCGGTCGTATTTATTTAAAAAATGTACTTGCTTTGTTAACTCCCTTTCCTCTAATCTCAATTATCTACCCAGAGCTGAATGGGTGACCCAATGCGTCACTTTTTGTCTAGTATATATATATATATATATATATATATATATATATATATATAGTCGTATAATGCTCTATATTCACAATATATTGATCCATATTGGATTAACTACTTACGCTATGTTCACATAGTAGTACCCATATATATATATATATATATATATATATATATGTGTGTGTGTGTGTGTGTGTCTGTGTTTTTTATGTGTATTTTATACATTTTTCATAGCTTGTTTATGTGTTTGTATGTATAGTATATGCACATATGTAGATATTGACTTAACTCCTCTTGAGCTACTGACGTACAGATGTCTGCATTCTAGCCGATGCAGCTGTTAACGCAGCTCATTTTAATACTCGGGTGTGGCTAGTTACAACCAGACCCCCAGTGAGGATTAACAACTTAGTTTTAAAGTAGAAGTTTCAGCATTTGCTCACTAAACTGCGATGAAGTCAAACGAAGTTGCCTCCCCTTGAATTAGTTCACTATTACTCATTATCACTGATTATATCCGGAATGAGGCCGCTACCGTGGCCCGAAGTGGTTTATATCTTTTTTTAATGACATAGTATTAGGTCCTACGGGATATACTCCCTTTCTTCTGTCAGCGGAGGTTAGAAAACGCTGACTGTACAGTGTACACCCCTGCATAGGGGATTCCTGGATATCACTTTAAACTGCATCTGATGGTGAAGCTCCAGTTCTGGAGGTCTGGTGAGTGTGGAGTTAACATTACTCCCAGGTCCACTCTGACTCGAAGTGGTAGTACCTGTTAGGGTTCCATCTATGGATCAAATAGATCTGTTTAAAAATTATTTGTATTCGATAGGACCGTGTACAAACAAAAATAACTCTTAAAAAAACAACTACAAAAAAAAAGTAAACGCGAACCCTAATCTTTAGGCATAAAATAATCCAAGATGGTTTGAAATGCCGTTAAAAAATCAATCAATCAATATCTAACTCAAATATTAGCGTTCCCCTTTATGCGGCGGATCATACATTAAGAATTGACTCTGCCCCCCCCCTGCCTTTTACTTACTTTGCTTCGCGTCGTGTAGGTAAGAATTAATAACAATTTAGTTACAAGCACCCCACCCCCACAGGCAACACCTGTCCTCTCGTCTAAAAGGTGTAATGGCTGAGTTTATGCGTGAGTGTGGGGCGCCCAGTAAAAATTGAACTCACTAACAATGCTCTGCCAATCTAGCTTGCTAACCATTATAACACGTGAGGTGCCCGTGCTTTTTTATATAATTTTTTAATCATTATTAAGGGTATTAGGTCCTACGATGATGAAACCAAGTCATAGAGTATAATAGGAATATATATATATATATATTATATATATATATATATATATATATCTACTAGAAGAAAAATGTATATTGTTATAGTTAGATAACTTACTTGAGTTTAACCATATGGATCGTAAGGATTAATTCATTTTTTAATTCATTCACTGCAGTTAACCGGGACCATATGACCTTTAGGCACCCCTTTTGCTTTGCTGATTCATAAGTACATTTTTTTTCATTTACACCGTCAACATCCAGTTGTTTGTTAGGGGTTAGGGTTAGGGGTTAGGGTTAGGACTTAGGGTTAGGGTTAGGGTTAGGGATTAGTTTTATAATAAAAAGCCTCTAAAAATCGTTTGTTAACAAACAACCGGATGTTGAGGGTGTAAATGAAAAAAATGTACGTATGAATCAGCAAAGTAAAAGGGGTGCCTAAAGGTCATATGGTCCGGGTTAACTGCAGTGAATAAATTAAAAATGTTTAAATTATTTCATTGCAGTTAATCCTGAAGATCGACATGTTGTAAATCGAGTAGGTTATCTGACTATAACATTTTATCAAATCTATTTGCAAATGTATTGAGCACTTTTTTTATATTGTTTATGACCCCGATTTATTCGGTCAATTATTTTGTTAGGTAATTCATCAGAAAATTCCCAAAAATGCCCTATTAAATTCTTTAGCTTACCCTTTTTTCTGGAATTATCCAAATTATCCTTAAAATCGTTTAGCAGTCTTTCATCTTATTAGATAATTTCTTCCAGGAACAAGTCATTGTGTCCCGATTACGCATTGGTCATACCAGACTAACGCACTCCAATATACTCAAACAAGAACAACAACCACAATGTGGAACATGTCAAACACCTTTAACAGTTAAACACTTATTCATGGAATGCAGGTTTCTTGCTCACACCAGAAACCGTTATTTTAAAGCAAACAATATGAAAGATCTGTTTGAAAATATCAACATGGAGGATATTCTCTCTTTTTTTAGGGAAATAAAATTATACCATAGAATATAGACATGAAACAAATCAATACCATATAACATAATCCCAAATAATGCTAACACATTTTTTAAAACCAATTACTAAAAAGTATAAATATAAATACTTGATATGTATAACTTCCTAAACGTTAGGCATGACATAACCACAGACAGTTTGATATGCCGTTAAAATCAATAAATAAACAAACATAGAATTTGTTCCAAAAATATATTACTTTAATGATAAATAAGATTTATTCTATCCATTTATCAATGCTTTTGACAATAAATTAGATACTCATTGAAAAGCTTACTCAGTTGTTGAGGGTATTGTGATGTAAGCTGTGGCGTAGTTTCGGTTACAGACAGATACCGATTCTCTAGTATTATCTGCATTATTCGGACTATTGTTCTCATCTTTATTATTATTTGTACAACGTTTCGTCGATATATCCTCCGGCCTTCTTCATGTATTTCTTGTCGAACTCGGGAACCTTCTTTTCGGACTCAGATCTTATTGTCGTACGACAAGAAAGTTCCCGAGTTCGATAAGAAAGTTCCCTAGTCCGAAAAGAAGGTTCCCGAGTCTGAGAAGGTTCCCGAGTCCGACAAGAAATACCTGAAGAGGGCCGGAGGGTATATAGGCCGAAACGTCGTACAAATAACAATAAAGATGAGGTCAATAGTCCGAATAACCGCAGATAATACTAATCATCAAGCCTCATTTCAAACATTCAGAGAAATACCGAATCTCTATTATGATAAGATAAAGCTGGTTAAAATCTCTTCTGATTTGAAAAGAGTGTAGAATGGAAGAAAAAAGAAAAGACGAATAAAACTAAGTCTCTGTGGCTCTGGTCACGTCTTTTAGTCACATGATCCTCAAGTACTGAAAAGGGCGAGGCGAGGCTTAAGTCTGCAATTATTCATTATTTAATGAATCGAAGATAATTATATACGTGTAATCACCCTAATTCTGAAATTAAAGTAGACAAACTGGGTTTATTTATTCGAAAATCCCTTATCTCGACCCAATTATACAGAGACCTGCAATATTAATTATACACGTGGAGGCGTTAGTAGTGTACAATTATCATCGTACAATATGTATTTGGCGAAAAGGGTTCAAGTACCGGATGTGACTGTTTGCATTTCCGATCTATACAGGGGTAGTTGTGTGTTATATATGTATGTACGGAGAAAACTATGAAATGTATAACAATTAAGACAAAGTAAATATAGTTACACATTTACTATCACCAGAGCTTGCTTTTGAGCAAAAATAATGAAGATTTGATCTATAATCGTGAAGATAATTAAAAAGATAAAAATTCAAATATTAACAGCATGGATTTTTTTTTTTGCATTTAATTTTTTTTTAAATAGGATACATTAATCTTTCTTGTTAGAGTGTCTGTGCACTTGTTTACATAGAGGTTTAAATGGGGCATCCTGTGAGGATCCAACTCATGATTCATATAACGGGTGTAATACTAACATTCCCCCCCCCCCCAGGCCGATGCCGGGTTGCCACTTCTAATCTTATTATAAATGGAGGATTCCCGTGTCTGTCTGCTTGTAGCCAAAATACGTGACTGCGTACGTCTAAAACACACACACACACACACACATACATATATATATATATATATATATATATATATAATTCTTGTATTCAATTTATCTACTTTAATCTGCTATTTTCTCGCTTCATTTTACACTGTTTCTGAACAACCTAAATTATGCTGTTTATATTAAAGCGGTATTTTCAGACTTAGTTGTATTAAATCGTATTATAATGGAGATTCGGTGTCTGTCTGTAACCGAAACTACGTCACTGCTTACATCACAATCTCTCATGAAATTGTGCGTAAGTTTATCAATGAAGTATTTTAATCTATAAGTTTGTCTCAAACAGCCCGTGTTTATTAATTCGTTAAAAATCCTGCAATGTGTCTCATGTATCACTAAGAAATAAAGGCTTACATAATATATGTGTGTTTAATTTGTTTTTTGGGTTTTAACAACACCGGATTTAATAAAGAATTACTTGGTGTTAGTTATCTCGAATATTATTGTCTTATTCTCCAGTGTATTAAAATAAAATCCTATGAATTATTTTATATAGAGACAATTAAAATATAATTAAATAAGTGTAATCTGTTTATATGAGTTTTTTTTAAACATTAGTATTTTAATTTGATATATTTAATTAATTAATATTTAAAATACTACCCGGGAAGGGGCATATTCTTGGAAAAGAGTAAGATTACAACTAACCTGTTCGCCATTGGTAGGTGGCACAAGGTCGAAAGTAATGGGGCATTCCAGTTGAGGTTTTCGACTCGCATTTCAGTGTAATTGAATCTGCGAAACAGCTACAAACTATTCAAAAGAACACCGCCATAAGACAACCCAACTGGGTATTCTGGGTATGACACTATAAAGTGTTGGGTTGAGGCTTCGAAAAAAGGCTAAATCTTTCTCTTTCTTTCCTTTCTTTCTTTCTTATTATTCAGTCGTTCCTTTCTTTTTTCTTTCTTTCTTTCTTTCTTCTTTCTTTCTCTTTCTATCCTTCCTTTTCCTCTTTCTTTCTATTATTTTCCAAGTTTTGTCTTTCTTCTGTCTTCTTATTCCCCAGTCTTTCTTTTCTTCTTGTCTTTTCTTTCGTTTCTTTCTTTTCCTTTTTGTTCATTCCTTCTTCTTTCTTGTCTTTCTTTCTTCTTAATTATTCCAGTTCTTTCTTTCTTTCTTTCTTTTTCTTTTCTCTCTCTTTCTTCCTCTTCCTTCCTTTTCCCTGCGTTCTTGCCACACCCCCCCCAGGCTAAGCAGTCTTTTCTTCTTTCTTTCTCTCTTCTTTCTTTACTTCTTATTCATTCCCTCTTTCTCTGTCTTTCTTTCTTTCTTTTATTATTCAGGTTTCTTTTTTCTTTTTCTTTCTTTTTTCTTTGTTCTTCCTCCTCTGCTTTCTTGTTTCTTGATTTCGCTTATATCCCGGCGTGTCAGTTCTTCTTCTTTCTCTTTCCTTTTCTTCTCTTTCCTCTTCCTTTTCTTCTTCATTTATCCTTTTCCTTTCTCTTTCTTCTTCTTTT